>CAWUFW010006965.1:545000-1074337 GCA_963921515.1 Calotriton arnoldi | reverse complement strand
GTACTATTGTAGTGTCTGAGTGATTCAAGGAGTGCAAAAGTAGTGCCTGGGTGATTTTATAAGTGCATAGCTAGTGCCTGGGTGATCGAAGGACTTCAGGGGTAGAGGCTGGGTCATTGAAGGAATCCAAGGGAGGTGCATGGGTGATTGCATGAGAACAAGAGTAGTGTGTGAATGATTGGAGGAGTACTAGGGTACTGCCTGGGTGATTGCATAAGTGCATAAGTAGTGCCTGAGTGATTTTATAAGTACATCAGTACTAGCTAAGTGATTGGAAGAGTGCATAGATCCTCACAGGGTGATTGGAAGAGAGCAAGGGTAGTCTCTGTGTGATTGAATCAGTGTATACCTAATGCATTGGTGATTGCATGAGTGCAAAGGTAATGTCTGGGGGATTAAGAAGTACATAGATAATGCCTGAATGATTGCATGAGTTGAGAGTTAATATCTGCAGGATTACAAGACTACATAGAAAGTGTCTGGGTGATTTTATAAGTGCATGGGTACTGCCTGGGTGATTGGAGTTATACTGTGGTAGCGCCTGAGTGAGTGAAAAAGTGCAACATCCTGAAAGCATGCATGCATATGTCTGTATCACAACACTATGTACACCCCAAAATTTACAGAACAAACTTAGAATTTGAAGCAAACACCAAAAATTATGTGGCATATTTCAACTGTGCCTCTCTAGAGACTTATAAAAAGTAGCGTAAACACTAATACCTTATCTCAACATCTTTTTAACCACACTTTTTATGCAGCATCTTCACCATTCTAGTACTACTCACAGTCTTGACCCTACCACATAAAAAACAACAACACCTTTTTGTTATACATCATGCACCTTCAAATGTATAACACATATGAAAATACATATACAAATAGAGACTGTCTAGGTGATTGGAGCAAAGCAGCGGTAGTACCTGGGTGATTGCATGAGAACAAGGATAGTACCTAAGTGATTGGAGGCGTACTAGGGTAGTGCCTGGGTGATTCCATAAGTGCATAAGTAGTACCTGAGTGATTTTATAAGTGTATGAGTACTGGCTAAGTGATTGGAGGAGTGCATAGATCCTGACAGGATGATTGGAGGAGTGGAAGGATAGTACCTGGGTGATTGAAGCATTGTAAAGCTAATCCATTGGTGATTGCATGAGTGCAAGGGTAATGTCTGGGGGATTAAGGAGTACATAAGTAATGCCTGGGTGATTCCATGAGTTAAGGGGTAATATCTGAGGGATTACAAGAGTACATAGGAATTGCCTGGGTGATTTTATAAGTGCATGGCTAGTAACTGAGTGATTTTATAAGTGCGTGGGCACTGGCTAAGTGATTGGAGGAGTGAATAGATGCTCAGAGGGTGATTGGAGGAGTGCAATGGTACTGCCTAGGTGATTAAACCAGTGTATAGCTAATGCATTCTTGATTGCATGATTGCACAAGTACTGTCTGGGGGATTAGAGGAATACATACATAATGCCTGGTGTTTGCATGACTGCACAGGTAATGTCTGGGGGATTTCAGGAGTACAAAGAAAGTGCCTGGGTGATTTTATAAGTGCATGGGTACTGCCTGAGTGATTGGAGTACTACTGTGTTAGTGCCTCAGTGAGTGAAAAACTGCAACATCCTGAAAGCATGCATGCACATGTCTGTATCACAACACTATGCTCACCTCAAAAATTCACAGAACAAACTTTATCTTTGAAGCAAACACCAAACAGTATATGGCATATTTCAACTGTACCTCTCTAGAGAATTATAAAAAGTAGTGTATTGACTAATACCTTATCTCAACTTCTTTTTAAACCACACTTTTATGCTGCATCTTCATCATTCTACTACTACTAACAATCTTGACCCTACCACATATAAGGCAACAACACCTATTTCTTATACATCATGCACCTTCAAATGTATAAGACATATGAAAATACATATACAAGTAGAAACTGGCTTGGTGATTGAAGGAATGCAAGGGTAGTGCCTGGGTGATTGTATGGGAACAAGGGTAGTACCTTGGTGATTAGAGGAGTGCAAGGGTAGTACCTAGGTGAATAAACCAGTGTATACCTAATGCATTCATGATTGCAGGACTGCAGAACTAATGTCTGGGAGATTAGAGGAATACATTCATAATGCCTCGTGATTGCATGACTGCACAGGTAATGTCTGGGGAATTTCAGCAGTACATAGGAAGTGTCTAGGTGATTTTATAAGTGCATCGATACTGCCTTGGTGACTGAAGTAGTACTATTGTAGTGTCTGAGTGATTCAAGGCGTGCAAAAGTAGTGCCTGGGTGATTTTATAAGTGCATAGATAGTGCCTGGGTGATTGAAGGACTTCTGGGGTAGAGGCTGGGTGATTTAAGAAGTCCAAGGGAAGTGCATGGCTGATTGCATGAGAACAAGAGTAGTGCATGGATGATTGGAGGACTACTAGGGTAGTGTCTGGGTGATTCCATAAGTGCATAAGTAGTACCTGAGTGATTTTATAAGTGTATGAGTACTGGCTAAGTGATTGTAGGAGTGCATAGATCCTGACGGGATGATTGGAGGAGTGGAAGGATAGTACCTGGGTGATTGAACCACTGTATAGCTAATCCATTGGTGTTTGCATGAGTGCAAGGGTAATGTCTGGGGTATTAAGGAGTACATAAGTAATGCCTGGGTGATTCCATGAGTTAAGGGGTAATATCTGAGGGATTACAGGAGTACATAGGAATTGCCTGGGTGATTTTATAAGTGCATGGCTAGTAACTGAGTGATTTTATAAGTGCATGGCTAGTAACTGATTGATTTTATAAGTGCATGGGCATTGGCTAAGTGATTGGAGGAGTGAATACATGCTCACAGGGTGATTGGAGGAGTGCAAGGGTACTGCCTAGGTGATTAAACCAGTGTATAGCTAATGCATTCTTAATTGCATGACTGCACAAGTAATGTCTGGGGGATTAGAGGAATACATACATAATGCCTGGTGTTTGCATGACTGCACAGGTAATGTCTGGGGGATTTCAGGAGTACATAGGAAGTGCCTGGGTCATTTTATAAGTGCATCGATACTGCCTTGGTGATTGGAGTAGTACTTTTGTAGTGCCTGAGTGATTCAAGGAGTGCAAAAGTAGTGCCTGGATGGTTTTATAAGTGCATAGCTAGTAGCTGGGCGATCAAAGGACTTCACTGGTACTGACTGTGTGACTGAAGGAGTGCAAGAGAAGTGCCTGAGTGATTGCATGAGAACAAGAGTAGTGTGTGGATGTTTGAAGGAGTACTAGGGTAGTGCCTGGGTGATTGCATAAGTGCATAAGTAGTGCCTGAGTGATTTTATAAGTGTATGAGTACTGGCTAAGTGATTGCAGGAGTGCATAGATCCTGACAGGATGATTGGAGGAATGGAAGGATAGTACCTGGGTGATTGAATCACTGTATAGCTAATGCATTGGTGATTGCATGAGTGCAGGGGTAAAGTCTGGGGGTTTAAGTAGTACATAAGTAATGCCTGGGTGATTGCATGAGTTAAGGGGTAATATCTGGGGGATTACAAGAGTACATAGGTATTGCCTGTGTGATTTTAAAAGTGCATCAGTACTGCTTGGGTTATTGGAGAAGTACTGTGATAGTGCCTCAGTGATTGGAAAAGTGTAGGTCATCACAGGGTGATTAGATAAGATCTCTTTACTGTAAGTCTCACCATATTCCTAAAAGCATACATGCATATGTCTGTACCTTTGGCTAGCAAAATCATATATAAAACTAATATACAGATAAATGTATACCTAAGTTTTCTACATCTATCATCTTCAGACACATAACACATAACATAATACATATGCAAGTAGAGACATACCTTACTCACAACAGCATCCACAGCTTAAAACGTCACAAACTACACTTCAAATTTCAAACAGACAGTGAAAATTATGCGGTAAAATTGAAATATAATCAATCAATCACAGAATTTGTAGAGCGCACTACTTACCCGCGAGGGTCTCAAGGCGCTGGGGGGAGGGAAGGGGGGGGATGCTGCTACTGGTCGAACAGCCAGGTCTTGAGTAGCCTCCTGAAGGTCAGCAGGTCTTGGGTCTTTCGTAGGCTTAGTGGAAGGGTGTTCCAGGTCTTGGCGGCGAGGTGTGAGAAGGATCTGCCGCCGGTGGTTGTTCTTCGAATGCGGGGGACGGTGGCGAGGGAGAGGTCGGCGGAGCGGAGCTGGCGGTTGGGGACGTAGAAGGAGAGTCGTCTGTTGAGGTAGGCTGGGCCAGTTTTGTGGAGTGCCTTGTGTGCGTGGGTGAGGAGTTTGAAGGTGATCCTCCTGTCGACGGGGAGCCAGTGCAGGTTCCTCAAGTGGGGGGTGATGTGGCTGTGGCGTGGTACGTCAAGGATCAGTCGTGCGGAGGCGTTTTGTATGCGTTGCAGTCGCTTGATGAGCTTGGCCGGGCTCTCGCGTAGAGGGCGTTCCCATAGTCTAGTCTGCTACTGACGAGGGCCTGGGTGACTGTTCTTCTTGTGTCTGTCGGGATCCACCTGTAGATCTTGCGAAGCATGCAGAGTGTGTTGAAGCAGGAGGAGGAGACTGCGTTGACTTGCTTGGTCATGGAGAGTGTTGAGTCGAGGATGACTCCCAGGTTGCGTGCGTGGTCGGTGGGTGTCGGGGCTGCTCCCAGCGTCGTTGGCCACCAGGAGTCGTCCCAGGCTGAGGGGTTGGAGCCGAGGATGAGGACCTCCGTTTTGTCCATGTTCAGCTTTAGTCGGCTGATCTTCATCCAATCGGCGACGGCCTTCATTCCGTCATGGAGTTTGGCTTTGGCGGCGAGGGGGTCCTTGGTGAGGGAGAGGATCAGTTGAGTGTCGTCGGCTTAGGAGATAATGTTGAGGTCGTGTTGTCTGGCGATGCGTGCGAGCGGGGCCATGTAGATGTTGAACAGTGTTGGGCTGAGGGACGATCCCTGGGGTACACCGCAGATGATCTCGGAGGCTTCGGATCGGAAAGGTGGGAGGCGGACTCTCTGGGTTCTGCTGTCGAGGAAGGAGGTGGTCCATTCCAGGGCCTTGTCTCGGATCCCTGCGTCGTGGAGGCGTGCGCGTAGAGTGCGGTGGCAGACAGTGTCGAAGGCGGCGGAGAGGTCCAGCAGGATGAGGGCTGCGGTCTCACCATTGTCCAGCAGGATCCTGATGTCGTCGGTGGCGGCGATGAGGGCAGTCTCAGTGCTGTGGTTGCTGCGGAACCCTGATTGGGATGGGTCCAGGATGCTGTTTTCTTCGAGGTATCGGGTTAGCTGTTTGTTGACGATCTTTTCGATGACCTTGGCTGGGAACGGAAGCAGAGAGATGGGCCGGAAGTTCTTGAGGTCTCTCGGGTCCGCCTTGGGTTTTTTGAGTAGGGCGTTGATCTCTGCGTGTTTCCAGCTCTCTGGGAAGGTCGCGGTCTCGAAGGAGAGGTTGATGATGTTGCACAGGTGGGGTGCGATGGAGCTGCTGGCTTTGTTGAAGATGTGGTGCGGGAAAGGGTCTGACGGGGAGCCGGAGTGTATTGTGCTCATGGTCTTGATGGTGTCCTCGATGTTCACGCTGGCCCAGGCTGGCAGGGGGTCGTGGTCGATGGTGTGTGGCGGGTCTGGTGTATCGATCTTAGTTGGGGTTGTCTGGGTGTTGAAGCTGTCGTGGATGTCGGCGATCTTGCGGTGAAAGAAGGTGGCGAGGGAATCGCACAGGGGTTGCGACGGCGGGATGTCGTTGGTGTTGGAGCTGGGATTGGAGAGTTCCTTCACGATGTTGAAAAGCTCCTTGCTGTTGTGTGCGTTGTTGTCGAGGCGGTCTTTGAAGGAGATTCTCTTGGCGGACCTGATGAGGTGGTGGTGGTTACGGATGGCGTCTTTGTGGGCTGTGTGGCTGTCTCTTTTGGTGGTGTCGCTGTAGGTGAGCTTTTTCAGCGGGGCGAGGGTGTTGGCGCAGTCGTCCATCCATCGTCTGAGGTTGCAGGCAGCGTCATCGGTGTTGGATGGGTCGGAGGGAGGGCTGAGAGCGAGGGTTGCCCGGAGTTGGTCTTCGGTGACTTTGCTCCAGCAGCGGCGTACCTTTCCACAAACTCATACAAATTACTCTAATAAATAATATCTCTACAAACATATCTCAAACCTCACTTTTGAGCTGCTGCTTTACCATTCTACAACTACTTGTAATGTTACACGTAGCCAAATACAAAGCAGAAACCCTTCACATGTCTCTGGTATAAGTCTTATCATATTCCTGAAAACATGCATCCATAAGTCTGTACCACAACACTATGCACACCTAAAAAATTCACAGAACAAACTTCCAATTTCAAGCAAACACCAAAAATTATGTGGCATATTTCAACTCTACCTCTCTAGAGACTTATAAAAAGTAATCTAATCACTAATACCTTATCTCAACATCTTTTAAACCACACTTTTGTGCTCCATCTTCACCATTCTACTACTACTCACAATCTAGAGCCTACCATATAAAAAGCAACAACACATCTTTGTTATACATCATGCACTTTCAAATGTATAATACATATGAAAATACATATATAAGTACACACATACTTCAGACACAAATCAATACTCACCTTAAAACGTGACAGACTGCACATCCAATATGAAAGCAACAGCTAAAATTATGCGGTATACTACAAATGTACATATCCACACAGTAAAAGAGACTACCATAATCACTAATCCATCTTCCAATATACATATATTACTATACAGAATCTTTTTCAAACAACATTTAAGCACAATAAAACAAACAACAATACACATCTCTACATTTAATATTATATTTCAAACATCACAGTTCTTGAATATTTTTATAAGTTCAAAAATAAACCTAATACATAATACACCTCACAAATTTATAACTCAGCTTAAAAATTGATTTGTAGAATATCAAATTTCATAAACTCATAAAAGATTTTCTTATGCACACAATCAATATAATGCACTGCTCTCAACAAGGTTAAACCAGTAATGGCAAACTTTCCCTCTCTTTCTCCACACAAATAAATCTAAATAACAAATCACATTCCTTCCTACATAATTTCAAATTCAAAAACACATTTCTATTGGTTAGACATATTAACCCTCACCAACTGACTTCTAAAAGTGCCCTAACTGGTTCTGTAATTTTCCAGGAGTCGCGACTCCACCGTGTACGTTCGCGATGGAGTCGCGAATTCAGGCGGGAGTTCAAAAATGTATCACGAATAAAAATACCACTATTTTTTAAGAACACACCACTTCTAAAGATAGTACTGACTTGGGAAATCTTACTTTAATAACATATCACTTGTATATGAATTACAATTCCACATTTTAAAACCACAGATAACATTCAACCCTTCCCCCCTTCTGCCTAATGCCAGTTTCCATAGCAACAGTTCAAGTAACATTGAAGTGAACTGACAGGTCACAAGTTCACCATATCTTCAAGTTCAGCACACAAGCTTACAAATGCAAACAGCAGGTGTGGTTGACGTTTGCAAAATAAGACCTTATCCTATCTACTGTACCTTTCAAACATTTTTAAGAAACCAATTAGAAACATGCTTTTAAAATAAAGTAACATACACCCTATTTTTCAGTGTACAATGTTCTTAAACAGCCAATCAATTATCTACTTTTTAAAAACAGCATCTTGTCCACCATTTTAGATACCTCTCATTCTACCAACTGACTACCTCAGCTACAGACATCTTTTCATTACTTCCAGACATCCCTTCAAGATGCTTACAGTGTGGATTGTTGGGCACAGCTATGTTTTCTGGTGCAAAAGATATGCTGAACACAGAGGTATTGACAAAGACCTAGCTTTGCAAAATGTGGATATTAAATGGATTGCACAGAAAGGATTAAAGTGACACCAATTGATGCCTTTGGTTAAAACCTTTTTGCATCTCCAACCCCCTGACCTCATGATTGTGCACTGTGGTGGCAATGACCTAGACACATTGACTGGGGTAGGTCTGGAAATGCTAATGAAGGACACCTTTGCACACTTGATGTTGCTTTTACCTCAAACTGTCTTTGTTTACTCTAATATATGCCAAAGACAGAAATGGAAGTGGTCAAATCAATTTTGTCCACAGATTGAAAAAGCTAGGAAAAATGTCAATAAAGCTGTTTCTGCATACCTAAGAGATCATAGAATGGGGTCCATTTACAATAACAATATACGTTTTAATATGGATGACATCTACAGAAGTGATGGAGTACACTTCACGGATCAAGGAAACAGAGTCTTTCTCAACAACCTAAAGCTCTGCATCCGCACATACATGTAGCTCCAACAAACTCATAATAAACACAAGGGCTCTTTTTAGTGCCACCCTATAACCCAACAGGGAATCTTACCTTTTAAAAACATACATATTCTTTTTTTTAAAATTTGGTTGGAGTCGTGAACCCATCGCGTTTACACTGGGGGGCCGCGCTGGACGCGATGGAGTCGCGACTCCAAGCACGCGATAAAAAAAAAATGCCCTTCATTCTGAATAGTTTAATTCTGCCTCGGGGACCCCAACCCCGAGGCCCAGCCACTTCATTTTTTTTTTTTAAATATCCCCCCCACTTCCCCCTAAGGGTTTTATTTTGCCCCGGGGACCCCATCCCCCGAGGCATGCCCTCAAGTTGGGAACCGTGGGGAGCCCCAATGCCCCCACCGTCCCTGCCAGCTCCCCACCTCCTGCGGGAGCCGGCATTGCTTTTGGGCAAGGGGAACGGCTGACATGCAGTTCCCCTTGCCCAAAAGCAATTCTGCTTTGCTTCGTTGAAGCGAGAGCAGGTTTCCTGCTCTCGCTTCAACAAAGCAAAGCAGAGTTTGCTATGACAGGGCGGGAGCCGTGCTCCCGCCCTGTCATAGCAAACGGCAATGTCCCGGGGGTGGGCACCCCGGGACATTGCAGGAGCCAGCCCTGGGGGGTGGCGGTCCCTAGGTCCATCAAGGGCTCCAGGAGGGGGCCGCGCGGCCCCCCACCCTACATTTACATAGCCCCGGGGAGGTGGTGGTCCCTGGGGCTTGGGGGGCCTGCAAGGCCCCCCCTAATTACTGATGGATGCCCCGGGGAGGTAGCGGTCCCCGGGGCTCGGTGGGCCCGTGAGGGCCCCGCCTCAAATTTTAATAAAGCCCCGGGGAGGTGGCGGTCCCCGGGGCTTGGGGGGGCCCGCGAGGCCCCCCTAATTAATGAAGGAAGCCCCGGGGAGGTAGCGGTCCCCGGGTCTTGGGGGGCCCGCGAGGTGCCCGCCTCAAATTTTAATAAAGCCCCGGGGAGGTGGCGGTTCCCGGGGCTTGGGGGGGCCGGCGAGGCCTCCCAACTATAATTAATGTAAGCCCCGGGAAGGTGGCAGTCCCCGGGGTGGCAGGGGCCCCGCAGGCGCCTGCATATTATTAAATATTGCCCCCGGGACCTGGCCCACCCAGGGGCTTCAAGAAAACGAAACGCGGGAGCCAGCGCTTCTTTTTTTAAAAAAAATTCTCGGCTGGATTTGCACACCCAGCGCGAATTCAGCCGATTTTCTTAAAATTTTGCTTGGAGTCGCGAACGCATCGCGTTTACACTGGGGGCCGCGCTGGACGTGATGGAGTCACGACTCCAAGCACGCGAGAAAAAAAAAATGCCCCTCATTCTGAATAGTTTAATTCTGCCTCAGGGACCGCATCCCCCGCGGCCCAGCCACTTCATATTTTTTTTTTTTAAATATTGCCCCCCCTTTCCCCCCAAAGGGCTTTATTCTGCCCCGGGGACCCCATCCCCCGAGGCATGCCCTCAAGCTGGGAACCGTGGGGGGAGCCACAATGCACCCACTGTCCCTGCCGGCTTCCAGCCTCCTGCGGGAGCCGGCATTGCTTTTGGGTAAGGGGAGCTGCTGACATGCAGCTCCCCTTGCCCAAAAGCAATTCTGCTTTGCTTGGTTGAAGCGAGAGCAGGTTTCCTGCTCTCGCTTCAACGAAGCAAAGCAGGAGTTTGCTATGGCAGGGCGGGAGCTGTGCTCCCGCCCTGTCATAGCAAACAGCAATGTCCTGGGGTGGGCACCCCGGGACATTGCAGGAGCCGGCCCTGGGGGGTGGCAGTCCCCAGGGCCATGAAGGGCTCCAGGAGGGGGCCGCGCGGCCCCCCTCCCAACGTTTGTAAAGCCCCAGGGAGGTGGTGGTCCCCGGGGCCCGCAACAGACCCCCATATGTAAATAAAGTTGGCCCCGGGGAGGTGATGGTCCCCGGGGCAGTGTGGGGAGGGGCAGGAGCCCCCCACACTTTTTTGTATTTAAGCCCCGGGGAGGTGGCGGTCCCCAGGGCTTGGGGGGCCCGCGAGGCCCCCCACACATTAATCAGGATTGTCCCGGGGAGGTGGCGGTCCCTGGGGCAGCGTGGGGGGGCAGGAGCCCCCCCATGTATTTTTGTATCAAAGCCCCGGGGAGGTGGTGGACCCCGGGGCTGCGGGGAGCCGCGTGCCCCCGCGCCTTAATTACAAAGCCCCGGTGAGGTGGTAGTCCCCGGGGCTGCGGGGGGCCCCCGTGGGCCCCCGCTACATAAATGAGGATTGCCCCCGGGACCTGGCCCACCCAGGGGCTTTCAAAAACGAAGCGCGGCAGCCCGCGCTTCGTTTAAAAAAAAAAAATTCGTCCGGATTCGCGCACCCAGCGCGAATTCGGCCGAAATTATTTAAAAAAAAGCTTTTATTGCTGAGCAGGCCTAGGGGGTCAGGGTGTTTCTACCCTGCCCCCTTTTCTTGTTTTTTAACCTTTTTTTAACCTTTTTCTTGTGACTCGGTTACCGAGTCACAAGATGGCTGCCAACATTTCCTGGTTTGGAGTGTTGGCAGCCAATCAGAATTAAGCTCGTGCTCGGGAGGGTTCGCGAATCCTCCTCGGTGCTCAGATATCAAATTGAATTAACGGATTTACACCATTTTTAAAAAAGCACGCTTTCTAGACCAAGACCTACCTTTTTGCCAAATTTGGTGTAATTCCGTTCAGCAGTTCAAGCTGTAGCCTGTTTCAAAATTCCTATGGAAATTAACATGGAGAAAACGCGTTTCTGCTTTGCTTTGTTAAAGCGAGAGCAGGTTTCCTGCTCTTGCTTCAGCGAAGCAAAGCAGAGTTTGCTGTGACAGGGCGGGAGCCGTGCTCCTGCCCTGTCATAGCAAACGGCAATGTCCCGGGGGTGGGCACCCCGGGACATTGCAGGAGCCGGCCCTGGGGGGTGGCGGTCCCCAGGGCCATCAATGGCTCCAGGAGGGGGGCCGCGCGGCCACCCACCCTACATTTACATAGCCTCGGGGAGGTGGTGGTCCCCGGGGCTTGGGGGGGCCCGCAAGGCCCCCTCCTAATTAATGTTTGAAGCCCCGGGGAGGTGGCGGTCATCGGGGCTTGGGGGGCCCACGAGGCCCTCCCGAATTAATGAAGGAAGCCCCGGGGAGGTGGCAGTCCCCGGGGCTGCGGGGGCCCCGTGGGCCCCTGCACCATTATTAAATATTGCCCCCAGGACCTGGCCCACCCGGGGGCTTCAAGAAAACGAAACGCGGGAGTCCGCGCTTCTTTTTTTTTTATTTTCTCAGCTGGATTCGTGCACCCAGCGCGAATTCAGCTGATTTTAAAAAAAAAAGGTTTTTTTTGGCCCTGGGGGTCCTTGGGGGCCAACTACCCCTCTTGTTACCTCCAGTAAGTCCCACACAGTAGGATTGCTAAGACGTCTTCGGAGGCCATGCCCCCTTTCTCCACCACTCTGCAAACACACCTCCTGGCAGACTACGGGATGGGGGATGAAGTCCACTTTACTCCTGAGGGACTTTGGGTGCCAAGAAGCCCTCCTGGTACCTCCTGTAAGTCCTACGCAGCAGAATTCCTGAGCGCTGGTCGGAGGCCGAGCACCCTTTCTCTACCACTCTGCAAACGCTACTACTAGTTAAAGAAGCATGTTTCTGCACCTCTGACTTAGAGGTAATTTTAATCCCCCTGCCCTATTATGTACTAGGGCCTTACAGGGGAGGACATGCCAATCACAGGGGTACCCCAACCCATAGTGTACCCTAGTGTATGTAGGTGTTTTCACTGTATTCTAAGTGTCTTTTAGCATAGCACTGGCTCTAGGCCTGGTTAGGCAGAGTCAGTTACCACCAGTACCCGTCAGCAAAAAGTTGGCCGCACAGGATGACTTTGCAACAAGGCCTCTTTCTGCACCTCTGTTGGTTCTTTCTGCATATCTCTTGCTTCTTTCTGCACCTTTCTTTGTCTTTCTGGACTTCTGTTGCCTCTTTCTGCATTTCTCTTGCTTCTTTCTGCGCATTTCTTCCTCTTTCTGCACATGTCCTACCTCTGTAGGCATAGTTAGAAATTAGCATTTAAAAACCTTAGAAATTCCCTGAAAAAACCATAGGTTTCAGGGACGTTATAGTTCTAAATTAGCATTTAGAATACCTTTAAGAAATTCACTGAAAAAACCATAGGTTTCATGCACGTTATAGTTAGAAATTAGCATTTAAAAAACCTTTGAAATTCACTGAAAAAACCATAGGTTTCATGGACGTTATAGTTAGTTGGACATTTCACTCGTACAAAACCAGTGAAATTCGGCCGTTATAGTTAGTTCAGCTAACTATAACTCGCGCCCCGCAATGCACTGCTGATGACATCACATATTACATCATTCATGACATGGTCAGTGACATCACAGATGACATCACTAATGATATCTCAAATGACATCACTGATGACATCATCCACATGATAATCTGATGCACCTCCTCACACCCTAATATAACTTTTGATACACCCACTCTAAAATACAGACTACCATTTTCGGAACCATAGACACACCAATACCAGTTACTACATACCCACTCACTGATTCCTAGGTCTACACACACATCCACTCATTCACCCATACAGTCACTCATACTTTCAGTCACTCATCAGTACAGCACTATCATATGCACTCATACACCTATTTAGACACTCACACACCACCACTCATCCATAGAGTTACTCACACACCTAGTCAGTCATGCAAAGAATCAATCACATTCCCATTTACTCACCTATACAGTTATACACACACCACCTCACTTATTCATACAGATACTAACACATACTTACACTCTTATACAATCACTGATACAAGCACACACTCATCCATACAGCCACTCTCACAATCACTCACTTTCGCATATAGTTATTTATATACTCCAACACTCACATATACTGCCTTTCACATGAATAGGACACGTTACTACGCAAACATTTATAACGTATGCCTTTACAACGTGGTTTTTACATCGCAACATCCATTACAACGCATGATTTTACAACGCATGCCATCACAACGCATTTTTAGAAACTACATTTACAACGCATTCCATTACAACGCATACCACTACAACGCATACCATTACAACGCATAATACTTTTAGGGCAACAGTAGGGTAAGTGTTGGATAGTTTAGGGGTAAAAATTACTATTCCCGCTCCAGTGAGTGCAACAGTAGGGTAAGTGTTGGATAGTGTTGGGGTAAAAATTACTATTCCCACTCCAGTGAGTGCAACAATAGGGTAAGTGTTGGATAGTGTAGGGGTAATGCGTTGTAATGGCATGCGTTGTAGTGACATGGGTTGTAATGGCATGCGTTGTAGTGACATGCGTTGTAATGGCTGCGTTGTAATGGCATGCGATGTAAAGGCAGTTGCGTTGTAATGACTACATTGTAAATGTAGTGCGTTGTAATGACTGCATTGTAATGGTTGTTTCCCCTTTCACATATGTAGTTAATCACACATGTACCACTGAGACATCCATTCACTCACGAACACACCCATACACACACTCACCCACCCATACAGCCCTTCACTGATGCACTCTTGAACCCATACACCCAGTGAATCACCCAGTCACACATCTATGCACAGAGTCACACACCCCCCACCCACCCACCCACACAGACACTCAGGCACCCATACAGATACTCAGACAACCAATCAATAACCCATATAGACACTCATTTCGCTACTCACCAACCCATGCAACGGCTTACACACCAACTGACAGACTGATACAGACATTTACACAGTTTAGTCACTAACCCATGCATTCAGTAAGACACGTTTAATCACTCACTTATACAGTCACGCACCTACTAAATCATCCATTCACACACTTAAACACCCACTCATTCTTCAATACACCTTCGCATATATATTTATAAAACTTATTTAAACTTTACAGAAACACACAGTCACTGGATGATGTCATCAGTGATGTCATTTGAGATGTCATCAGTGATGTCATCAGTGATGTCACTGACCATGTCATGAATGATGTAATATGTGACGTCATCAGCAGTGCATTGTGGGGGCGTGAGTTATAGTTAGCTGAACTAACTATAATGGCCGAATTTCACTGGTTTTGTACGAGTGAAATGTCCAACTAACTACAACCTCCATGAAACCTATGGTTTTTTCAGTGAATATATATATATATATATATATATATATATATATATATATATATATATATATATATATATATCTGGATTTCTCTCACCCTTGGTTCCGTGGTGAAGGATTATGAGCCACGCCGGTAGCAGTTTTTCAATTCCGTTTATTTGGTGGGCACAAAAACGACGCGTTTCGACTCCAGCCGGAGTCTTGGTCACATATATATATATCCGCCTCAAAGCTGGGACTACCTAGAAATTCGGTAGCCTGGTTTGCTGAATGCAGCAGGCCCACGTGGAGGGGGTATGTGAAACAGAGCTAGCCACTCCGTAAATTGTATCAAACGATGGAACAATACTTGCGCTGGTGTATTAGAACACCGAATTGAACACAGTCCACAAATGGTGTTTAATGCTGTTTATTGTTGTTGCTGAGTCGCCGTTACGCGTTTCGGTCACAGCCGCGACCTTGCTCACACTAACGCGGCGGCGCCATTAATGGAATCTATATAGTATCAGGTAAGTGCATAGACATAGACAAAATATATACATATATAAGGAAACTTAATGCCTTTTTACTCCTTTCCTTTTTTTCTCTAACGTTTTACTTATAATTGTTTACATATAATTTCTCTGGTTTTTGTTCTAACACATATTTTGCTGAACCCTCTTGCCAAGACCCCATCATAGAGAGGTGGCTTCGGACTGCAAAACTGTAGCCGAAACTGATGTGTGGTACCTTATGGCTGAAGAGAGGTAAACTTAATCCCTCTATCAGATGAAGACGGTGTACTAATCACCCGCCTTATACAATGGCTCTAAACATTGACGGCCAGTATAAGCATCTGTTGTATATTTAATTCTTTGTATGCAGAGTGACTTGCTTGGTTTATTGGTCCTGAGGAATGCCCATGAACTCCGGCTCAAGTTGAGTTAGGGCAGAAACATGTTGACCTCTAGCAGGGGTATATTTTGTTCTAACCCCTAGTCCTCTTCATTTTTAATCCTGTCCAAGGGTACCATCAAATAAGGTTACTAGGTCCCTTGAGACAGTTTTTGACTGTTAATTTTTTTCCCTTTGCACTCTGCCCCTCACTCACCTATCTCATTGTCCTCCCCCATTGAAAACACCTCAGCTCCTCTCCACAAAGTACTTTTTTTGTGGAGAGTTGTAGCCCACACCTGGGACTTTGCAGGCCCGGAGTGAGGAGGGAGCCCCATGATGAAGCATGTCACCATAGGGTGAGTGGGGGTTCTCGTCCTTAAAATGTAGATTTTTCTTTAATCCCCTACACTTTGTTTGAACACGTACCTTTTGTGAATTTAATACGTTGATAGGGAGTGGTACGCTTCTCTTAGGGGTCTCTCCCTTAGATCCTTAGTGTGATTTTGACCATTAAATTAAAGCCAGACCTTCTCTATTTGCACTATATGTCCATTTCAAAATTATATTGATTTTTGAACAATACTTCCTACGAGAATATTTTATGACTTCTATGGCTTTGTTAAAACGAAAACAATTTCTAAAACAAGCATCAGTTTCAGTGAAAGAGATTTGGGCAATATGCACTTAACCTATTCTTGCCTTGCAGATAAGCTGTGTGATCCTATTTCCACTTGAGTTTCATGTCCACAAATGGACCAATTCTCCCCATATTTGTTATCGATTGTTTTCTTTTCTACAGAAAATGCGGGCTACGTAAAATTAAAGTCTACTCAATCTGGATGGACATAATTCAGCCTTCAAAATTGACTATATATCATTATTCTTTTCTCATAGGAAATTATATAGATCTTTTTCCATGTTCAGGCCCTGAGGTGACTTCGAGTATATACTCGCTCTCTAATTTTCTCAAAGCTTTCACCCTATCTCCCTCTCTGATGTTACGGGGTGTTGTGTCTATAACAAAGTATGACATCTGGGATGGATTGCTCTGATGAAAGTCAGCACAGTGCCTGGCTACTGGATATGTTAAATCCATGTTTTTAATGGCCCGCATATGTTGTAATATGCGCTTATGGACTTGCTGCACTGTGCTGCTTACATATCTTAAGTTGCAACTGCATGTCAACACATACACCGCAAATTCACTTTTGCAGTTATAACTGCCTCTTAAGTGAACTGGCTTGTATGTAAAGGGAGAGCAATATTCCTTGGTATTTATACCTATGGTACAGGCTCGGCATTTATGACATTTGTGGAACCCTTTGGCTCCAGTCATCCAATTGCCTGTCCTTTTCATTTCAGGACTAGATCTCATCAAAATGTCTCTCATTGAACTGGCTCAAGACTGGGGTCTTGCTGGAACCATTTTTCCTATGGTCAAATCGGAGATTTAATACATGGCTAGGCAACATAATAAACCATATAATGCCACAGGGCAACTAGGGAGATTTAGGCTGGTTGGTTATGGATAGGCTATGAACTGTCCTTGCAATTTAACTAATATTTACCCATATGCAATTTGCTAGCCTTTAGGAATCTGTGCACTTTTCCACTGCCAACCAGTGCTACAGTGTATGTGGTCTCTCCTTAAAACATTATAGAATTGGCTTATACCCAATTGGCATATTTAATTTACCTGTAAGTCCCTACTTGTGTCCAGGGCCTGTAACTTAAATGCTACTAGTGAGCCTCCAGCACTAATTGTGCCACCCACTTAAGTAGCCCTTTAAACATGTCTCAGATCTGCCATTTCAGTCTGTGTGTGCAGTTTTAAACTGCCATTTTGACCTGGCAAAGGAAAACTTTAGCCAGGCCCAAACCTTCCTTTTTAAAACATGTAAATCACCCATGGGTAGGCCCTGGACAACCCAGAGGCAGGGTGCAGTGTATTTAAACAGTTGGACATGTACTTTTAAGTTTTACATGGCTTGGTAATGAAAAAATATTACATTTTTTTCACTACTGCAAAGGCCTACTTCTCCCATAGGATAACACTGGAGTTACCTTATTACATTTAATAAGCTGTAACTTCCAAATGGGAACAGGAAAGCAGTTGATGTTTGGTGTCTTTGGAATTCTAATGAAAAATCCTCTTTTATTGTATAGTCAGATTTTAAGTTACAATTTTGCAAATGCCACTTTTAGAAAGTTGGTATTTGCCTGCCTTAGCCATTTAGTGCCTGCAGCCTGTCTCCGGGTCACATGACTGTGTGCAGTTGGCATTTGGGCTATGTGTACTCCTCCTAGACAGTCACACATAATAAATGGCTTAGGTGTTCCTGTATGGGCCATCACTGGCAGGATGGGAGGGTGGAGCTGGGCACTGCCCTACTTACACTTGAATAGGCTGTGTCCTGCCTCCACACAAAGGACTGCATCCCCCCTGTAGTTAGTCTGGAACAAGGGCAAAGGAGGCAGGAAACCTGTGCACTTCAAAAGGAAACATCTAGAAGCTTCTCCCACTTCAGCAGGCACCTGGTATAAATATTGGACCTCACACACCAACTCTTCAGGAAACTTCTGGACCTGTGGAGACTCTACCAGGAAGATAGACTGCTGTGCTGCTGAAAGGACTGCTACTCTGCTGGACTTCTGTCCTGCTGCACTGCTGGACTATTGCCTTGCTGGACTGCTGCCTTGCTGAACTGCTGTCTTGCTGGACTGCTAGCTTGCTGGATTGCTGCCTTGCTACCCTCCTGCCTGAGTCAGAGGTATTGGACCTGCACCTGGAACCAGGATTCCCGGAGTGATTCCAAGGGCTAGTCTGCTGGCTCGTGTTCAAAGCCAAAGGGGCATAAAGGGCTCCCCACCACCTGAAACAGCACCCAGATCCAGCTGGAGTAAACATCTGAACCCCAAGTGGTGCCCACCCTCAGGTCCTGGACCCTTGATGTGGCCTTAGTAGAGCTGGAGTTTTTGGGCTCTTTGTGACAGTGAACAGGCCTGTTTTTTTTTGTAAATAAACTTTATTAGTGTTCCATATAATGGCATAAGACAACCAGTGATATATACACATATGAGTATAACAAATTAGACATCAACGGGTATAATATCCCCCCCTGGCAGTTAATAACAATCAAGAGTCATCTGCAAATACTCAAGTTGGGATACGCATAACAGGGAGTAGCCATACCGCCAATAGGTGTAGAAAGTCTTCATAATTACCATCCTGGTAATAAAAAGGATGTATTTCGTACCAACTATCGAACGTGCCCTCATCTACACTCCTTCTCACTCCCCAACTTTTGTGGTGTCTGCTCCCCCTTCCCTGTGAAGCCGGATGAGTGATCTAAATATAGGTGAGACAGGCGCCAAAGCCTCCCCCCCACATCTATCAGGACTTCACTAGTACTGGAAGCTCCAATGGGGTGATGGGTGCGCAGGGTAACCCCACAGTTTTGTAGCATTTCAGTGTTCAGAAAGAGTCCTGTCACGGGCAACCAAGTGAGCACAGCACACCACCCCTAATCATATGATGATAGAAAAATCGCTTCAGACTGTATCCACCCAGAGGTTCGGTCAGTAGTGCTTCCCAGGCTTGCACAGATTCTATAGGTCTCCTGCCCTGGTGTGCTTCTCAAAGCTGTGCATGCCCCCCCAGTAATCCCACCAAAAATGGTCCACCCTCCAGCGTTCAATCTTAGGGCCTGCTCTCTGCTTCCAATGCATTGTAATTCTGCACTTAGCCAACATTAGGGCCAAATCAATTAACCAAGTTGGGGCTTCGTATTTACCCAGCCGGGGGTATAGACCCAACAGGCAGAATCTGGGTGATGGCGTCAGGGAGCGGTTCGTAAACTCAGCCAGGAAGAGCACCACCTCCTTCCAGTAAGAGGTTGAATGAGCACAGCTCCATAACATGTGAAAGGAGGTCCCCAGTACCAGCATGGCAGCGAGGACATTCGGGAATTTGGGGTTCAGCTCTGTCACCTTGGACTGAGAACAAGCTGGGTTTGAGCCAGTTCATGCAAATAATGAAGACCTCCCCAAACACTAAGAGGAGATGCACCACTCTTTCAGGTTTTGTGCACAGGCCATGCAGATAGAGCACCATATCATCAGCATAGAGAGAGATATAATGCGAGATGCCACAAGATGGAATAACCACATAAATGCACCCACTGTGGGCCCTGCACGCCAGGTGCTCCATTGCAAGGGCAAAATGCAGGGGAGACAATGGGCATGCCTGTCGGGTGTCTCTTTCCACTGTCAGCAGGAAATAGATGCTAAGTTTCTGGGGGGTGAGGTAGGCTCAATGCAATATATAATAATGGGCACATTTGAAACGGGCATTGTGGAAGATCTTGGGCACCACCTACCACAATTTAGCACAGTACTCATCAGTCACAGGAGAACCTAGGCCAGTCTCCCACTGTTCGCACAACAATGTGAGGGGGAAGAGCACATCCGCACACAGAGCCCCCTATAGTCCCGAGAACAATCTACGAGTGTTAGTAGCAACCCAGAGAAATTGGCAACTACGAGGTGACTGTGGCTTCTCCTCTCATATCCCCCACAGTCTAGGCACTGCTGCCGATAGAGTACCATATAATAGGAACTGTCCAGCAGGGAGGTCAAACTCCTCACATAGATCTTCAAAGGGGCATAGCATGCCGTCCGCATAAAGTGCACCAACTGCCTATAAACCCGCCTCCACTCAGTCTTGTAGCCAACCACCCTCAACTTCCCTGACCTTTGTGAGGAGGGCCCGAAACAGAAGGCACGGGAAATACAGGGCATGCATCAGCCATTCAGCCAGCAGGTCCTAAGTACTAGCAAGTCGTGTCACCCTGCAGTGGGGGCCTATTTAGAATTAAGCAAGAGGGTCCATAATAGATTCTGGTCAGGCAACTCCAGCAGCCCCGGGGCTCCCCCGAAGCCACCTCATACACCACAGCAGTTGCACCACCAGGTAATAAGATTCAAAGTCTGGAGCATTCATCCCTCATCTGTGGACAGCCACTGCAACTCAGCTAGTTCAACATCCTACCGACCTTTGTTCCAAATTAAATCAGTCAGGATCGTATCCAGATCCTGAAACATACTCCGCAGCACCACAATCAGAAGGACCACAAAAAAATACAGGAGACGAGGCAGTGCTATGGCTATTCAGCCTACCACCGACAGGGGCAGCGTCTCTTAGAAGCTTGCACTCACCCAGAAGGCCACCAGTGCTGCACCCACATTGCTCTCTAATAGGTCAGGGGCCATACAATATATCCGGACCCCTAAATATTGCACTTCATCCTGCTCCCACATCATGCGGCACAAGGTTGGGGTTTCAGCTCTGTGACCTTGGACTGGAAAAAAGCTGGTTTTGAGCCAATTCATGCAAAGAATGGAGACCTCCCCAAACACCGTGAGGAGACGCATTACTCTTTCAGGTTCTGTCCACAGGTCACGCAGATAGAGCACCATTTCATCGGCATAGAGAGATATATAATGCAAGATGCCACAAGATGGAATGCCCGCATAAAAGCACCCACTGTGGGCCCTGCACGCCAGGCTCTCCATTGCGAGGGCAAAAAGCAGGGGAGACAATGGACATGCCTGTCAGGTGTCTCTTTCCACTGCACACTGCTCTGGAAATCACCAGTCCAATTCTGATCCGTGCCACAGGGTGTTCGTAGAGTGAGAAAGTCCATTCTACGAAGCAACTTCCTAGCCCCATAGGGAGCATGACGGTGCAGAGAAAGGCCTTCTCGATGTCTACAAACATGAGTCCAACCCAGTCTGGTAAAGATCGGTCATCTATCAAAACTGCAAACAGGTGCCGGATATTAAGCACCATGCTACGGTCAGGATATTAACCAGACTGATCAGTATGGATCTGGCCCTGCATGTGGGGCAGCAATCGCTGCACCAAGACCCCACTGAGAAGCTTGTAATTGACATTTAACATCAACAAAGCCATTACATCGATAGCAGGACTCCCAGGTTTGAGCAGGGGACAATAAAGGCCTCCTGTTGGGTGGGTGGCAGGGCATGAGTCGTAAGTGCCTCACCATATAATGCAGCTTGGTGGGGAGCCAGTAGATCAATGTAGGTCATGTAAGATTCCTCTGGGAGACCATTCATCCCTGGAACTTTCCCATGGGCCATACGGCGCACCTCAACATGGATCTCCTCCTCCAAGATGTCCCCCCTATCGCTTTAGCCACCTCCTGCAGGAGTCGGTTAAGTGGGAGATCAGCTAGCCATTCACAAGTAGTCTGGTCCCGTGCCAGAGCACCCCTGGCATATAGTCTGGAATAATAATCAGCAATGGATCAGTTAATCTTGGTCTTTGTATAGAATCTAGTCCCTGTAGGTGCTACCAGCTCTAGGATCGGCGAGCCACGCCGAGCGGGGTTGGCCAACCATGCCTTCAAGGGCCCTGTCTTGTATAGTCTGGTGTGAGTACAAATCATGTACTCTTTGTAGTCGAAACAGCAGAAGTGCTCCACGTGTTCCGCCACTTTTTCTTTTGCTTCCAATACAGCTTGGTGTAGGTCTGGTGTCTCAGGTAGCTACAGCTCCAAATCTCTGAGGACCTGTTCATGGGGAACAATCTACCACAAGAGGGCCAGCCACACCCACACCAACTCCGATATGCACGGCCCATGGAGGATGACCTTAACTGCTTCCTATTCAGTTAGTATCGAGGAGGCTGTACCCTCATTCTTGGCAAAAAAGTGCCTGATTCCCTCCTGAGTAGTCTCAAGGAACACTGGGTCCTCTAGGCTAGCAGTCCTCAAATGCCACCGAGGGATGCATGGGCGTGCATCCCCCCAATGTAACGTCAACAGTAGGAGTTTGTTCTCACAAATGGTCCTGGCCAAATATTCCATGTCCGTGAGAGCTTCCAACATGTCAGGGGAGCATAAGAAGGTGTTGAGGCGGACGTGAAGTGCATGCACGGTCGAATGGAATGAGTAGTCTCGGTCCTGCGGGTGGAGTTGGCGCCATCCATCTACCAGAACCCAGTGACGTCCAGGCAGGAAACTTCCCAGCCATGCAGGCGGAAGGGGAATTTCTCAGCGGGGGGTAGGAGCAGTTTAGGTCAACATTAGCAACACAGTTAAAGTTGCCTCTAATAAGAAGCGCCTGCAGCAGTCAAGGATCCAAAACGTGGGACAATGTGTCAAAAACAGGGATTGATCGACACTGGATGCATAAACGTTAACAAAAGAAATATCCCAGCTGTCTAAGTGGCCTGTAAGGATGGAATAGCCCCACTCAGTATCTACCTTCTCACTGGTGACTTGGAAGGGGACACCTGGTCGCACCCAAATTGATGTACCCTATTAAAGGCCGAGAATGTGGTGTAGACCCCATGTACCCTCCAGCATTTATAGAATGTCGCCCCCTCTCTGGCATTTATGTGAGTGTCCTGTAATAGTGTGTGATGGGGTGGAGGATGATGCTGGAGAGGAAGACGCAGGTGAAGAGATTCCATACTCCCCGAGGTACATACCGACTGAAGCCCTGTTCCTTTCTGCACTGACCCCGTTGACTGCCTTTAAGAAAACAGAGTTTCACAACCGGGAGGAAGGTGGTCCGCAACCCCTTCTGACGGACTCGACCCTTCATCAATCAGCATATGCTTTGCCGCCCGAGAGTCCGGAAGAGGAAGCAGTGGTCGGCCCTGCAGTGGAGGAGAGAACCGGATGGAGTAAGAAGCCGCCGGAGGAGAACAGCGTGCAGAGCCCAGCCGGTATACGCGATCCAGAGGAGAACCGAGGGTCCATTCCTGACATCGGAGAGACGCCAGGAGGCTACCGGTCCTACGACTTGCCCCGCCATGCTCCCGGAGGAGCGTGTCTAACCAAGGTACAAGTTCGTATACAAGGGCTCATGGGGAGTTGGGGAGAGAGAAAGAAGTAGGGGAGGAGCCTATTTTCTTTGGTTTCATAGTCTACAGGAAACCTTAGCAGCAAAGCCGGTGAATTAACCGGAGTAGAACTAGACCCCTTTTTCACACTAGTGGTGGGTCAAGGAGCTTTCTTCTTTTTGTTTTGTTTTGCTTGTTCAGGTGATATCTCCCTCACAAACTCCTTACCTTGTTACATTGATGCCAACATCCAGACGGTTATCTTTGGTTTCTCTTCCTCCGAGGGGCATAATCCAACCGTTGAACCTGGGAGATCACTATCTTTGAAGGACCAGAAGGAGACATCAAGGCCTGAAGCCGAAGCCCAAATAAGAAGGGACCAGGAATTCCTCAAGACTTATAAAGCCCCTTTTCTTATGAAATAAAGGAAGTCGAGAGTAAAACCGAGTACTATGGTGTTTCTTTTTGTCCTACCATCCCCTACACGGTGACATAGCGCTACATAGACTCCCCTGCGCCACAGATAATCTTGTACTTTATAGCGCTTAACCATATTATTTAAGCCACGCACATTCCAGGAAAGAAGTTTCTAGGCATTAACATTATCCCCCATCTGTAAGCAACACCACCCAACAGCAACTCCTGTGGGCGCGCAAAGGCAAATGTCGGCACCGTCTCCATAGCCAGCTGTGATTGAGGAAAGAACAGACACCCAGTACAACCCAGAAAATGAAAACGATAATAACAGCCCAACTCCCCCTCCCCAGGACAGCAAGGAAACATACCCCCACCCAAACAAAGATACACAACCAAACAACCCGGAAGGTCAGAAAGTCACCTACACTCCTGCTCATGCGGTGACAGAATAAAGAAGCAGCCCTCTTAAAGACGAAGGAGACTCAGCGGGGTGAGCCCACACCCATCCATGTAATCAGAAAAGAGCACACATCTCCACCGTAGAGGTCTCCCAGACAGACAATAAGGATAGCCTACATAGGAGAGGAAGACAAAGCACTTCTTCGCAGTCCCACTCCAACAGATAGGTCATCGAAATCAAGGGAGGATAATGAATTTCATCAGCAGTTTGTGGGGTGATTTGAGACAAATCCCCACTCTGGGCAGTGTCAAGTGTGGAGTCAGATTCCGAGCCCAGTCCGAGCCACCCGCCATGTCCTCAACTGAAGGTGATCGCTACTCCGAGTCCGAAGCCATGATTTTGGCCGCTGTCTCTGCTGCATTCCTCCGGTCAAGTTGCACCTGTGCCATCGTTGGAGCACCCCACCATCCATGCCCTGATCGGCGGACTCAGATCAAGCTTGTCCTACACCTCCTTAGGGCCCAAGAAGAATATGGTTCCTTGGGAAGTGATAACCTGCAGGAGGGATAACTGTGAATAACAGGGATTAACCCACCAAGGGGTTCTGAGTCACATCAAATAGACAACGAGAACAAAGCTTGAGTTGTCTATGAAGTCGCTCATAAACCCTGAGGTTAAAAATATTCCCCTTATTCACATTTTAACTATCTATAATTTTATCTTATAAATGGCCCTCCCCAAAACATCCATCCCTGCTGACAACATATATACAGGAGTAGAGGAGTAATTGGGAGCCATTCATAACATTAAAAAACCTGCTGCCACCAATCCCCTCAACCCTCGACGTATACTTCTCTGCCCCCCCAATTAAAAAAGATATATCGGGATTCTGCCCACCCAAATCCACATAAAAAAATACCTGACATCCTGCCACCCATCCCCGGTTATATGACAGACTATTGTGAACAGCAGAATCATGACACCATAACATTGTGTCAGAAATATCGACTCCAAAAATATTGAGTTTAAGTAAACTACAAAAATTTTGTGTAAAAAATAGTGTGGAACAGAATATCATCCAAAAAAAGGGAGCAATATCCAAATTCTAGCATATATAGCACTACGAGTAATTTATTTAAAACATCGAACTAAAAAATATATAATTAAAAATAATAAATAGTGTTACAAGAAATGTAAATGATATATATATTAAAATATATATTCAAACAATTAAAAAAACACATGACTAATATTAACAACTTAAAAATTAAAATTAAACATAAATTATCAATAACATAAATCACAATAAATTAAAACAATAAAATTAACATAAAAATAAAAGTTAAATAAAAAGTACAGATATTTAAAAATAATTTAAACATTAAAGAAAAAAATAAACAATGTTTAAAAAAATTACAAAACTCAAAAATGAACAACACTCCCAAAAGTGCTAGACTTTATAGGAGTCAGATTAACTAATCTAGCTCCAATTTAAGCAAATGTAGGAAAGCTGTTGGACTTTGGAGGGGTTAGATTTATAGTTCATACTTCAAAATGAGCAAAACCGGGGAAAGTGTTGAACTTTGGGGGGCTTAGATTTACTATTCCCATTCCAATGGAAGCAAAAGCAGCATGGAAAGTGTTGAACTTTGAAGGGGTTAGATTTACTATTCCTATGCCACAGCATGTAAACTTTGGGAAAATGTTGGACTTTGTAGGGGATAGATTTACTATCCACACTGCAGTCTAAACAACAATAGTGAAAGTGTTGGACTTTGGAGTGGGTTACGTTTATTATTCCCACTCCAACATAAGGAAAAACATGGAAAGTGTTTAATTTAGGAAGAGTTACATATACCATTCCAATTCTCAACACATTTTTACATAAACATTTGACTACCTAACAACAGAACATTTAAAAATATATTCAAAATAAAACAAAAATATATACCGTATAAATAAATAAACTAAAATGAAAAAATAATAATACAAAAATAATATAACAAATAAAAAAATAAAATACATGTTTAAAAATACATTTCCCTCCCTACTATCCAAAAAATCATAATAATTTTTTTAATAAATCAATAACAACATTGAACTATAAATTAAATGAAACACATACAATTAAAACCAATAATAAATGTAAAATACACTTTACAAATTGTAGTTTTAAATACAGTAATTAATTAATAATTAATTAAAAACAGCAACTGTACAATACAATCAATTAAGAATGAACATAATTAGTTACCAAAGAAATATTTAATAATATAAAAAATGTATTAAAAAATTATAATTTAATTAACTTCCCATCCTATTCTCCTACAAACCCAACAAACCACAACTGAAATATAAATTGCTAATTTAACTATAGAAAAATAAAATTCACATTAAAAATCATAAAATGCACTCAAAAATTCAAATAATTAATCAATCAATTTACCTAATTAATCATCAACTATATACTTAATGAACATAAAAAAATAATAAAAAAATAAAAAACAATAATTTACCATTTAAATAACTTTCCACCCTATTCCCAATACAAACCCAACAACACGCTACCAAATTATAAATTACCAATTAAATGAAAAAAATTATAAAACACAATAAAAGTTAGAAACTATACCTAAAAAATGTATAACAATTCCATTAATAATATTAACACCTGAAATTAATATCATAACTATTATTTATTACTTAATAATAAACAATATTTAATACAACTATATTATAGTAAATGATATTCTATACAACATTTTTTACCTGATAATATTTGCATAAAAATATTCTTATCTTCTATATTTTGTTACTCAATATTTTTGCAGTGACGATATTTTTGTTATGATATTCATGCCATGTAATATTTTTGAGTTGTTTATGTTGTCATTCACACTATCCCCACTACCCCTGTTCCATCCTGCCACCTTTCTCCTCTCAGCTGCGGTCTCTGCACTCACACTGGGGAGAGGAGAGTTGGCACCTTACTAACAGTGGCTCTTTGAGAGTCGCTTGCCAGTGCAGGATGTTTTGAAGGTGGATGGCGCAGGCACAGCACTGCTCACATTTGTCCACATCCCTCAGAATTGTGGAGACCCAGGAGAAGCAGAAGAAGGTGGGAGAGACCGCTAACCACTATTCAGCTGCCACACATTTGGGTCTCAAGAGATCCAGACGAGGCGGTGGAACAAAAGGGAAATGAGCGCCCCACCTTTAGCTATCACAGCAGTGGGTAACCACTTTAGTTTCCCACTGTTTTGTGACATCACTATAGTGAATAGGAACATTTTGATCTGGTTGTTCACAACAGAGGCTTCCTATGGAAGCCATACATAACATAATGAATTAACCATTGGAGAAGCAACACAGTCTTGGAGAGTCCAATCCTATGCACTGTATAACAAAACATTATCAAGCACACTGGAGTAACACATTAGGGGCCTCATTTATGAGGTTTTGGCGCAGGTCAGCGCCGCAAGGAATCTTGCTGTGCTGCCCTGCATGAAAACAAAAGGGCAGGAATGTGCCTTATCTATGTGATATGGTGCATTTCTGTCCTTTTCCCCTGCGCCGGTGCACAATGGGCTGCCATGTGCCAACGCAGGCACCCTTGCACCGTGGTGCACGGGTGCCTGCCTTGCTGGGCTGATTGATTTTGTGCAGAAAGGGATAGCTTCCTGCACAAAATCAATCCATTCAGGCGATTTCTTCTTCCTATGTGTGCTGCATTCTGTAGCACACATAGAAAAAGGAAAAAAACAAGGAGAAATGAAAACATTTCTCCTCGTTGCGCCTCCCTAACGCCACCCCTGGGGTGTCATTAGATTCTGACGCATTCTCAGGTTTACAATTTCTCGTAAATCTGGGAATGCTTCAGATTCCATGGGTGCAGTGTTCTGGTGAAAGGGGCACATATTTACAAGCCATGAAAATCCACGTAAAGTGGCTTTACGTAGCATTGTCAATATGCCAGGGCACATTGCGCCAACGGAACGTCAAAAAAGTGATGTTCCAGTGGCGCAAAAGTGCCACAAGGGGCCTCATAAATGAGGCACTACATTTATATTTCTTTATATGTTTGTTGTAAAGTGAGCTCTGGAGAACAACATTGCTTAACATGTACTATATTGCAACTATAAATACATACATGATTACTGGCCCATTATGCGAGCACAGGAGAAGTTTATGTAGACCTGCATAAATAATAAAGGCAAGGAATAATAGAAAAGATACATGGTGGTAGGTACACTGCCTTTTAAGTAAAGAAAGAGAGCACAAAAATCTTTGTGATACTGGGGGCATTTAAAATACTTATATATGATATTTGGATATGAACCCAAGGGAAAATTGGATGATCAGCGGTGGGTTGTGTGGCAGAATAATGGGGCCGATTCACAGAACTAATCTGAGACAAAATCCTAAACTTACTACTTTTGGTATTCACAGAAGGCATTTAGTAGTAGTAAAATTAGGATTCCTAACTTTACTACTACTAAACTGAGACAAAATCCTAACTTTACGACTTTCGGTATTCACAAAAGGGATTTAGTAGTAGTAAAGTTAGGAGTCCTAACTTTACTACTACTAAATGCCTTTTGTGATTACCGAAAGTCATAAAGTTAGGATTTTGTCTCAGTTTAGTAGTAGTAAAGTTAGGAATCCTAACTTTACTACTACTAAATGCCTTCTGTGAATACCAAAAGTAGTAAGTTTAGGATTTTGTCTCAGATTACTTTTGTGAATCAGGCCCAATATGTGTATCAGGTCCTAAATATTGTTTCAAAATATCATCCAATTGGGTGTAGATTTCTATTAACTCCAAAGGGGTGACATTTTTGTAAATATAGAGGACCCAATATTTCTCTTATGCAATATTTTGGTTTTGATAAAATTGGTACCATACCCGACTAGTTCAGTCAAACTGCTAGATCCAGGTCTCCATGTGCTACAGGAGGAAAATGTGGCCTCGCAAGGACTTAGGATAGCAGCTGCTGCGAAGGGCAGATAGGATGTCAAGTTTAGAAACACTAAAATGAAGCAGGAATGCGCCAGAAGGCAATAATTAAGAATACACTGTAGCTTGGAATGCTAATAGAGAAATTGGCTCAGCATGTATACTGGAAGTGGAAAATACGCAAATACTCAGAAACATCATGTAACAAATCAAATAGGAAATACAAAAGTACATAACACAAGTAACAACATATCTAGACAATGCAGAAGACCCAGATGTTGTCTTTAATACTCAGTACTGGCACGTTCTTACAATTGCGCAAGAGGCGGAACGAGAGGTGGTAGCTCAACTTACTCTTCGGGAAACTCTCAGGGACTAATTACGAGCAAGTGCTGCTGGACGCCAAAATTTATCACATACGTCGTGTTTCTGCGGAATAACATGAATATTTTGGTGCTTGCCAAACCAAAATCCTCTTGTCCATGTAAATACCAGGGGCTATATTTATGGGCAAGTCACACAGTGCAGTGCAGCAAGTTACCTAGCTGCGCTGCACTGTGTAACAGGGAAAGGCAGTAATGCGCCGTATTTAAGTGAATATGGCCCATTCCTGACTTTTCCCCTGCACTGTGCCTTTTTGACTGCCTAGCACCAATGCAGGCACCTTTGCATCATGGTGCTGGGGTGCATGCGTAGTAAGGAGGTTTGTTTTTGTTTAAGAAGGGGCACCTTCCTGCACAAAAACAATCCCCTGAGACTTTTTTCTGCAGCACACATAGAAAGAGAAAAAAACTAGGAGAAATACACATATTTCTCCTCATTGCTCCTCAGCTGGGGAGGCATAGGTTTTTGGCACATTCCAAGTCTACCACTTCTGTTAAACGTGGGAATGTGTCAAAATCGATGGATGCTGCAACGCAGCGATTTGTGCTGCGTTGCATTACTCGAGATTCTTGCGTGGCTTCATAGATCTCAGTTTTAATTTGCGGCGCTCTTGTACCACGTTGCGTGATGCAAGAGCGGCGCAAAGTGGCTCGTACATATGCCCCCAGGTCTTTTTACCTTGTTAAATTCCAGGAAGGTTTGAGCTGCCGGAATTTAACGAAAGATGCGATCTTTATCTACCCTGGTAATCACTGGGTGATAAACATCACACCAGTAGTAATTGTCATTCCTGTGCAAGCAGGCACTTGCACAGTGATCGCAATTTAACAGGCCACTTGTGTATCAGGCCTAAGCAGGCGAGAAACCACTGTCAGCGGATGACCTTAAAAGGAGTTTCAAGAGGAGTGAAGCACAGCCGTTTTTGATTTCCTAGAAATTAAAAAAAGAAAAAGGCTTTTAAAAAAATTACATTGCCTGTCCTCCACTGGGGAAAGCACTCTTTACAGTCCTTTTCCTCTCCCCCGATACAAGCATCACAAGAAATACACTGGATAGAAAGCAGCACTAAATTGTGATGCCAAGATTCTAGCTGAAATCTGCACAAAAGATTAGAGAGAAATAAACCTAAGAATATGCACCTAATTCTATCAGGATTGATCTATTCAAACAACAAACAGCCTAGTGATTGGTCATTTACAGAAATATATTGGGGAGAAGACCATAGCAGGAGATCCCAGAACTGGCAACCTGAGCAAAATCTGTGGAACCGAACGGGGGTAATCTTTGGCACTGGGTATGTTGTGGCGCTAACCAGATATCGTGAGTATCACAAACGAAGGTAATCTGTGCGGTGCAACAGGTGAGGGACAAACCCCTAGGCCCTCAATAATGGACAAAGGTCCGTTTCACACAAATTGCATCAGATCCTGTGCACACGCTTATAAGTGTCAGTAAAATCAATTGTTATTATCAAACAGAAACAGTAAAGAGTAGTTCTTGTCCTTCAGGTGTTGATTTAATGTAAGTTACTTCAGCAGCCAGCCAACACGTCTGATGCAATTTGTGCCAAAGATTACCCCCGTTCGGTTCCACTGTTTGATTAGAGTCAGGGTAGGCAGCTCCCACGTGTCTCACACCTCAAGATGGATAGAGAGAAAGTAGCTGAGGAACTTTTTGGTAACTTAACTAAAGGTAATACTAATATTACCACCAAGAACAATGGGCACACCAATCGTAAAGAAGGTCTTAGGGATACATTCCTGAGACTTGAGAGACTGAAAAAAAGTGAAAACTCTAAATGGTGGGATGGAGCTACGCTCAAACAATATCTACGCCTCAATAGAATCCCAAGGGGTTTGAGGTCCCAAATCTTCCCTACATACGATGATCTAGAGGAGGATCTGCTCAGACAATGGGAAGAGTCACTTACTTCCAATTCACAAACACTAATGGGCATCCTCATAGAAAACTCTGAGAGAAAAGTTGCTAAACTACAAATTGAAATCAAAACTCTTGAACAAGAAATTAGAGATTTAGACCTTAAAGAAGGTACAGAAAAAAACTATGTCATATTGAATGAGATTTTAGCTAGACATCAAAATGATATCAAAGAGAGGAAGGCGAGAAAACTCAAAAGAGATGAGTTTGATTACAATGAGGGAAGGATTTTTATTTTTGCAAAAAAGTATGACCAGTGGTTTCAGAAAGGTAATGAAATCGGGATCATTGACAAACAAGATATAATTTCTGTCTCTTCCAGTGCTACTTCTTTGAATGCTCCTCTGTCCAGTGACAGTGAGGCAGATAACGCGAGTACCTCTACTGACATTGGACAGACTCATTCCTCATCTTTTTACGCGAGGTCCTAAGAATACGAAAGGGGAACAGAACACAACCAAGACGTGCGAATATAGACGTAAGACCCGCAGAGGAAAAAGAGCAGGGGAAATCAGACTACAAAAAGAAACTAAGATCAGGGAACAACAAGAACTGATCAATCAAACTAGAGCAGGGGTAGATGTTATTAACCTATCCTCACTGACACTTGATCATGACATGGTTTCTCTCTTAGAGAAAGGTTTAAGTTTCAACCCCAAAGAGAAGGGAGATATCTGTGACACCAAAATAGATCTTTTCAAATTTGTACGGAACTTAAAACTTAGAAAGTTCTTTAGCACTAACCCAGCACCGAATAAAAGCACTTTGAATATTCCAACTGGTTCACTTTCTGATGTTTTAAGCATACACCCATTTACTGTTATCATTGACTGATAATGAGGACACACCACTCCGTATGGATACTCTACTCCAAGATCTGGAGGTACACACGGACTATACAATCACTAGTGGTTTGAAAACCAAATCCAAATGGACACCTAATTTGACCAAGGGCAATAACATAGACATCTTTCACAATTTGGTACAAGAGGATCTGGACAAATTTCACAGCAGGAGAATTAGGGATGGATCAAGATTCATTGACAATCTCCATCCTAAAGAAAGATTAGCTCTGAAACTACTATCTAGAGAAAATAGCATTATTATTAGAGAGGCTGACAAAGGGGGTAACGTGGTGGTGATGAACAAAACTGACTACAACAGTGAGATACTCACACAACTAGATGACAAAGACTGTTATGAACTTCTCACACAAAATCCAATAGGCCCTCTGACTCTAGAAATTAACAAGAATCTAATGGAATGGCACAAGGTAGGGCTTATCAATGATGATGAACACACTTACATGAGAGTTCACCGACCTTCTTATCCATGCATTTATACATTACCAAAGGTGCACAACCATCTACCCTTTCCCCCAGGAAGACCTATTGTCTCGGGCATAGGGGGTCCTACTGAACGTTTGGCTGAATACGTAGATCTTTTCCTTGGACCCTTGGTCCGGAGTCTTCCGTCTTACATAAGGGACACCAAGCATATACTCAACATGCTTGCTGATTTCACATGAAAGGACAACATGACCATGGTGACCCTTGATGTGGTCTCGCTCTATACTAGCATCAAACCTGACCTGGGCATGACAGCGATCACACAATTTTTGAACAGAAGACCAGCATCTCAATGGCAGCATACTAACATGTTAATAACTATGATGAACCTGATTTTGAATAATAATGTATTTCTTTTTGAAAAGGCTTGGTACAAACAAAAGAGAGGCGTAGCCATGGGTTCTAAATTTTCACCAAGTTTCGCAAACCTTTTCATTTGACGCCTAGAAGAAGATTGGATTTGGGGTCAGAAGGGCAGTCACTTCCATGACTCAATTATATTCTGGGGTCGATACATCGACGACTGCTTTTTGATTTGGTCAGGCTCTCAGGATAAACTGGATGAATTTTGCATCTACCTGAACACCAATGCATATGACATACAATTTACACACCACAAAAGTGATTTGAGTGTTACCTTTTTGGACATTGAGATTTTCATTAGTCACAACAAACTACAGACACGTCTTTTCGCAAAGACACAGCTTGCAATGCTATACTTCATGCCCACAGTGCACATCCTCCGCACCAGATCCGTGCAATTCCATATGGGGAATACACTAGAGCTAGGAGGAATTGCAGCACCAACCAGGAATTCGAGAGTTGTATCTCGAAAATGAGTACTCGGTTTAAACACAGAGGCTACACACATGCCAACTTAATGAAAGCAGAAACTAGAATTAGACGTACACCTAGGGAAGAGACCATAAGGGATAAGGTATCCAAAAGCAATGTGAACACTGTGAGACTGATTACTGAATTTAATGACCTTAGTGGAGCACTATCCAGGAGTTTAAACAAGCACTGGAAACTGCTCACCAATGACATAACGCTTGCTGAACACATTAACAGAAATCCACAGATCACCTACAGAAAAGGTAGGACACTAAGAACTAGACTCAGTCCAAGCTATCCACAAACAATACTCACAGATTTGTGGCTGACTACACGAAGTCTGGGTTTTTACAAATGCGGTTCGTGCGGTATATGCAGGTGGGCTGCCGATCGCAAGACTAGTTTCAGTGGCCCGGACAGGAATTATGTAATCAGACATAATATCAACTGCCACTCTAAATATGTGGTTTATGTACTCAAATGCACATGTGGTAGATTGTATGTAGGAAGTACAATCAGGACACTGAAAGAGAGGATTGCAGAACACGTTAGAGCCCTTAAACAGCAAGACCCCAGGTATCCCATGGCCACACACATTTGGCAATGTCACGCTCAAGGAGCACACAAAGGGTTCCTCTTCTATGGGATTGACATCACCACATCCAATCCAAGGGGTGGGAACAGGGAGCTGCAATTGAGACGTTCCGAAGCCCTTTGGATTATGCGTCTTAAAACCCATGAACACGGTCTTAACAGTGACCGTGAAATGCATTACTTTCTGGGTGATTAGATACCCTTGTATTATACTGTGATTGATTTGTTTATAATTTGCTGTACTGTCATTTGTACTCTTAATGTGGATCCCACTGGCCGCAAACATGTATTTGTGATTTAAGGAATACTGTTCGTATAACTGTTAGGATACATGTGTGTTGAGATTTTTAGCTTGGATCATATGAAACTCGTCTTGAACAGCACAGGAGTTACAAATTCAGCGTGCAGTAGTAGTTTGTGTTTTTTTGCTCATATAAATCAAGATTCTTCAAGGATTTGTAACATGAACGTGCGTTACTTTCTGTAGCCCTTTGATAGGGGCTCATTCTTGTGAGCAATGATTTACTGTCTTAAACCAGACTTTATTTTCTTACATTTATTTTTATCATCGTAATTCGCCTCCCTCCTTTCCCCGTGTTTTCATTAATCAATTTGAATTCTTAACATATCTGTAAGAAGGATTTGTTTTTAGCCCATACTGAAATTCGAAAATCTATCCCCTAATTGTGGCGGTTTTAATGTTCATCAATTTCATGCCTTCCGTTTCTCACCACTGAGTACCTATCACCATAGCGTGATGAGATCAGGTTTGCATTCTAGTTGTTTTTCGATTGACGTCGGAATAAAAGAACACTTCCGGGTCACGTATCACTTCTGTTTCCGGTTTACTCGGTGCCGGATAATTGAACCACGAGGTGTACTCGCCTTAGGTAAGCTGCATGAGCGGGATCTGTGAAGCACTTTACAGATAGGACATAATTATGGTTTATGGCTTTGGAATGGCGTGGTTATGGGTGTTACTGTGGTTTTATTGCAGCTGGTTAGCGGCGGATGATGCCGCGGTCTCTGTGACCTTACTGAGGAGATATGTTACCTCTTTTGATATATGAAGTCCAGTTATAAAGTTGCATACTGGCCATAACACACGTTCTGTTTAAGGTAAGAAAGATATACTTTACAAATTACTTGATAGAGGCAATAATTTGATTATTGATAAAGTAGTTTAAAGTTCTTTTAATTGTTAGTATAGTGATGGACACCACACTGATGTCATATTATTGTTACACAGATTGCTAACCACGAGGAGAGTATTTGGTTTCTAAAATTGGCTTTTAAGACCCGCTGGGTTAGAATTATCACCAGCTGAAAAGTGAGCGACAATTTCAAGTTTCACTTACAGCAAATGTGCGTTTTCATTATGCTATTAGACACTTAAATTCAGGATTTAACTTTGATTCAGACTCCTGCTCATTTGTTACATGTCTAAAGTGTGACCATTCTATTTGAAAGGTAGGCACTGTTCGCAATACTGTGCGTACCAGTGAGTTAGGTTAGATCTCTGCACACATGTGACACGCACGAGCGCCGGGTGATTGTAAACCGTGGTAGATTATGCGTACACTGAATACACATTATTAGTGTCACGCATGCTAAAATACAGATATTCTGGACACTGTTCACCGACACATGGTTGTGACCGTTTGAATTGTTCTGAATTTGATAGGCACGTGAGATATAAACATTATTGGATTGGCATGCAACCAATAGCGTGTTTGTTTGACAACTTGTATTCCTTGCATGGCACTTAACACAGATGCTTGGATTTATGACAATTTCAACCATCCACAATTTTGAGAAATCCCTCATGCCCACTACTCCCACCTTCGGATTATGTATCTTAAAGGACTCACATTTTTTTTTTTGTTTGTACATTCTACATGTGACTTCTGTAATTAGAACTTCGCCTTGTTTGGTGATATTAGTTAATTTTGTTCAATTCCAGCCCTGAAGAAGTCTTGGGTTTTACACCCACTGACGAAACACGTGTTGGCTGGCTGCCGAAGTAACTTACATTAAATCAACACCTGAAGGACAAGAACTGTTCTTTACTGTTTCTGTTTGATAATAACATTTGATTTTACTGACACTTATAAGCGTGTGCACAGGATCTGATGCAATTTGTGTGAAACGGACCTTTGTCCATTATTGAGGGCCTAGGGGTTTGTCCCTCACCTGTTGCACCGCACAGATTACCTTCGTTTGTGATACTCACAATATCTGGTTAGCGCCACAACATACCCTGTGCCAAAGATTACCCCCGTTCGGTTCCACTGTTTGATTAGAGTCAGGGTAGGCAGCTCCCACGTGTCTCACACCTCAAGATGGATAGAGAGAAAGTAGCTGAGGAACTTTTTGGTAACTTAACTAAAGGTAATACTAATATTACCACCAAGAACAATGGGCACACCAATCGTAAAGAAGGTCTTAGGGATAAATTCCTGAGACTTGAGAGACTGAAAAAAAGTGAAAACTCTAAATGGTGGGATGGAGCTACGCTCAAACAATATCTATGCCTCAATAGAATCCCAAGGGGTTTGAGGTCCCAAATCTTCCCTACATACGATGATCTAGAGGAGGATCTGCTCAGACAATGGGAAGATTCACTTACTTCCAATTCACAAACACTAATGGGCATCCTCATAGAAAACTCTGAGAGAAAAGTTGCTAAACTACAAATTGAAATCAAAACTCTTGAACAAGAAATTAGAGATTTAGACCTTAAAGAAGGTACAGAAAAAAACTATGTCATATTGAATGAGATCTTAGCTAGACATCAAAATGATATCAAAGAGAGGAAGGCGAGAAAACTCAAAAGGGATGAGTTTGATTACAATGAGGGAAGGATTTTTACTTTTGCAAAAAAGTATGACCAGTGGTTTCAGAAAGGTAATGAAATCGGGATCATTGACAAACAAGATATAATTTCTGTCTCTTCCAGTGATACTTCTTTGAATGCTCCTCTGTCCAGTGACAGTGAGGCAGATAACGCGAGTACCTCTACTGACATTGGACAGACTCATTCCTCATCTTTTTACGCGAGGTCCTAAGAATACGAAAGGGGAACAGAACACAACCAAGACGTGCGAATATAGACGTAAGACCCGCAGAGGAAAAAGAGCAGGGGAAATCAGACTACAAAAAGAAACTAAGATCAGGGAACAACAAGAACTGATCAATCAAACTAGAGCAAGGGTAGATGTTATTAACCTATCCTCACTGACACTTGATCATGACATGGTTTCTCTCTTAGAGAAAGGTTTAAGTTTCAACCCCAAAGAGAAGGGAGATATCTGTGACACCAAAATAGATCTTTTCAAATTTGTACGGAACTTAAAACTTAGAAAGTTCTTTAGCACTAACCCAGCACCGAATAAAAGCACTTTGAATATTCCAACTGGTTCACTTTCTGATGTTTTAAGCATACAGGATGTGCATGACACCCATTTACTGTTATCATTGACTGATAATGAGGACACACCACTCCGTATGGATACTCTACTCCAAGATCTGGAGGTACACACAGACTATACAATCACTAGTGGTTTGAAAACCAAATCCAAATGGACACCTAATTTGACCAAGGGCAATAACATAGACATCTTTCACAATTTGGTACAAGAGGATCTGGACAAATTTCACAGCAGGAGAATTAGGGACGGATCAAGATTCATTGACAATCTCCATCCTAAAGAAAGATTAGCTCTGAAACTACTATCTAGAGAAAATAGCATTATTATTAGAGAGGCTGACAAAGGGGGTAACGTGGTGGTGATGAACAAAACTGACTACAACAGTGAGATACTCACACAACTAGATGACAAAGACTGTTATGAACTTCTCACACAAAATCCAATAGGCCCTCTGACTCTAGAAATTAACAAGAATCTAATGGAATGGCACAAGGTAGTGCTTATCAATGATGATGAACACACTTACATGACAGTTCACCGACCTTCTTATCCATGCATTTATACATTACCAAAGGTGCACAAGCATCTACCCTTTCCCCCAGGAAGACCTATTGTCTCGGGCATAGGGGGTCCTACTGAACGTTTGGCTGAATACGTAGATCTTCTCCTTGGACCCTTGGTCCGGAGTCTTCCGTCTTACATAAGGGACACCAAGCATATACTCAACATGCTTGCTGATTTCACATGAAAGGACAACATGACCATGGTGACCCTTGATGTGGTCTCGCTCTATACTAGCATCAAACCTGACCTGGGCATGACAGCGATCACACAATTTTTGAACAGAAGACCAGCATCTCAATGGCAGCATACTAACATGTTAATAACTATGATGGACCTGATTTTGAATAATAATGTATTTCTTTTTGAAAAGGCTTGGTACAAACAAAAGAGAGGCGTAGCCATGGGTTCTAAATTTTCACCAAGTTTCGCAAACCTTTTCATGGGACGCCTAGAAGAAGATTGGATTTGGGGTCAGAAGGGCAGTCACTTCCATGACTCAATTATATTCTGGGGTCGATACATCGACGACTGCTTTTTGATTTGGTCAGGCTCTCAGGATAAACTGGATGAATTTTGCATCTACCTGAACACCAATGCATATGACATACAATTTACACACCACAAAAGTGATTTGAGTGTTACCTTTTTGGACATTGAGATTTTCATTAGTCACAACAAACTACCGACACGTCTTTTCGCAAAGACACAGCTTGCAATGCTATACTTCATGCCCACAGTGCACATCCTCCGCACCAGATCCGTGCAATTCCATATGGGGAATACACTAGAGCTAGGAGGAATTGCAGCACTAACCAGGAATTCGAGAGTTGTATCTCGAAAATGAGTACTCGGTTTAAACACAGAGGCTACACACATGCCAACTTAATGAAAGCAGAAACTAGAATTAGACGTACACCTAGGGAAGAGACCATAAGGGATAAGGTATCCAAAAGCAATGTGAACACTGTGAGACTGATTACTGAATTTAATGACCTTAGTGGAGCACTATCCAGGAGTTTAAACAAGCACTGGAAACTGCTCACCAATGACATAACGCTTGCTGAACACATTAACAGAAATCCACAGATCACCTACAGAAAAGGTAGGACACTAAGAACTAGACTGAGTCCAAGCTATCCACAAACAATACTCACAGATTCGTGGCTGACTACATGAAGTCTGGGTTTTTACAAATGCGGTTCATGCGGTATATGCAGGTGGGCTGCCGATCGCAAGACTAGTTTCAGTGGCCCGGACAGGAATTATGTAATCAGACATAATATCAACTGCCACTCTAAATATGTGGTTTATGTACTCGAATGCACATGTGGTAGATTGTATGTAGGAAGTACAATCAGGACACTGAAAGAGAGGATTGCAGAACACGTTAGAGCCCTTAAACAGCAAGACCCCAGGTATCCCATGGCCACACACATTTGGCAATGTCACGCTCAAGGAGCACACAAAGGGTTCCTCTTCTATGGGATTGACATCACCACATCCAATCCAAGGGGTGGGAACAGGGAGCTGCAATTGAGACGTTCCGAAGCCCTTTGGATTATGCGTCTTAAAACCCATGAACACGGTCTTAACAGTGACCGTGAAATGCATTACTTTCTGGGTGATTAGATACCCTTGTATTATACTGTGATTGATTTGTTTATAATTTGCTGTACTGTCATTTGTACTCTTAATGTGGACCCCACTGGCCGCAAACATGTATTTGTGATTTAAGGAATACTGTTCGTATAACTGTTAGGATACATGTGTTTTGAGATTTTTAGCTTGGATCATATGAAACTCGTCTTGAACAGCACAGGAGTTACAAATTCAACGTGCAGTAGTAGTTTGTGTTTTTTGCTCATATAAATCAAGATTCTTCTGGGATTTGTAACATGAACGTGCGTTACTTTCTGTAGCCCTTTGATAGGGGCTCATTCTTGTGAGCAATGATTTACTGTCTTAAACCAGACTTTATTTCCTTACATTTATTTTTATCATCGTAATTCGCCTCCCTCCTTTCCCCGTGTTTTCATTAATCAATTTGAATTCTTAACATATCTGTAAGAAGGATTTGTTTTTAGCCCATACTGAAATTCGAAATTCTATCCCCTAATTGTGGCGGTTTTAATGTTCATCAATTGCATGCCTTCCGTTTCTCACCACTGAGTACCTATCACCGTAGCGTGATGGGATCAGGTTTGCATTCTAGTTGTTTTTCGATTGACGTCGGAATAAAAGAACACTTCCGGGTCACGTATCACTTCTGTTTCCGGTTTACTCGGTGCCGGATAATTGAACCACGAGGTGTACTCGCCTTAGGTAAGCTGCATGAGCGGGATCTGTGAAGCGCTTTACAGATAGGACATAATTATGGTTTATGGCTTTGGAATGGCTTGGTTATGGGTGTTACTGTGGTTTTATTGCAGCTGGTTAGCGGCGGATGATGCCGCGGTCTCTGTGACCTTACTGAGGAGATTTGTTACTTCTTTTGATATACGAAGTCCGGTTATAAAGTTGAATACTGGCCATAACACACGTTCTGTTTAAGGTAAGAAAGATATACTTTACAAATTACTTGATAGAGGCAATAATTTGATTATTGCTAAAGTAGTTTAAAGTTCTTTTAATTGTTAGTATAGTGATGGACACCACACTGATGTCATATTATTGTTACACAGATTGCTAACCACGAGGAGAGTATTTGGTTTCTAAAATTGGCTTTTAAGACCCGCTGGGTTGGAATTATCACCAGCTGAAAGGTGAGCGACAATTTCAAGTTTCACTTACAGCAAATTTGCGTTTTCATTATGCTATTAGACACTTAAATTCAGGATTTAACTTTGATTCAGACTCCTGCTCATTTGTTACAGGTCTGAAGTGTGACCATTCTATTTGAAAGGTAGGCACTGTGCGCAATACTGTGCGTACCAGTGAGTTAGTTTAGATCTCTGCACACATGTGACACGCACAAGCGCCGGGTGATTGTAAACCGTGGTAGATTATGCGTACACTGAATACACATTATTAGTGTCACGCATGCTAAAATACAGATATTCTGGACACTGTTTACCGACACATAGTTGTGACCGTTTGAATTGTTCTGAATTTGATAGGCACGTGAGATATAAACACTATTGGATTGGCATGCAACCAATAGCGTGTTTGTTTGACAACTTGTATTCCTTGCATGGCACTTAACACAGATGCTTGGATTTATGACAATTTCAACCATCCACAATTTTGAGAAATCCCTCATGCCCACTACTCCCACCTTCGGATTATGTATCTTAAAGGACTCACATTTATTTTATTTTTTTGTACATTCTACATGTGAATTCTGTAATTAGAACTTCGCCTTGTTTGGTGATATTAGTTAATTTTGTTCAATTCCAGCCATGAAGAAGTCTTGGGTTTTACACCCACTGACGAAACACGTGTTGGCTGGCTGCCGAAGTAACTTACATTAAATCAACACCTGAAGGACAAGAACTGCTCTTTACTGTTTCTGTTTGATAATAACAATTGATTTTACTGACACTTATAAGCGTGTGCACAGGATCTGATGCAATCTGAGCAAAATCTCACCGTGTGATGGAGGGAGCCTCGTTACCGAGAAGTACCTAAGAGGCACTTTTGCCCCAACTCACCCCCAAGCCCTGTCCAAACAAAAAAATATGCTTACTGAGGCTGTTGCCGATGTCCTGGGGTGTTTTCACACCACTTAATAGACATCAGCAGTTCAAAGCCTGGGAAAACAAGCTGAAAATCCACTATTTACAGTGGTTTTCAGCTTGTTTTCCCTGCCACCGCGTGATATCGGCTCCTCACCGGGTAACCGTATGATGGAAGCTGATATCGTGTGACACACGGTGGCACCGTGTAAGTTGGCAGGTCTGAGATTCTACTGCAGACAAAATATTTGGACTTTACTGAGGTGGCCACTACCAGCTACTTGGACCTATGGTGGAAATGGAAAGAGGATTTTTTCACATTATAAGCAAATGATCACCTATTAACAGTGACTGGCCTCCAAAACATGGAGGATGCTAAGATTGCAACCTGCAAATGGCCAGTCAGGCCAATGGAAGGGAGTAACAAGCATTGGCAAAGCCAATAGGTTTCGCCTATGCAAGATCTATTGGCTTTGTCAATGTTTTTTTTAAATGTTGCACAGTGGTGCGAGCTGCTGTGCTTCATAGCTTAAAGTAAAAAGAAAAAAAGTGATATGACATGGCCAGGTGGCGTCATAGCGCTTTGTTGTACTTTTAAGCTTTACCCATACAAATAGGTTAGCATTGCTATTTTTTCTACTGCTCTTTGCACATAGGGTCCTATTAACAGTTTCCCCCTGGCCCTGTAAAAAGCATAATGTACACTTTTGCGCTGTAAACATACTTCACAGAAGGTGTAAGTGTAAACTTTAGACATGGATGATGTACCCAGTGCATGCATGTGTATTTCCCGGTGTCCATGCATGCACAGACCTCTCAAGAAATCCCGTGTCTGAAACTGGCAGCTCGCCCGTATTTTTGCTGATGGCCTTTAGAGTACTTGTCATTTTGTTTTTCCTCTTTTAATGCAGCGCTGACAGTAAAAGTGCTACCGCCTGACATGAGTCAATTTAGGAGTCTAGCAAAGTGCGCTATCTGGAGGACAGGATTAGAGGGGGCGATGCACAATGTGAATCTGGTACAGAGCTACAACGTAGTAACTGGGGGCACTCACTAAGAATAAAGAGAGTATGTCCCTCGCCCAGCATTACAGACACATCCTAGTGAACATGGCCGGACTGTGCAGAAAGGGCAGTTGAATGGCATTACTTCTCGGATCGAGACATCTCACCGCATCCTGCCAGAGACTGTTAGGAGTACTGTTTCTCAAAATCACTGCTGTGGAATGAGAATGGGCCTGGGTACTGAGTCAAATCCTAAAGAGGTAAGGTGTTTTGTGAATGACTTCTTAGTACAGCCTATATAATATATTATTTTAGGCAATATATGGGATACATCTGTGGTGATGGGTTGCTGGAAGAACAGCATGAACTGTATGTGATGTCACCTAGAACGTTGGGAAGCATCCTGCTCTGAGGGTTCCCTCAGTGACAGTTGCTGTATGTGTGCCTGGGCTGTGCCAGCTGGGACGGCTCTCTGTACCACCGCAATCTCTTCAATGAGACGGAGAAAAGCCTCTTCACAAGTTTACCCTTTCTGGATGGTGAAGTCTTTCCATCAAAGTGGTGACATGAGGTGCATGTGGGATTCGGCCAACAAAAAATCGACTGAAGCATGTTCCAAAAATTGTGAAATTCCTGTCAGAAAAGTACCCCACAGACTCCATGTTGGAGATTGGGTTAGAATCAAGAACCCTATTTCTGTAAGAAAAGGCCTTTCCAAATTTACAGATTCACAACAGATTGTTGACATTCGCAAAAATGCTGTCAAATTGTCTAATGAAAACTAGTGGAGCACTTCTCGTGTTGCTAAAGACCCGTGTCCTTCTTCTGAAACTATCAAGATCAACAACAAAGTTTTGGAGGGGGATGGTGTCAGGAGGAGCACCAGGGTTCATACCAGACCACGATGTTTAAGAGATTATGTTTAGTCTGTGTGTGGTCACGTAGTTCACGAAAACTTGCACCCCTTTCCCCTTTTTCTCTTATGTACCCCTCTTTAGTTAGTATTGTGTTTTTTATAAGTTTGTCAGTTATGAAGGGGGGAGGTGTGGTGATGGGTTGCTGGAAGAACAGCATGAACTGTATGTGATGTCACCTAGAACGTTGGGAAGCATCCTGCTCTGAGGGTTCCCTCAGTGACAGTTGCTGTATGTGTGCCTGGGCTGTGCCAGCTGGGACGGCTCTCTGTACCACCGCAATCTCTTCAATAAATCCTCTACCAGCAACCACCGAGTGTCCCGCGCATCTCTTCAACATCGCTGTAATGCACCATCAATCCCCATTTACACGATGTTTTGCGGTTACGTCTAGATAATCCTCCACCCTGTAAGGGTTTCGGCTAACTCCCTAAATGCCCCCAGACAAAACCCCCACCTCGCCAGCCCTCATTGCAACTAGGACAATGCCCCTCACACAAAATACAAACATGTTGGGTCACACTGACCTTTAATTGCACACACATCTCTGTAGCATGCCCGCTGCTCCCCTAAGGCATCTGGACTATGTACTGCACACATAGCTTCTAAGCTCCCCTATAGATGCAAAAAGGTAAATGGGGATCTGATGCAGCCTAAAGTACATCAGGGTTTAAATATAAGAACCAGGCTTGGATAAAACAAAAACCTGCGAAAAGATGCTACCTTTTCAACGCATCTCTATAAACAAATGGAATAGTGTACCAGAATTTTTGTTGTAGCGGTCAGTACATTCAAGTGTTGTAGACAGGAGTCTGCGAGACACAAACCATGAATGAATAAATTAATACCTAAAGTAAGTAATGCTGGAAGCATGTCTTGCAGACAATGCAAAACAGAGATAATAAATATATATTTAAAGTGGAATAAATGGTGGTCCATATTTGTGTTAGATCTTGAAGAAACGTTCTGCCTGGGGCTATTTAACGCCAAACGTTGCAATCAGTTTCCATCAAGGCATGGCATGCAAACACAAGCCCCTCCCTGGTGCCCTTCTCATGTCTAGTCAGCTGTCAGGCTGCTGACAATCTGTGCATCCTGTGCTCAACACCACCACATGGGTCACCGCCCTGGGGGGTGAATGGTCATGGTGAGTGGGAGCGGTGAGGGAGGAGAAGGTTCTTGGAATAAAGTGAAACAAAGTCAGATCTCTTCAGATTCCATAGCCCTTCAAAGGTGGGGCACTGGTCCGAACATTCAGTTCATCCGGGGAAATCCCACTGTGGAATCCATACTGTGTGTCAAAGGGACATCCTCGACAGTGAGAGAGGACGGTGGGTGAAGTGTGTGTGAGAGAAGAGAGAGAGTGAAAGAGTTAAGGGAAAACACAAGAAGGGCTGGCAGGGAAGGAAATGGAAGACAGGGTAGGCATTAGGGAAACTTGAGAGTTCTGGAGGGTTGCTGGGCAGAACCGAACCGGGAACAAAAATCAGTCTTGGCACATTCCATCATACCTGTCACCATTCGGTGTAGTTTGAGTGAGTGAAGTGATTGGGCGTGTACACACGTACTCTTGGATTTTGCTTCGCTTGCTGCATTATACAAGTATATTTTTTAAAGTGCACCTATTGCACATACGTTATGTTACCAGAGATTAGTATACTGATGTGTTTTCAATTATAAGGCCTCACAGCGGAAGTTCCAGTATGCCTAGTGCGTTTGAGCACACCACAGGAGTTCAAGCTGCTACACCTGTTGAAGAGGTCGAGGAAGGAGGGGACAAGCAGGGGTGCTGACATGCTTGCCGCCAAATAAGAAAGAAATTCAACAAAAGTATATGAAAAGGAGTACTTGGGCTATGGGCCACTGATAAGAAAAACACACGAAGAACAACAGGAAATGGCATGCATCAATCCAATAGCAAAGGAGAAAAAGAAGTGGCAAGCACATGAACAACTGAAAAGTAAGGGCGGGATGTAAGCCCCTTTTAAGATTTATATTAAATACACTAGATTTCACAAGCACAGCGCAAGCGATGTGCAGGCAAAACCTAAAAATAAACAGTTCAAAGCCAAATGTCTTTCCATGAATAGGAAAGAGCACCATAGAGAATATACCCGTGAAATGGAGGCCAGCAAATTCAAACCTATCGAGGCATGCATATAACTCCAGAGGATGTGCTGTATTTTGTGTATAATGCTCGAAAAAGTTTGGCAACTGATGAAAAGAAAAAAGTACATTTTGGAAAATTAACACTATCTGTGATATGAAGAGCACTGTTCACCTTAATAATTCATACTGAAATGCCTTCATATATCCAGAGTGGGCGAGATGGTGATGGCGAAATGATGAGAATAGTGGGTTCTATATGCCTAATATACAGCACTCCCACTGGACCACGTATCTCCAGCAAGTCGAAATATAATCCAAACATATGTATGAAACCAGTTAAAACCACATTACGGAAACCGCCCTCCTCGCCGCAACAGATGACATCCGCACCCTACTGGACAAAGGAGAAACAGCAGCCCTCATCCTCCTCGACCTCTCAGCGGCGTTCGACACAGTCTCTCACCGCACCCTAATACGCAGACTCCACGATGCAGGGATCCAAGACAAGGCCCTCGACTGGATCCGCTCCTTCCTCTCCGGCAGAACGCAGCGGGTCAGACTCCCCCCTTTCCTCTCGGACCCTACACCAACCACCTGCGGAGTCCCCAAGGGGTCCTCCCTCAGCCCTACGCTCTTCAACGTCTACATGGCTCCGCTCGCCCCCATCGTGAGCACCTACGGACTCAACATTGTGTCATACGCAGACGACACCCAACTCATCCTCTCCCTATCCAACGAACCAAACACCGCCAGACACAACTTTCGAGAAGGCATGGAAGCCGTCGCCAAATGGATGAAAAACAGCTGCCTACAACTAAACACCAACAAAACGGAAGTACTCATCATGGGCCCAAACCCCGACGCCTGGAACGACACCTGGTGGCCCCCTGCCCTCGGAAGCCCGCCCACCCCCACGGACCACGCACGCAACCTGGGAATCATCCTGGACTCAGAGCTCAAAATGGACCGCCAGATCAACTTCGTCTCGTCCTCCTGCTTCCACACCCTCCACCTCCTAGGACCTTCAAATGGATCCCCCTCGAACACAGAAAGACCGTCACTCACGCCCTGGTCACCAGCAGACTCGACTACGGCAACGCACTCTATGCCGGAATAAACAAGAACCTCACCCGCAAGCTACAGAACATCCAAAACGCCGCCGCAAGACTGGTCCTCAACCTGCCAAGACACTGCCACATCTCCCAGCACCTGCGCACACTCCACTGGCTCCCCATCGAAGCTAGAGTCACCTTCAAGATGCTCACCCATGCTCACAAGGCCCTCCACGACACCGGACCAACATACCTGAACAGCCGACTCAAATTCCACGCACCCCAAAGGACCCTACGATCAGCCCAGCTCTCCTATGCCGTGGTCCCCCGCACCAGAAAGACCAGATCGGGAGGCCGCTCCTTCTCCTTCCCCGCGGCCAGAGCCTGGAACGACCTTCCGCTCCACCTCAGTCAGACAACATCGCTCCCCATCTTCGCAAGAAACCTCAAAACCTGGCTCTTCGACAGACCCCCTCCTTGATGGACTGGAACCTGCGAACCCCCCCCCCCCAGCGCCTTGAGACCCCTACGGGTGAGTAGTCACGCTTAACAAACACCTGATTGATTGATTGACATGTGTATAGACATCAACTTCTTGCAGCAGGAGTCATTCCATGCATGTACAGAAGCAAACAATAAGCAGCTCTCTGCACCAGAGCTAATATTGCTGCTAAATTATAATAGCAAAATTCTGCTGAAACCCCCATGAACCGAGGCCCTGATTGCCCATACTTTCATGCAACGCAGTAATGGAACTTGCTGCGTTGTGTGAAAAGGAGAGAGAAGAAACACCCTATATTTACTAAGATATGGCATAATTTGCTCTGTCTTTGTGCTGGCACACTTATGGCAGCCTAGCGCCAGAGCAGGAACCCTTGTACCACAACACAAAGGTGCCTGTGTTGTAGTCAGAATAGTGTTTGTGCAGGAAGGGATAACTTTCTCCACAAAAACTGATCTTAGAGGCTTATTTCTCTTCATATGTGTGCTGTACAATGCAGCACACATTCAAAGAGGAAGTAACAAGGATTTAAGATATTTCTCCTCATTATGCCAGCCTCTGGTAGGTGTACTGTTTTGGTGCAATGCCAGGGTTACAGACTTTAGTAAATCTGGGTTTGGGTCACAATAAATGGGTTTGGCATGCTCCACCCATGTAATGCATTCCTGCGTTATGCGTTGCTTTTTTTTTACAAAGCCATGCAAATAGGCCTTGCATGGCTTTGTAAATGCCAAAACATTTTGTGTTGTGGCTGAGCATAAAAAGTGGCGCACCCATGATGCAAAATGTTGATAAATCTAGGCCCTAGTATCATTGCCTCGCGTCCATGGCCTGTGCAGTTAATGTCAGATGACTGAGCAAGAAAAGGGATCTTGAAATAGGTGGTAAAACCTTTTATTTGCCAACTTGCCAGTCTTTCTATAGGTTAATCCTTAACAGGGTGTTTGCTAAGACATGGTTTCTGTTACTTTACTGATAGGTCCATGCAAAATATTAATTAGTCACATGAAATTTTGCATGAACAGTTCTGTGTAATGATTTCTCACGGCCTGATTCACAAAGGTAAAAGTACACTTTTGTGTAAGTTTACGATTGTTTGCTATTCGCAAAGGTATTTTACAAGTAATATATTTACGTTTGCGGAGTCTCCGCACATAAAAAGATAGGACTGTCCTATCTGTTTATGTGCGGCTACCCCGCAGGTGTAAATACACTACTTGTAAAACACTTTTGTGATTAGCAAACAATTGTAAATTATACACAAGTGGAGGTTTACCTTTGTGAATCAGGCCCTCAGTGTTTTCCTTTTCAGTGTTTAATTTGTAAAACAGAATGACACTCCCCAATTCAAAAAAATGAATTCGACTACATACAGAGACCAAACGCTTCCATTTGTCATTGTCATCACAAGCAGATATCATCCAATAATCTTCAATTACCACCTTACCTAGAGGGGATAAATAAAATATCATTATTAAAAATTGAAGAGAGACCTTCTATGATTGTAATATGTGGGAACAATTGTGACAGAGCATGATATTGTTTTTGACAACCTGAATAGGCGGACGTACCGGTTCAAGAATGTGACATTTTCCAAGGATCAATTTCACAGAAGGGGAGAGACTACAAGGGAACAGGCATGAAAGAGAATTGAATGTTCATTTTATAACTGCCATAAGAGCTTAAAAAAAACTATGCAGTGCGGCAGGGACGTTTTAAGGATTTTGGGGGCCCTGGGCCAAATGTATTTTGGGGGCCCCTGTTCGGAACAGCTTTGATTGTATGATCAAGTTTCAGCTCCTTCATGCCCTCTTAGGTCAAATTCTAAATGTGTGTGCATCTGATATTCAGGGATAGTGATGTGTGTTTTCAGTAATGTAACACAGCAGCAGCTCACTAATATTACTGCAAATAATCTGTCACACCCTCCCATTTCTCATATGTGAGTTCCTTTATTGAGCTAAAAGAAACTTTTTATATGGATGTTGCATGAAACAAACACATTTTGTCCTCAAAATTTCTGTAAAAGACGCTCACTCATTAAAAACAAATGATAGAAAAATGCTATTTATACCAATCTGTTTAAAAATGATTCAAGGTCATCAGGGCAAGACTCTATGCAGAAGATAGCTGGCTCTGTCAGGGGGCCCCTGAAAAGCTGGGGCCCTGGGCCAGAGCCCACTTTGCCCATGCCTTAAAACGTCTCTGCAGTGCGGATGTTAACCTCCTAAAGTGTTGCTATTGGTCAATGTGTGGATTTTAAAATCCAGAGGGCAGCATTTTATGTTCAGTTTTAAGAAGCTTTTCAGAGACAAGTGTTACATACTTGTGAAGCTGTTATTTTTTTTTATCTCTCAAGTTTTTATTTCGTACAATGTTTAGCTGATGGACCGCTATGACATTCTATAGAAAAACAAGTGATTGTGGAATGCTTGAATGGATCTTTGACACTGGTATTTTCGTATGCTGCTTTGCAGTCCATAGGACAGCCTCTGGTAATTTCTTGGGACGCATTTCGGTCCATAGGACTCAAACAGCAGTATACTGTTGAGGACCACATAGGCTGAAACTGGTGTGGGACTCAAGGCCGGACAAGCCTTTTAATCCCATATGCTTTTCCCTGGTGGGCTGGAGCAATAGGAGGCTGCTTTTCAAAGCCCAGGACCGCTCCTGGTGCCCCTGTCACTTCCCCAGTTCTCTATGATGAATTGCAACATGCACAGGGAGGCCTCAAGAGAGGCTGGGAGGGAGGGGGAAGGCAAAAAGAAAGCGATCAGAGAGGATAAGAGAGAGAGGAGAGAAGGACAGTGAGAGAATAGATGGATGGAAAGAGAGAGGTTGCTCAAGGAGATGAAGGGAGCGAGGCTGGATTAAGCATTTTTGGAGATGACATCTTAATTCACCTTTTACAATGTATCATTTACAGGGTTTACATCACATATATTAAGAATGCCAAAGCAGGTGGCAGCAACATTGTTAATCTAATGGTTCATGGATAGCTTGTCATCAAGCCGGAACCCTACAGGATTTTGACCACAGGTACTCAAGTAGGAATATTGCCCATGGTCGCAGGCCATAGATGAGGTTCCCAAAGGTGGGGGAGGTTGCCCACCAGCAGCACCCCCATCTTATCCCCATTTAGCTTTAGGGGATTAGCATTCATCCAGGACGTTGACCATTATTTTCTCAAAATCCCCTATAAATGTTTCAAAATGTGCTATAACTGTTTATTTTCCAATGCATTTCTCTCCCATTATGGCACTTCTTCAGGAGAAGAAAACATGGTAACCACCAGAAAGCTAATTAAGATTGAGTGTGTACGATTTTAATCATAGAACATCATTTGCGCCAAATGCACAGTGCATTTATGTGATTAAATGTTATCATGGTTCACTATAATTAAATAATTCACCCATTTCATTCTCAAGTTCAATAATGTTAGTAATGGTCCAGCTTCTTTTGCACATATATTAGAATAGGCATTCAGCCTATAATGATTACTACTAGTTCTGAATAAAGTTCATGTGATACTGTAGCAAATTGTGGCCAAAGTAAGCTCGTATGTTTGGAATTTCTCCATTTATTCCTCCTGTATGATAGCAGTCATCATGCATCCCATTTAATAAATCTAGTGCCTACGAATAATATGTCAGAAAGAAGCTGGAACTCAACCGACTTTTGCCCCCATTTACAAAATTATTAAATCCTTCGCTACAGACTACAAGATGTTCATGTCCTCCTCTGTACTTCCCTGGTGTACGTCTCCTCCTCCATACAAGGAGAATTAATCTTTCTGGTGCCTGCACCAGAAGGATTTCTTTCTGAAAGCAAATTCAAGACTTAAGGGAAGAGATTCAATGATATTCTGAAGCTCTTATTTTTTTCATTGCGTGATGATCAAAAATGAAAGTGAAAGTAGTCAGCCCATTAGCCTATTAGGCACGGCTGCTATTGCTTTAATTTGTGCTGAGGGGGCATATCTCAATCTCAGCCCCACCCCGGGCAATGGTCATAGCATGCGAGTTACCATCTGAAAGAAGAAACTGTACCTCCCCCTCGTGGATCCTAGGTTGGCAATCTCCAAGCAGGGACCCACCCACTTGACACCAGAGAGTGTGGGCCAGCAGCACCTGAGGCATAGGCAAGTGCTCCTACTAAAATAATAAAAAGTCTTTCCTCCCTGGGGAGGGCTAATAGGGTATACTCCTATCTCCTCCCACAAGGGGGACAGAAAGCCCACAAGTGCCAGGGATATTTATTTTAAAAAGCATTAGGTGGGGAAGGACCACCTGCCTTGGCATCAAACTGTGCCTACACTTCTTATGCGCCACAGCCTTATTTATTCTGCTGATGCATAATACGGTATATAGGAATTATGTTATGAAACATTGATAGCACAACATTATTTATTTATTTATTTATTTTTAAAGTGCTCCACAGAGTGCACTTAAAACCACAAGCAATAATACATAAATACAATGCATTAAAAAGTGCATACAGTTAAACAATACAGACATGACTAAAACAAGCAAAATACATTATAATACAAACAGATGAATCAATTTCGATAACAAATATTCACAGTATTTCAAAAATAAATAAAGTGCTTCTTTGTGCGTTACTATAGAGCACTTTACAATCACAGGATGAAGAAACTTTTGCTGTAGATTAAAAAGAGCAAGGCAAAAAAATCGAATATGGTTCAAATCCTATTTTACTGCTCCACAATATTGACAGCATAGATGGTGGGGTAATCCATCCTTCTTGATCCACATGTTTTCACCAAACGGAATCTAGTTGAATCTATATTTCATAAAAATCTACATACAAGAGGACATAACTTGGCATTTAAATAAAATTGCATTTCACCACATCATACAAACAGACAGCTCAATTGAAGTCTTTTCATCTGTAAACAATGTTGCAATGAATGGTGAAAGCTTTAATATTTTGGCGTACTTTTTTAAGTGGCTTTTTAGAGCATCACTAGTTAGGCAGGATAACACCTCAACACTTTTTAAAGCCATCTGTTGTAAATTGTAAGTATAAACAGTCCCAAATGTGTAAATCTCTTTGTTGTCCCTTGCCAGTTCCTGTAAGATACCTATTTTTTGTGTATTTTCTGAACTCGTAAATAATTGAAAAAAACGACAAATAACTTGCCAGTAAGCTTGAAAATGTATACCAATCAAACCCAGCTCAAGAAGTGCCATTTCAATTGAAATGGAAGAGCTTACTCCAAGATATCCTTTCCATAAAACGGATTGAACATTGGAAATGGATTCAAACAAGGAGAGCGGTCTTGCCTCTATATCATACAGTGCGACTGAAACAACACCAACTATATACACCTTGAAGAGTGATTGAACATCTCTCCTTCCGTGTGGGTTAAAAAATTGTAAAAGGCCAATTCCTGTCGACTTCGATTTTTAGAGCTGAAAGGAGTCTTGTAGTACCCATGACAAATTATTATAGATGCTTACACCTAAGTATGAGTATTCTTTTACCATCTCTAATTTTCACCCTTTGAAAAATCAAGATCTAGGAGACTTAGGCTCTCATTACGACTAGGACAGCTGTAGCCACGGTGGCGGTGCAGGCACCCCTGCAATGGCGGTACGACCGCCATATTACAAGTTTGATGGTCGGACCGCCAAAAGACCGCTGCAACTGCCGGGGATCTGTGATCCCTCGGCGGTGTTGCAGTGGTGTGAGGCTACAATATGCAGGCGGTGCCGCTGCGGCACCACCAAGCATATTATGAGTTTCCTCACATCCACCCTTTTCATAGCGGTAAGCCCGCCATGAAAAGGGTGGCGGTGAGTAAACTAAGGGGGCTCTGTTGCTTCTGGGCCAGGGGAAGCATGCTGGGGGGCACATGTTATGCCCCCCTGATTGCCTACACCCCCAGTTCCTGCACGGCATGGCCTGCACAATCCATGCCATGCAGGAACGTGCTTTGGTGCTCCCATTGCGGTGCCTTTGTAAGGTTCAGATATGAGCCTTAGAAAGGCACTGCCATGGGACCGCTAAAGCACCGCCCGGCAGACCAGGATTAAACTCCTAATCTGGCGGGCAGTGTGCGGACTGCTTTGGCGGTCTCGCAGCAGGGCACTTGCATGGTGGCCCGCTGTGAGACTGCCAAAGTTGTAATAAGGCCATTATTACTTCTGGCATCCGTTATCATCATTTTGGCTTTCCTCTCATTTACAGAATGATCATGTGCAAGAGAAAAATAGGCCAAAATATCAAGTTGCTTCTGTACGCCAATAGGGGTCAGTGAAAATAATACTAAATCAGCCACGTAAGACAAGGTGGAAACCTCGTTAGATTCAAAATTAGGTGAATCTGTAACAACTGGAAAAAATTAGAAAATCAGACATATAATAAAAATAACAGTGGTGCCAAAGTACAACTTAGTTTGAGGCCATTATCTACTGGAAGTTTATTAGAATAGTCATTTCGAGTACCCAGAAGAACTTTCATCCAATTATCAGATTGAAGAGATGTCAATGGGGTAACAGGTCAGACGGGATACCCAATCTCACAAGTTTATGCCATAGACTTGTACGATTAATGGAGTCAAAGCCACTACTAAAATCAACAAATGGTACAAATACCTTCATTTTTGCCCAACTTCACATGCTTTTCACAAATTACATATACGCACATGAGGTTGTCGACTGTAGAACAAGCCTTCTTGAAGTTTGACTCTTCAATAGGCAATAACTGAGCGACTTACACCCAAGAATTGAAATGATTTAATAAACATTTGACAAAAATCTTCCTGGACACATCTAAAATGCAATTGGATGATAATTGTTTGGAAGATTAGACCCCCTCTTTTTATAAAGGGAAATGATATTACAATTTTGCCAAGCCTTTGGAACGGTATCTGCCTTTAAATGAAAAACAGTGGCTTCAGGATATTCGCCCCTAAAGAAGGGTTAACTTTAAAAAGACAGGCGGGTATACCATCTAGTCCCTGCACGTGCGTAATGAAACTTGATGGGGCCCCCCTGCAAGGTACATGGAGGAGCCCCCCGCTCCGGATTTAATCCAGAGCTCTCAGGCCAGAGCACTGTGCTGAGGGGGCCCCCTGCAGCTCCCACCCCCCACCCCGCACCTCGGGCGCTGCGGGGGTCTGTGTTACGCCACTGCGTCCCTGTGCATGACTGTTATTTAATTATAAAGTAGCACGAGCAATTTATCTACAGTAAATCCAAGAGAAGATGGCCCTTTATTTAAAAATGACTGTCTCAGATCAAAAAAGTCAAGTATCTTCATCCACTGGAGTGGGAGTTTTATTGGTATCTCTACCCAGACTTTGCAATTACAAACCGAAATGTACGCATTAACCCTGGGCAAAGCACTACGCTACGCTCGCGAAGTTTGCGCTACTTCGCACAACGCGAATTGCACGTAGCACAGTGCAAACACGCGTAGCGTAGCGTAGTGCAGCGGTCATTTTTTGCTTGCTCGCGGTCCTCAACGTCAAGTTGGCGACCGCGAGCAAGCAAAATTACATCCCGGCGAGACTTTTTCCTCGTTCGCGATCAGCAACATCAAGTTGCCGATCGCGAGCGTGGAAAATAAACCTCCCGGTGAGATTTTCAACGCGGGGAGGTCAGGTTTCTCATTGCGAGTGGTCGCGTATGCTCGCGACCGCTCACGATGAGAAACTACCAGTCCGCGTTGAGAAGCTGCCGCCGAGTAAAAATCTACTCGAGCGGCAGTAAAAGACAGCTCGCACTGTGCAAGATGCCGTTTCAATGATTGCACAGTGCGGACAAGCATCCGGCACTGTGCAATCATTGCGAACAGTGCACTACGCAGTTCGCGTAGTGCTACGCGTAGCTCGCGTAGTGCGAACTGCACTTTGCGTAGCTTCGCGTAGCGCTACTACGCGAACTACGCCCAGGCTTAGTACGCATGCTGCGAGAGAAAAACGCAGACTGAACATCAAACCAGAATTTTGCTTATTGAATATTTGTATTAATTTTCCATTCTGACTTGGAGCATTCAGAGACTCTACATATGTTAGAATGGTCAAACTGCTTCGGAACCCCAGTAGGGACTTTTAGTCTCATTGCACAGGTGTCCCAAAGTGAGCGCGAAATTACTTCAAAATCAGCACCATTCAGTAATGCAGAAAGCACCCCTGGCACATCCTTCAGCCAGTTCGTAAGACTGTCTTTCATAAACACGATTTGAGCAAGGTCTTATTTCATAACTGGCCACCTTAACCCCCCACCTTGTAACTGGACAAAAATCAAATGTAACATAAAGCTGCGAATGTCCGCTCTTGGGGTGAGGACGTACTTCCAGATTAGTAATAACATTAAAACCCCAATATTGTATAAAAATATAATCAATCAATGAACGACGGTGACCTCTCTTCCAGGTAAAGTTATCAGTAAGTGAATTGTCAAACCGTCCATTTATCACAGCCAAATTCAACTCCAAGGCCCAAGATAACAGAGTAGAGGAGCGAACAGAACTATTTTTGTTTGGAAAACAGGGAGACAAGAGACCCCAGAAAGTATCTAATTAAAAAATGTTTTTTTCCTATACTCGGAAGCAGTTATCCTTGCATTAAAATCTCCTGTAACAATTAAAATTGATCTTGGATACAAGGCCAATACATTTAAAAGTGTCTTTTGCAGAATAGATAAGCATAAGGAAAAAATAATAGTAGGTCCTAAATAGATATTACAAAGTAGAAATTCATGCAATGAAACATCAGATCCAATATAGGAGCCATAAACAACCATGAGAGAGAGAGACTGGTAGTTGACACTTTTCCAAGCAAAAGTAGAGCTCAACAATATGGCTAATCCACCACTTGGTCGACCTCTAATAGAAGGAAGGGCTGGGAAACAGAAAACAAAATACTGGTCTGAGTCAAAGTCATTTATTAACCAAGTTTTCTGAATACAAATAATTAATGCATCATCAAAATAAGAACCGAAATTGGACACAGACAATAAAGCCTGAAACCCAGCCACATTACAACAACATAGTTTCCACAGAGAGTTACGATGAAGGATTGGTAGAGAGCACAGTAGGAAGCCGAGACCAATTACTGTCCTTCAAGTTTACCTAGTCTGCCTCAATCATCGCTTTTTCCTTGACTTCTCTAAGATTATTAAAGTTAACAACTGTCAGACTAGTGACGAGAGACTTCAACCTAGCAAGTGATTTGGTCAGCTCCACAGTCTTTGTGCTCCACGGGGGGGGGAGTCTGTGGGATTACCCCTAATATACCTTCCTCCTGGGAGGGCAGAAACCCCCTGGACCACTGGGAATTGTCTTTATTAAAAATAAAATGGAGTGGGGGTGGCCCACCCTGGCTTTGGGCCATGTCCCCTTCTTCTAATGGCCGATACAGGCTTTCTTCCCCCTCACCCACAACGGGAGGCACAGATCCCACTAGACACCAGGGGCCATATTTATCATTTTTTGGAAGAACGCAGCAAGACACCTTGCTGCACTGCGCTGCGTGAAATGGAGAGGGCAGGAAAGTGCCATATCTATCAAGATATGGCACTTTCCTGCTCTCTCCTTAAGCCAGTACACTTTTGGCTGCCTACCTCAATGCAAGCACCCTTGTACTATGGTGCAAGGGTGCCTGAGTTGCAGCCAGGATTGTTTTCGTGAAGGAAGGTGTCAATCCTTTGAGGCTTTTTCCTCCTTCTATCTGTGCTGCAGAATGCAGCACAGATAGAAAGAGTAAAAAATGAGGAGCAGTAAAGATATTTCTCCTTGTTACGCCTCGCCTGGGGAAGAGTAGCATTTTGATGCATTTCCAGGTCTACCACTCATGGTAAATCTGGGATGCGCCAAAATCCACTGGTGGATGCATGAAAACACTCACACTCCACCCATGGAACTCCTTCTCACGGCAGAGTAAAGTAAGGCAGCAACTTGAGCTGTGTTGCATTACTCCAAATTTACCGAGCACCGCAGGGCCACGCAAAGTGGCCTTGCGTGGCTTGGTAAATCTCATCTAGGTTTTGCGTCACCCTTGTGTTACCTTGCAAGGGCGAAGCAAAAGTTTAATAAATATGGCCCCATGTTTTTTTTAAAGAATTGAGTAGGGGATGCACACCTAGGTATTGGGTCTTACTCTCACTCCTAAAAGGCCCAACAGTCTTTTGCCGTCCCGGGGAGCTGATTGAGGGATTTATCCTAATCTGCCCCCCCAGGGGCCAAACAGTCAGTGGACATCACAGATTTGTTTATTACAAAAACATTTGAGGCAGGGGTGGCTAGCCCAGGCATTAGGCCTACTCCCATACCTAAAATGCCAAACAGTCTTTGTGTTCCCCCCAAGCAAGCAGATAGGTGGTTTACCCCCAATATGCCCCCTGGGAGGGAACCAAACCCACTAGAAACCAGGGTTCTTTTTTAATAAATAATATAGGGTAGCGGGCTGCTTGCCCAAGCCCTGGGCCACACCCCACCCCTAAAGCCTCAATAGTCTTTATGCCTCCCTCGGGTCTGGAGAATTCCTTCCCCATGGCAAGCAAACAGAAAATTTGGATTCTTTTGAGCATATGTAATTTTGATAAAAGGGATAGAAAGGGGATGAATCTCAATTTCCTCTCATTTGCCATGGTGATTGGCTGCACTATTCAAGCTCTGGGTCAGCCAGCAACCAGGGAACCCTACCAGCCTGGGTATATTTGAAATGTCTGACCCAGAGAAATCCAGAGCTGTATGGCTTAAGGGAATCCCAGCAGGGTCTTTTTACCCATATTGTCCTGCAAATAGTATTAGCCAAAAAGGCTACTTTTCACAAATGTATGCAGTAGAAAATTCGGGCAGTTCCAGCCAATTTTTAAGGTATTACCATCCCTTGTTTCCACACTTCTCTCGGTTGAAACACTGCCTCTCATGTGTGAGTGGACCTAATGCACGTAATTGTAATGGACCAAAATTGTAACCATGTGAAGACATCATTGATACTACATCGACTTCACACGGTCCATATTTTGACCGCATCCTGTCATGTGTGTTAGGCCCTGCCACAAGTGAAGTACCATTTTTATAGGAAGAATCATGGGAATACTATGTTGTAGGAATTGTGTGGAACCCTGCAGATTCTGGAACTTTTCTTTACAGATGTGAGAAAAATGTGTGATTGTCCCCAAAATGTGCCATTTGCAAGGCATTCTGGGTAGGAAGACATAGTGGAATATACACAATTCACACCACCCTGAACTCCTCGGGATGCCTATTTTTCAGAAATGCCTGGGTTTGATAGGTTTCTGTGGGTGGTGCCAGAGACAGCACCTAAATACCACAGCTACACATATCATCAGAATAGATCAACTTGCAATGCAAACTCTTGATGTCTCCATGTTGCATCTTGGGGCCTTTCCTGTCGCTGGCAATAGGCCCAGCCACACAAGTGAGGTATTGTTTTATTGGGTGAAGTGGGCAAATGATGGGTGTTAAGAATTTTGTGGAACCCCGTAAATTCCAGAACCTTTGCTCACAGTATTATGAGGAGAATGTGTGATTTTAGCCAAAGCCTGACATTTGTAGAGCTTTCTTGGTATGAAAACTTAGTAGTACCATGCAACAACACACTGGATTTCACTGCATTTCTAGTTTTCAGAGATGTCTGGGTTTGGTAGGTTTCCCTGTCTGATGGCCGAGCCTGGACCCAAATATCGCAGCGACCCATATCACCTGAAGTATGTCTCCACAATGCATTTTGGGATCTTTCCTGTCACAGGTGATAGACCCAGTCACACAAGTGGGGTACCTATTTTTATTGGAAGAAGTGTGAGAATACAGAATAGAAGAACATTTGTTATTATCAATTGAATTTCTCTCCATTTTTGACTTCTGAAAGAACACATTTTGCAAAATGGCCTCTGAATCACATGATAGCATTGGTAACCCCAATTCAGAGAGAGATAGAGAGAATACACACGTTTATATTGGCAAAAGTCTAGAATACATACTAAAACAGTAAAATACAATAAAAACCATAATACATAGCATGGATATAGTAGTCTAAATTCCAATAAAAAATTTCTGTGTACTATCCTTCCATTTTTGATACAGAGTAAAAAATGGGCCTAACCTACTGCTACATCGAAGAAGTACATATTGGCTAATAGGGCAATTGCTTCATGTCTAGACTATGCCTAGCATTTTAAAAATAATGGTTTTAAAAACTTAATATGGGCAGATTTAAAGAACACACAGTCAATAAGAAAAAGACATATCAAACAGTCCGAGACAGAGTTACATGAAAACTTCACGAGATTCCGCGAGCGGGTGGAAATCAGCAAGTCGAGCTGTTTGCGCTGATTTTTAGCACCAGGAGCTTGTTCCACGATGCAAAACCAGCTTGAATGGCACCATACATCGTGCCAAAGGGCACTGTTTCTTTGCTGCCGCTCGAGTAGATTTTCTCACCATGAATGGTCGTGACCGCCCGTGACGAACCATGCTGAGAAAATCTCGCCGGGTGTCCTCCTAGCGCCAAAAATGGCACTAGAGGGATGCCATTTCTCACTCGCGCTTGTCAACTTACCATTGGCAAGCCGCACATGAGAAAAAACTCCACCACGAGGCAGTTGGCTAGAACTCCACGTTACAAGCGTAACGCGGAGTGGCCAAAATTCTGAAAACTCTGCCGGCGGAGCGGAATTTATCACCCACCCCTACTTTTATACCAAATATTTTAATTTAAGTATGTCTAAACATTGCTTGGTGTCAGGTAAACTGAAAGCATATGGAAAGCGATCCACCTGCCCTAAGGTTTTCAATGTGATGCTAACTGACGACTTCTTGGACAAGTCTTTCATATCCTGCATATAGGAAACTTGTACTGCTGATTCTTTCAGAGGTGTTTGTTAGGAAACAGCTCTCATTTTGATATTGTTTCCAAGGAGCTGGGCCAGGATGTAAGTTCATTCACTCTATTGACCACAACTTTGGCTTATTCCATTTCACTAGATTAGATTTCCTCCCAACATAGCTTAGATATTTTTGTTGAGTATTCATCTATAGACAGCTAATGTAGGAATGTTAATAAGTGGGACTCTGCTAAGAGAAACCATGATGTTAGGTTAAATTGCCGCTGAATATCCCATACCATTCACTAATTAGGGAAACTCAATTTCTGGTTCAGGGCTATATTCTCTACGTACTCTCAAACATATTTTTACTCCAAAGAAAGAACCTCTGTTCCATTCAAGCCTAAGGGTGGTATTTTGCCACCATATACTTCCATAAGAGTGGCCAGTGAAAATCATTGATGTATCTGATTGAATTTAACAAGTAAACCAGTTTGTAATAGGACCCTTGCTTTTATAGTCTTCTTATGAGCTTCCCATCTCAAGGTACTAGAAAAAGTACGCCCTTGATATGTATATTGATTCACTGACTAGAACTGCATCGCATTGGGTAGCCAAATAAAACTGCTAGTTTTTTTCCCAAAGATCATGATCATTGTTTTCGCAAGGTTTACCTTCAAGAAATGTTCTTTACACTATAATTCTAGGGCATCACATTTTCTCTGTAAACCAATCTCAGAGGACCAGGTCGTTCACATAGAGGAGACAGGGTATATGCGTGGAACCTCTTTTTGGGGGGAAAATTATTTTGTGGCTTTCAGTGTAGCATACAAATGGGTCATATGTAAACTAAAATCCATTGGTGCATGGACGCAGCCTTGGTGCAGACCCTTCAAAATGTTTATTTTCCTTAATAATCTCCCAGCCTTATCCAAATCTACCTGTTCCCAAATTGAAGTATGCAGGACCTGGATGAGGAATAGAAGTTCATCAGGAATATTCCAGTCTCTCAGTTTCTCCCAGAGCCGTCCTCTGTCCATGGTATCGAAGGCTGTGTGAAAGTCAATAAAGCAACAGCACAACCTCTGATTCATTGCCAAAGCTTTTCTAGTAATTGCCCATAATGCAAAACAATGATCTATGGTGGAATGGCCTTCCTGTAGCCCACCGTATTTGATCGGGTGAAGATTGTGTCCCTATCCCATTCTTCAAGGTGATTCAGTAAGATTTTCAAGAAGGCTTTCTCCGAGACATCTAGTGGGCTAATTAATCTGTAGTTTGAAGGACATCTTGCATAGCCTTTTTTCACAATGGGTTTAACCTCAGAGCCTTTCCAAGAGAGAAGATGGGTACACCCCAGTTTTAGGTATCCACTTGAACAGGTGCAGGAAGAATCTTGCCCACCAGTGACTATTTGTTTTAATAATTACTGCTGGGATGTTGTGTGGGCTGGCGGCTCTACTTAATTCCAGGGATACTGTTGGACTTGGCCCTTTTTGCAGGGTCATCCCTCAACTTTTTGCCTTCCTCCTGTATTCTTTCTGACCTGTTTTTGTTGGTTTTATGACTCTGGGCACTTTACCGCTGCTGATCAGTGCTAAAGTGCATATGCTCTCTATTGTAAAGTGATGTAATGGATTAGTGATTCCATGATTGGATTATTTGATTTACTTGTCAGACCCTAGTACAGTGCACCGCGTGTGCCCAGGGCCTGTAAATCAAATGCTTCTGGTGGGCTTGCAGCGCTGATTGTGCCACCCACCGGAGCTGCTTATAAACTATGGCTCAGGCCTGCCATTGCAGAGCCTGTGTGCAGTCTGGGACTGCCATGTCGACTTGGCAAGTGCACACACTTGCCAGTCCCCAAACCTTCCCTTTTCTACATGTTAGCCATCCCGAAAGTAGGCCCAAGGGCAGGGTGCATTGTATGTGAAAGGTAGGACATGCCCTGATGTGTGTGGCATGTCCTGATAGTGAATTACAACCATTTTCGTTTTTCACTATTGAAAGGCTATCTGCTCCCATAGGCCAGAATGGGCAGTTTGATTATAACATCTTATAATCCTAACTGACTCAGGGAACCAGGTAGAAATTCGAGTTTAGTATGCCTGAACTCAGAATGTTAAAATACATCTTTTAGTGTGGGTGATTTTTACATTCTGTGTTTGAAAATACCACTTTTAGAAAGTAGGTATTTTTTTACCTAACCATCCAGCCTGCCTCTGCTAGGTTGTGTATTGCATGTCTGGTTTGTGAGTGACAGGGGCTGGGGTGGATCCAGGAGACAGGGTGAGTGAGCACTAGGCTGAATAGACCTATCTGCATTGGTAGTGGTGGGAGGAGTAGCACCTGGGCCTGAATAGGGCTGTGCCTGCCTTCCACAATGCTGGCTCCACCTCCTGTGGTGCGTCTGATGACCCTGGCCCACACTGACAAAGGGAGAAGTTGTGCACTGACAGAATGCACCCAGAACTGGTTTGGACTAGGTACAGACACTGTCTGCCTTCAGAGACAAAGGATTTGTGGGTATAAAAAGGGGGACCCAGACCCCAGAACTTTAGATCACTTCTGGGAATCAAGACGAACCTTTGCTGAGGAGAAGAACCAAGAAACTGAAGGAGGAGACTACCCCTATGCTGCGTGTTGGTGGGGTTGCCCTGCAGTGGTTGCTTCATTGCCAAAGAAAGGAGAAAAGGACTGAGTGTGCTTTCATCATCTTGAAGAAGATCTCCAAGGGCTTGAACTGAGCTTGCCTCCTGTCTGAAGTCACAGGGACACCAAGACTTCACCCCTTCTGTCTGCCTGCATCTAGAACTGCTGTCTTAGCTGCTACAGAAGGAAATTGCAACACCGACGCCGGCGAGCGACGCCATAACCTGCACCGAAGCCGTGAGCGCTGCTCTGTCTTGCGACGTAGGCCAAAACGCCAGCTGCCGTGCCACATCGACGCCAGCGAGCGACGCCGTAACCTGCCCGAAGCCGTGAGCGCTGCTTCGACTTGCGACGTAGGCCTGACGCCTGCTGCTGTGCCGCATCGACTCCGAAGCCGATCTCATCATCGCGGAGCCGATCCTCAACGTGGGTGACCCCAAACCCATCGACATCGTAAGGAACTGTGGTTTCGGCGCCATCGTGACGTCACCTCCCCGACACAGTAAGGAACTGTCGTCTCACCACCCCTGCGCTGCAGTAAGGAACCAAGTCTACACCTCCCCTGGGGTCGTAAGGAACCGACGCCGCGCAGCGCCAACGAAGCCGCACCTCCCCGACGCCGTGAGCTATCTTTGTTTTTCATCGCTTTTCCAAGGTACTGTCCTTTGGGGACCTGTTTGACTCCGGGCCCGACGCCACGCACCTCGCGGTCGGCGCCGTACTTTGGGATTTCTCCTGTCACGACGTCGTAATAACTCCAGGTGGAGTTATTTGTTGCTAAAGACTGTGTTCAAGTGAATAACCTATTTTTAAGCTATTTCTACCATCTTGAAGTATTATTTCTGATTACAGTATTGTGGATTTTTGTCGTTTTGGTCTTGTGTTAAGTCTATATAAAGAATACTTATTTTTCTAAACCTGTGTGGTGTCCCTCTGTAGTGTTTTCACTATATTACTGTATGTGTTCACAAATACTTTACACACTGCCTCTGAGATAAGCCTGCCTGCTCGTGCCAAGCTACCAAGGGGGTGAGCAGGGGTTATCTTCAGCGTGTAACTCCCTTGCCCTGACTAGAGTGGTGGTTTCTGCCTGGCTTTGGCGCAAGCCTTAGCCAACCAGAAATCCCATTTCTAACATTGGTGGTCAGCGGTGAGGATTTGGACTTGAATTTGTGACTCATATATGTAGGAGAGTAGGATCTGCTTCACATCGGTACCCCCACTTTTTGCTGATGCTTCACTGTTTTTCGACATTAGTCTGGCTGGGGCCCTGCTAATCAGAACCCCAGCCTAGCTGCTTCCTCTCTAAAATGGTTTCCATGTGCCTTAGGCACATCACTGATTGGAATCTGGAGTGCCCTTATAAGTCCCTAGTATATGGTATACTATGTACCAAGGGCATAGGTACCTCAGAGGCCTACCAGGGGCTGCAGCATGTATTGTGCCACCCCTGGAAGGCCATCCAAACTGACACCACAGGTCTGCTACTGCAGCCTGGGTAAGGTGGTGCATGCACCCCTTACTGTGATATAGGTTACCTATATCACTAAATACATACACACATATAAACCTATAAGTCACTCCTAAGGCAGGCCTTATCAATCCTGAAGACAGAGTGCATGGTTCCTATGTGAGAGGGTGCCCCTGCATGAGCAGGGCCCCTCTGCAGCGTTCGGAGACCCTTCTCTGATGCTGTTTGTAGTGCAGCCTGACCATATACTCTTAAGCGCATTATAACCTCGCGTTAAATGCTAACTTTGGAATGGCTGCACCTAAACATGTCGTGTTTGGTGTCAGACATCTTGGAATACTACCCCATCACCAATTCTGGCGGCGGGGGTAGCATTCCACCCTTCTAGAGGGAAAGACATGTTAACTCTGGCTAGCCCGGTAACTTCTTTCTAAAGCCCTGGCATCACAAAATGGATGCTGCTGCCACAGACACGAGTCTGGCCTCCTGCTGCTGGACGAAACTCCGGCAGGGGAGGCCTGGACAATAGGTTTCCTGTCCCAGGGAGGTGTGACCACCTCCCCAGACAGGATAATGTGTATTGGGGCTGGGCGGGAGCACTTTCGGGTGCTTTGAAGTCCTGCACTGGGGGCACACTTGGTGTCCCTGTGCATACCCCAGTTCAAACCGGATCAGGGGCTTGCAGCCCCTGCTTTGGCACGAACTGGACAAAGGGAAAGGGGTGTAGCCACCCCTCTGCCCTGACCCACCCATAGGTGGGGCCACAGAGTAGTCCAACCCCTAAACTTGGTATAAGTATAGGAACCCAGTCCTTAGGACTTTAGATTATCCCTGGACGAAACTCTGAAACAGAATCCTGGACCTTCGACGCTCTACTCAAGATTAGAGGACAGAAGAATCTCCCTTGGGGTCAAGGAGTGACTCCCCTGCTTGGCAGGCACCAAAGACGCATCTGTCCAGTCTGCATTTCTGAAGCTCCCGTCGGACGCCGAAGTCTTCGCATCACCAGAGGTGGATTCTCAGACTTCCCCGAGGCTACCCTGAGTCCCCAGCAAAACTGAGGCCCGTAGCTATCGTGGGTAACGTGAGACCGTGACCCCTGGACACCGAGCACATTTGCAAGTGCATCCTCTTCTGGGTCTCCCACGAAGTCGTGCTTTGGGCTCCGAGTAGCCCTAGCCTCCAGCACCAACTGCACCGAAGATAACTGGCCTCCACTCCACGAGTGTCCTGTGAGCCAGATCCACGTGCGACGTCTCGAGGCTCCTTCGACTCCGAAGCCGATCTCATCATCGCGGAGCCGATCCTCGACGTGGGTGACCCCAAACCCATCGACATCGCGACATCGTAAGGAACCGTGGTTTCGGCGCCATCGTGACGTCACCTCCCCGACGCAGTAAGGAACCGTCGTCTAACCTCCCCTGTGCTGCAGTAAGGAACCGAGTCTACACTTCCCCTGGGGTCGTAAGGAACCGACGCCACGCAGCGCCAACGAAGCCGCACCTCACCGACGCCGTGAGCTGTCTTTGTTTTTCATCGCTTGTCCAAGGTACTGTCCTTTGGGGGTCTGTTTGACTCCAGGCCCGACGCCGCGCACCTCGCGGTCGGCGCCGTACTTTGGGATTTCTCCTGTCACGACGTCGTAATAACTCCAGGTGGATTTATTTGTTGCTAAAGACTGCGTTTAAGTGAATAACCTATTTTTAAGCTATTTCTACCATCTTGAAGTATTATTTCTGATTACAGTATTGTATATTTTTGTCGTTTTGGTCTTGTGTTAAGTCTATATAAAGAATACTTATTTTTCTAAACCTGTGTGGTGTCCCTCTGTAGTGTTTTCACTATATTACTGTATGTGTTCACAAATGCTTTACACACTGCCTCTGAGATAAGCCTGCCTGCTTGTGCCAAGCTACCAAGGGGGTGAGCAGGGGTTATCTTCAGCGTGTAACTCCCTTGCCCTGACTAGAGTGGTGGTTTCTGCCTGGCTTTGGCGCAAGCCTTAGCCAACCAGAAATCCCATTTCTAACAGATACTATTATGGATTTAATATCTGTAAATGAAAATCAATTCGACAACCATCCTTGTATCGGGTAAGACTAGAAAAAATGCTTCTTTTCAGAGGACAAGAGGGCAAATTGGATGGCAGACTTTGTATCAGATAAGACTGCATGTTTGGAGTCCCACAGAGAGCCTTCAAATGCGCTATCCACGTGTCCTTCTCAATTGAACACATTAATGCCTCTGGATAACAATTACTTGCCTTGTTCACCATTTTGCAGAATTGCTTTTAGTCTCTCGCCCGTATTACATCTATCATTTCCTCCCAGCAGCGATGAAAACATGTTTTGTTCTTCTTTTCCCAAGTAAATTGCCTATATTGATTTGTTAGAAGGTCCATTTCTTGTTTTGTGATATCTAATAAGCCTTGCCTGTCATTTTTAGCACCTCTCCTCAAATTACTTTTTAATTTTCTGCATGTTGAATCATACTACATGTAGGGTGCTGTCTTCACTGGGACTTTGGTCTTACCCAAACATAGATCTAGATTAATTAATTATCCAAGATCCCAAACGGCCAATCAAAATACATAAATATAATCAATAGGGCAGCCATGCCAGTCTACCTGAAAGGAGTGGCCAGCAGGACTATACCTCTCAAAACGACTGTTCAGACATGTCAAACCAAACTTTGCCAACCATCCATTCAGCACTGCATCCTTCCTTGATACAACAACTGCTAGAAACACAGCTACTGGTACATTGTATTAATCCAACAAGTCCTGTAGTAAGCCATTGGTCCAATTTAGAAACAGTCCTGCATTAAAATGTCCTGCCATAGTCAAGATAACATTTGGATATTTCAATCTATCATTGTTTAGTACCACTTTAAACTCATACCAGAGAAGGGGCGAGATTGAGAGGCTTTCTTTTTTAACAGAGGGGGGACGAGGAGGATAGAGTTGGTGCTTCTCATCGGTCGGGCGCAGCCCGCTTTATTGAGTTTGTTTGATAGGTAGAGCAGGGTCTTTTGATGAAGGGCTTTGTGCGTAATGCAGGCTATTTTATAGGAGGATCTGCCTTCGATAGGAAGCCATTTAAGGGTCTTAAGGGCAGGCGAGATGTGGTCAAAACTTTTGCAGTCAGTTGTTAGCCTGGCCGCTAGGTTGAGAACAGATTTGAGGGGGGCAAGGTGAACTTTGGGAGTTCCGGAGAGTAAAGCGTTACCATAGTCAATTTTCGAGAGGACTAGAGATTGGACAACCGATTTGAAATCCTCTGCTGGAATGAAAGGTTTGATTTTTTTGAGATATCGGAGCGTGAAGAGTGCTCCCTTAGCCGAATTTTTTATATGGGAATCGAGCTTTAGCTTACTGTCGATGGTGATGCCAAGAGATTTTACTGATTCGGATAGGGAGAGTGAACAGTTTAGGGCATTACGTTCATTGATCCATGTTTGGATGGGGAGTGGATTGTTTTTAGGAGAGAAAAGAATGATTTCAGTTTTATTTGGATTGAGTTTGAGATGATTGGAGTAGAACCAGGATTGTATCTTAGTCAGGGTGGTGTTAAGGTGAAAGACATCAGAGTGGGATTTAATTTTATAGTACAGTTGGGTGTCATCGGCATACAGGTGATAGTTAATTCCGGCTTGTTTAAGTATGAGGGTAAGGGGTTCCATAAAGAGGTTGAAGAGAGCGGGAGAGAGGATAGATCCTTGGGGGACACCGAGGGAGACAGGTGTGGGGCTAGAGAGGCAGTTTTGAATTTTAATTTGCTGGGTTCTGTGTCGGAAGTAGGAGGCGAACCAGTTGAGGACAGTGCCATTAAGGCCGAAACTAAATTTGAGTGCGTTAAGTAAGGTTGAATGGTATCAAATGCAGCAGTGAGGTCGAGGAGAATGAGTAGGCAGGTCTCGCCATTATCCATGGCGTGGTGGATGTCATCAACTATATTTAGCAATGCAGTTTCAGTGCTGCAGCCTTTACGGAAGCCGGATTGTAGGGGGTTGAGTAGGTTGTAAGTGTCAATGTGTTTATCCAATTGAAGTAGGGCACATTTTTCAAGGGCTTTGGACAGAAGGGGGAGGTTGGAGATAGGGCGGAGGTTGTTAGGGTCGTTAGGGTCGGTCTTGGGGTTTTTAGGAATGGGCGTGATTTGTCCGAGTTGGAGGGAGACAGGGACGCACCCCGAGGAAAGGGAGGAGTTGATGATATTGGTCCAATAAGGGACAATGACGTGCTTTAGATCTTGGATGAGGGTAGACGGGAGAGGGTCTTTTGTGTGAGAGGACGGTTTTAATTTGGACAAGATGTTAAAGACTTCTAGTTCGGAACGGAGTGGAAATTCTGCCAGGAGGCATTATTTTTAAGCTGTGAGTTGGCGAGGTAGGTTTCAGGAGGGGTTGTGGAAAGTAGGTGCGGGGAGGAAGAAGGGGGTAGAATCAGAGGGGAGGGTGCTATTGAAGTAGCATCAAAGGTACATTGGGGGTTGGGAGGGATCTGAGTTAAAAGGAAGGATTGATCAATTTTGGCAATTTTTTCGGAGAAGAAGTTAGCAATTTCTTCACATTTGTTAGTGGAGGCCGTCAAGTTGAGGGGGGCAGGGGAGGTTTGGTTTCTAACAATTTTGAACAGTTCTCTGGGTCTATTTTTGGCACGGGCGAGTTGTGAACGAAAGAAGGATGCCTTTTCAAAGAAAATGTGTTTCTTGTAGGTAGATCTAGCGGTTCTAAGGAGGGCGAGATGGGAGGGGAGGGGTGTTGTCTCCATGTTCTTTCAGCCAGTCTAAGTGCACGTCTTTCATTGTTGAGATCTGAGTTAAACCATGATTTGGAAGGGATATTTTTTAGAGTTTTAAGTTTGGGAGGGGCAAGTTGATCTAAAACCTCGGAGACAGTTTTATTAAAGTGCTCCATGAGCTCATTGGCATTAAGAGAGGGTGGGATGCGACGAAGTTGAGTTTGGTGTTTGGACTCCAGTACACCAGGGGGGATAAGATTAAGATTTCTGGTCAATATCGTGGCTTTGTTGATTTTAGATGTGGCGGGCGGGGCTGAGGGGGAGATCATGAACAGTATGAGGTGGTGGTCAGACCAGTCGATAGGGATGATGTTGGATAGGGATGCCAAGTCATTATTTGCAATGATGGCGTCAAGAATAGCCCCTTTAGAGTGGGTTGGGGAATAGCAAAGTTGTTTGAGGTCGCTAATCTCCAGAAGATTAGTGAGAAGGTTGACTGTGGGGTCCTCGGGCTCGTTCCAGTGAAGGTTAAAATCTCCTAGGAAGAGATTTTTAGAGTTAGAAAGTATCGATTGAGTAAGAAGGTCAGATAGTTCCTCAGCGAAGGGAAGAGGATCACCAGGTGGGTGGTAGATATTGTGTAGTCGTATTGGGGGAGAGCCTTGAATCTTAAGTTCGGCTCCAAGGTATTCGAAGGTTGCGTAGTCTGTGTTCTTGACTAGGGAGAGCTGGAGTTCGTTTTTAAAGATAATTGATAATCCACCCCCCATTCTCACAGGTCTGTCTTTTCTGATGATAGAGTAACCGGGGGGGAGAGTAAGTCGAGGATGGGTGTTGAGTGATCTTTGAGCCAGGTTTCCGTGAGGAAGGCGACGTCTATATCTTCGCTAAGGATGGTTTCAGATATTTCGGTCGCATGTAGAACAGCCGAACGGCAGTTCACAAGCATGCAGGCCAGGGGTTTAGGGTTGTTTTTGGGGGGGGAGCAAGAGTAAATGGCGGTAAGTTGGGGGGGGCCTGGGGGAGCAGGGAGAAGAGTGGATTCTGCTAGTCCCCATAATAACAGGGATGTTGGAGTGAGGAAAGGAAGGATCCTTAAGTGAGGTCTTTTGTAGGTAGGAGTTGCAGAGGTCGGAGAGGTCAGAAGCGGAGTAGTCGCTCAAGGTGCAAAGAGGCCTGTGTGTACGGTTGTGTAGTGGCGTGGTTTTCCAATGTTTGGGATTAGGGAGCTTTTGAGGGCCAGAGCATGGAGAAGTGGACCAAGAGGGGCGGGTTCTAGGGTTGAAGGATTTGAAGTTTTTGAAATCCTCTCTAAGGGGCCCATTAGGATGGCGGGCGGATCGCCCCTGCCGGGCCGGCGGTAGCCACCGCCAGCCCAGCAGGGGCGATCCGCCCGCCATCCATGCCTGATTGACCCCCTGCCATATTAGGATGGCTGGGGGGTCCGCGGCGGACGTGATGACCGTCCGCCGGTCGACTCGTCGACCGGGCGGAAAACGGGCACAATATGGTGGCGGTGTCTGCAAGACACCGCCATCCATATTGTGATGCAGGCGGTGATCAGCCTTTCCATGGCGGCGTTGCCGCCATGGAAAGGCATACGGTCTTTGCTGTTGGGGGCCCGTTGCGGGCCCCCAGAGTGTTGGTGGGGTGGGGGGTGCGGGGTACCTGTGGTACCCCCCTACATTGGCATGGACAAGGTGGCAGGCACCGCGCGGTGCCTGTCACCTTGTGCATGCCAATGCGCAACGTGCATCCACAGCATTGTGGCGGGCAGTGCTGTGAGCACCGCCCGCCACAATGTTGTGGATGGGGGATGCCACCATGGGGGTGGCATCCTAATGCCCACAGCGGGACCGCTGCACCTCTGGCGGACGGTCCTATTCACCGTTACGGTGGCGGTGGACTTTGTCCGCCCGCCATCGTAATAGGCCCCTACGTCGGGCGAGTTCGGTTACCAAGGTAGAAATATTGCAGTCAATGTTGCAAAGTCTCTGAGTTAAAAGAGTGAGGTGGGACGTAGTTGGGGCAGAAGGGGGGGAGGAGGTATGTTCTGAGTCGGTCGGGGGAGGAGGTCTGGTGTTCGGAGAGGGTGAGAGGCCTGGGGGGGGCGAGAGGAGTACTGAAACTGTGGGAGTGGGGGAGGCCGGGGGGGGAAGAGAGGAGTGTTCCGGCAGTGGGAGGGAGGGAGGGGCGTGGAGAAGGACGGGACAGTTATAGAGGTAGGAGATGGGGTATGAGGAGGGGAGAGGGCGTAAGGGGTGTGGGGAGAAGCAACATCAGAGTTGGGGGTTGGAGTGTAGTTCGGAGAGGGAGGAGTAGGGGCAGGAGGGGGTATAGTAGTGTGAGCTAGGAGGGGAGCTTGGGGGAAGGAGAGGGGTTTGAGGTGGGGTTAGGGGTCGGAAGGTATCGGTCATTGGGGGCAAGGTAGTTTGGGAGATGGTGTGTGAATTAGAGATGTTATGGGGGATTCAAGAGAGGGTGATAGGATAGAAGTCGTAGAATGGGATATATCATTAAGGTTTGAGATGTCTAGGGGAAGAAGGGTTAGCGTCGGGGAGGCAGGGGAGAACAAGGAAGGGTCTTGGGGTTGGGAAGGTGTGGGGAGAGGAGTAGGTATGGACAGCTGGTGGGATAGAGTGCTGAAATGGTGCTCGAAGATGGTGAGGTGGTGTTCAGAGGCTTGTATGAGGATATTACCAGTTTTGAAAATGGAGATGCCAATTTCACCGGGAAAAATTGGGGAAGGAGTAGTAGATAGTTTGAAACCGTAAGGAATTTTGCTCAATTTAGTGACTGGGAGGTGGCGTAGGAAGGTGCTCTTCCATTTGGAGGGGCGTTTGGAGTAGAAAATGTAGTTGGTTTTTATAGGGGACGTGAGGCTGTGGTAGTTATCAACAATTAAGGTTTCGGGATGTCGGATTAGTAATTTATGTTTAAAAATTTTCTTGGCGTTTTTGGAAAGATTGGGAGGGTAAGGAATGGTCCAAGAGTTGGGGCCATGTCTGGTGAGGGAGGGGTCTTGGGAGGTGAGAGCAGGATTGAGGTGGGACGTGAGAACGGGATTGAGGTGGGACATGATAAGTCAATTGGTTGGAGGAGAGGGGGGAGAAAAGAAGGGAGGGTGAAGTGATATAAAGAGATTAGGGCGACAACGAGGAGTGTGGGGTAAGGAGGTTGATGTAAGAGGGGGAGGTATGTGCTAGAGGGGAGGGATAAAGAGACATTTAGTGACGGGGAGTGTAAAGTCGGGCGAGAGAAAGAAAGTGAGAGAGGACAGAAAAATACAGAAAAATACAGGAGGGCGGATTGACAATTTGGAATGATTATAATGAGAGAGCATTAGAAAGAGATTGAAAGACCTGGACGGGGTTGGACGCTGGAAGGAGTAGTGGGAAAAGTAGTCAGGGGGACTTGAGGAAATATGAGTAAGAGTTCTAATAAGGAGTAACATTACTACAGAAGGTAAGAGAAACAAACCGCCATAGTAGTACCAGAGTAGTATAGAGATCACACTACTTAGCAATGTGGCAATAGGAAAGAAGAGCAACAAAATTAAATTAGTAATAGATAAAAAGAACAACATAAATTGGGCACTTTGAATAGAGCATTTTAGCATCAGTCGGATGATTACAGGCAGTTACTAGTGTTTAGAGATCAAACTAATTAGCAATGTGGCAATAAGTAAAAAAGAGCAGCACGAAAATTAAATCAGCAATAGGTAAAAAGAACAACAAAAATTGGACATTGTGTATATATTATTTAAACATCCGTCAGGGGATTACAGGCAGTTTCTAGGGATTGAAGATTAATCTGTGGGCTCACAGGGGAGTCTGGTCTGCGCTGGTATTAAGATAGCTGTTGGAGTGGGGAACCCAGTGACTAACAGAGAATGATGGAGATCCAGAGAGGAGCATTTTTGCGCAGCAGGATTGAGTGAGGAACGGGAGTCATTAGCAGTATAATGGTGAGAAAATAGACGGTCATAATGGGCACGCAAGGGAGGCAGGTCATGAGGGATGTTGCTCGAGTGACAACGTTAGAGAGGCATCGGGCATGAAGGCAAAGTCGAAACACTCACCAAGACCGTGAGTGGGGGTAATAGGCAGTGATGATGTAATCTGTTAAGGAGGAAGGATTCTTAAGATAGGAGGCCAAAGGCTATAAGGCCGTAGGGAGTGGAATATACCCCAAGTGACCAGCGTCTGCCAGGGAGGAAAGGGAAGCGAGGTCGCGCAGCATAAAGATACCAACAATTTGCATGGGCCGAGATGTATGATTTGTGTGGGCAGCGGGCAGGCGGGAGGGGGGGGGGCTGACCTGCTGGTGGTCCCTGGACTCTCCTGCCCTACCCCGCGAGGCCAGGTTTTTGGAACTTTTGGGGATTACACCTGTGTTCAGGTATCCCGGTGGGCTAATGCTCAAGAACAGAGATTAGACCCAGTTTGTGGTTTTCCATGGCATAGCCTTTTTATTCATATCAACATTTAAAATTGCATGTAAGCGAATGTCCGTCAAAGGACAGGTATGCATAAAGAAAACATTCTTTCATAGCTATCATCAGCAAGCTGGAAGATGAATACACAAGTCAAGTATCATATTTTCACATTCCAAGAACATCCAGCCCATATTGTTGTGAGATCTGCTGTACGCAGTGTGCCAGCAGGCCCCACCTTGCAACAGCCCTCCCTCAGGTTTCACCCAGGGCATCAATGCACCCTTCCTAAAGGGAATTTACAGAAAATTAATTGGGACAACTTCACATCTCCATCTCCTCCAACCCCAGAGAAGAACCACATACTTAAAACAGGGCACCGCATAGCGCATTGCAGTGAGAGAATGTGGGGCGAGTTGCACGTTTGCGCGTACTATGACTTTTGGCGGGACAACTCTGAGCAGGAGAAATTCAAAATTTGTGCCAAAGGAAAGTCCCTCAGCAGTCGGATACTTTTTGCTCCTTCGTCCGGTGAAGATTTCTATGTTCGAACTTAGTCACTTTTTTGGAACTCAGATTCCTCCAGTTGGGCAAGCTGTAGCCAAACAGGGCTCCATGAGGTCAGATGCCACCCAACATCCTGTTGAACCAGATTTGCTACAGCAGAAAAGTTCCAAGCAAGAGTAACCAAGATCTTTGGCTCAGCATCAACGCACCTTTGTCATATTCACTTGGCAGGTTTCTCAGGAGTTTAGGAGGAGTGCAATTTCACAAGTCCAGAGTTTTATGAAGAGGGTACTCAGGGGTGCCACATTTATGCCTGGTGCTAGACAATGGGTGTGGATGACTCCTGGCCCCTCTCTAACCAAAAGGGAAAAAGTACCCAGAGGTAACCCTACCCACTTTTGCAACAGCTTCTGTGCGCCCTACTGCAAACAATACCACAGTGCCTCTCTTTGTCCAAATCGAAGATGGTAAAACCCTTTTCCCCTTGTGTAAAGCCTGTGTGCCCACTGCAGAGGAGTGGCCAAGGAAATGACCAACTCCTTCTCTTTAATCACTTCAAACCAGCTCTGGGTGCAGCTCTTCTCTCACTGAGAATGGCACCTGCTTGACTGCGGAACAAGGAAGGGCCCTGCCCAGGTGTCAGTGAACATTTGCCTATGACAGAGTAGGCTTCTTTGAAGAACATAAAGTTCCTTTGCACAGCCAGATGATCATCTTGCCAGTGGAACAGAAACACCTCCCTGCACCCAAGGCCTTTGTCCTGCTCTGGGAACAGTTCTCACACCTCACTAAGGGGGTTATTCAGCTGCCAGGTGACAGCTGGAGCTCATGCAAATGGGACCCATGAAGCTTTAGGCAGAGAAAATGTAAATTTTCTTTTCTTTAATAGTTATCACAAATTTGATTTTACCATTAAATTGGATTCGCAATTGCGAACCATAATTAGCATCATTAAATGTAATAATGTAATCCAGTGCTTTCCTGTGGAACAGTCAGCCTTACTACAGTGAAAATTGTTTCTGGGGCTTTTTCACTGTAAGCACATATGTAACATTAAATTTCTACACATGCTTCTTTTATATACCATGCACCCTGCCTTATGACTTATGTACCTGACGGAACCGCTTGTAGATTACTTTACGACTTATAAGGCTTGCAGAAGGGTGACATTACTATTTGAAAGGAAGGTTTTAACCTGCCAAAAGGGTATATTTTGATGGGTTGAACTGCAGTTTTAAAACTGCCACAGCTAGACCATAAAGATAGCCCTGCAGTCTTGTTTGTAGCGTCAATGTAGTGAGTGACATGGTGGGTGCTGCGTTCCACAAGTGACATTTAACTTACAGGCCCTACGTACACTTTTTATCATATACTAGGGACCTATAGGTAAGTTAGATGTTCCATTTAGGACTGTAACCAATTTTAACATGTTTTATGGGTCAGAGCGCATGCCTGGGGCCTGGGTAGAAGAGACCCAGTGTACAGAGTCAAAACCCAGAAGCATCATGGGGGTGATCATGCAAAAGAAACATTTCCCTACATTAATATTATATTAATTTTTACATTTAAAAAGAGTAAATACAATATTTAAAAATAATAATTGTTTTATTTAGAGACATGTTTTAACATTAAATTAAATGTATTTCTATTATTAAATAGATAAAATAATTGAATTAATTTTAATATTAGTTCCTATGGGGTTCTATTTTAAGTCTCTACTTCCATTATTTTCTATAAGAGAGTGTTGCAGTACCACTGGTTAGCCATGTGTGGTGCTGGGCTTAATCCAGCTCTTTGCTGGAGTACATTTACAACTGTTTTGGGGCTTTTGGCTGTATTAAATATAGAAGGGTAGTTTGTGAGTAGCAATGGCCTTGCTCTTTTGTTGGTGGGTGCCTGTTCCTACCTAGACCCCTCCTTAACTCTCACTAAACTCCTCCTTTCTCCTCCCTTAACCCCTCCCCTTTAGTGGTAAGTATTTCTAATGTTCATCCATTCATCTCTATCCCTCCCAAGATTAGTACTAAAATGTATACTTCCGTGTGCGGAGATCTCCGCAGTTGGAGTGGAGATCTCATGACGGAAAACATAGGAGAAGCGGAGGAAGAGACCTCCGCGCGTAGGTATGTTAATAGCATTTTGTAGTACGTTAGGCGTACTAAAAAATGCTGTTTGTGAATAGGCCTCATTATATCTCTGTGACCAAAAGGGTCTGACAGACCTTTACAGATAAAAACGTTCTCACCTAATTCTATTTTTTCCTACTTATTGTCAATATTTTTTAATTCAGCAATTAGTTTCTTTGGGAAAACCATGAGCAATCTACACAAATGCTAAATTCCAAATTTTGTCTACCTTTCAGAAACGTGTAGCTTTCAGGGTTCACCCTTTGGTTTCATGCCTGTTTCCATCATAAACTGCAGGTAGGTAGTAACTACAGTAAATAGGAGCCAGCCAGCTACCACTGAGAAAAAATCAAAAACTGTAACTTTTTATATATATATTTGTTTTTACAGCTTTGCCTGTTGCTGAAAGCTAGAAATAGGTTGATCTTAGAACAGCAAATCTTTTGTTGATGCCATTTTAAGGAAAAAACATACAGTTTCTTGCAACCGCACTTTTTTTCCTATCTTCCCCCAAAAAATTATCAAACTAGTGCTTTCTGGCTCTTTTAGCTATTTTCTCAGGTGTCTGCATGATGAAATTTTGGCCTGGATAACTTTTGTGGAAAAACATTTATGAAGGCTTAAGAGCAAAGTGCCCCAAACATCAAAAAATGCTCAACACTGGGGGGATAAGCATGGCCTGTAAAGGGGTAAAAAAAACACCTTTCCTGTAAATCCGAATGGGAAACAGCCATTTTCAAGAAGGCTTTTGAATGCATAGCCTTTATAACGAAACTGGCAGAACGACGGCGTCATTAGTATGCCCGTCTTTTCACCATTCAATGTTAATACCGAATGTCTACTGCATGTACGGCATTACCACAAAAAATCATTGTAGATGAGTACTATTACATTTACAATCTGTTTCTTTTGTCACCTAGGACCTCTTTGTGTGCATATTGTTTGGCTTTCCTGGGAGGTATAATGGCCTACGGCGAACACGCCGGATTAGGGATTAGGGATTAGGGAAGGGACAGTTTTAGGACTAAGAGTGTGCGGGGGAAAAAGCACACACATGTAGGATTTAGGGCTCAGAGCTGGGGAAGGGACGGACCTAGGGCTAAGAGCGTGGGGGGAGCGCACAGATGTCGAATTTAGGCTCAGGGCTGGGGATGGGACCGTTTTAGGGCTAAGAGCATGGAGGGAAATCATGGGGGAGAAGTCGTATTTACAGCCCAGAGCAGTGAAAGGAGCTGTTTTAGGGTTAAGGGTGTGTGGGGGTGGGGGGGGGGGGAGGGTTCACCCGGATTCTGGATTCTGTGAGAGGATTTTCAAGTAAAAAAACCACTTACTGCCACCAGGTAGCGCCGAAACTGTCTCATAGGACCCGGACAGAGTGCAGACAGGGAGATGCTGGTGTCACTTCCTCTTTGGAAGGGTTTGTCGAGGAAGGCTGGACACACCTGTCCTTCAGTAGGAGTAGACAACGTAGTCCAGGCCCCGAGGAGGAAGTAGGAACTGAGCAGCTCAGCCACCGACTACAGCGCAACACCAGACACAAAACACTGCAGCACCTCTGCAGCCAGCAGTGTCACCTGTCGACAGAAAAAAGAAGAAAGAACTAAGTCAGACAGGGAAACAGCCATTATCACGAAACCTTCGAGACGTAAAAAGAATCGTTGTAATTGACAGCGCCATTTAGGCACTCGTTGTAAGGTATGTTTAATTGTACTGTACGTGCCGGCATGCTGTTGCACTTCATTCTAAAAACTGGTGTGAAAATGCCAGCTTCATTCTAACGCTTTCGTTATTAAAGCCGCGGGCCTATGACATTCGTGCTAGCGTCATACATCCATTCTGAACAAAAAATGACAACCCAAACCCTACACTAACCACTGCATTTGACTATTGTTTTTAACCCATATTGTTCTCTAGATCATTTCTTGGTAATTCCACCTTCATTTCATTTTTCTTTGCTATGTGATTATTTTGTATGTAAAGTAAACTAAAACATTATCATACAGCAATGATATACAAAATCATTAAATAATTCATAAAGTCAATTTTGGGTTCACAGAGGAAGTTATATAAAAAAGATTTGTGATGATTTGTCTCTAATGTATGTTGAAATTAATTTCAAAAGTAGTGCCAGAAAAATATCTACATATTCTGTTCAATCAATCAATCAGGGAATTGTAAGCGCGCTACTCACCCGTGAGGGTCTCAAGGCGCTGAGGGGGGGGGGGGTCCGCAGATCTGTTTAGCCGAAGAGCCAGGTCTTGAGGGTCTTCCTGAAGGTGTTCAGGGAGGGGGCGCGTCTGATGTCCCCCGGTAGCTCGTTCCAGGTCTTGGCTGCAATGTGAGAGAAGGATCTTGCGCCTGCACTGGCTCTGTGGATGCGCGGGGTTTCGGCCAGTGCGAGGTTGGAAGATCGGAGGTTTCTTTTGGGTACGTGGAAGTTGATTCTGTCGTTGAGGTATTTGGGTCCGTTGTTGTGTAGGCATTTGTAGGCGTGAGTGAGGATTTTGAAAGTGACTCTTTTCTCCACGGGGAGCCAGTGGAGACTTCGTAGGTGTTGGCTGATGTGTTCGTGTCGGGGGATGCCGAGGACGAGTCTGGCGGCGGTGTTCTGTACTGTCTGGAGTTTGCGGAGTAGGGACTTGTTGATGCCGGCGTAGAGTGCGTTTCCATAGTCCAGTCCGCTGGTGATGAGTGCGTGGGTGACTGTCTTCCTTGACTCAGGGGGGATCCACTTGAAAGTCTTGCGGAGGATGCGGAGGGTGTTGAAGCAGCTGGAGGTGACGACGTTGACCTGTCGGTTCATGGAGAGTGATGAGTCGAGTACGATGCCGAGGTTCTTGGCGTGGTCTGAGGGGGTAGGTGGGCTTCCGAGGGCGGTCGGCCACCAGGTGCTGTCCCATGCAGAAGGGGTGGTACCGAGGACGAGGACTTCTGTCTTCTCGGCATTGAGCTTCAGGCAGCAGTTGGTCATCTAGCCTGCGATGTCTTGCATTCCTTTCTGGAAGTTCAGTTTGGCAGTGGTGGGGTCTTTGGTGAGGGCGAGGATGAGCTGGGTGTCATCGGCGTAGGATACGATGTTGAGGCCGTGTTGTCGGATGATGGCTGCGAGGGGGGCCATGTAAATGTTGAAGAGGGTGGGGCTCAGTGATGAACCCTGTGGGACTCCGCAGGTGATTTTCGTGGGGTCGGAGAGGAAGGGTGAGAGTCTGATCCTTTGGCTTCTTCCGGTGAGGAATGATCGGATCCAGTCCAGGGCTGTTCCTTGTATGCCTGCGTCGTGTAGTCTGACGACTAGTGTGCGATGGGAGACGGTGTCGAAGGCCGCTGATAGGTTGAGTAGGATGAGGGCTGCAGAGTGGCCTTGGTCCAGGAGGGTGCGGATGTCGTCTGTGGCGGCGAGTAGGGCGGTCTCTGTGCTGTGGTTGCTTCGGAATCCGGATTGACGGGTCGAGGACGGCGTTCTCTTGAATGAATCGTGTCAGTTTCCTGTTGACTGTTTTCTCTGCAACTTTGGCTGCGAAGGTTAGGAGCGAGATGGGCCGATAGTACTTGATGTGGGTGGGGTCAGCTGTGGGCTTCTTGAGCAGGGGTCTGACTTCTGCGCGCTTCCAGTCGTCTGGGGAGGTGCCTGTTTTGAAGGTGGTGTTGATGGTGCGTTGTAGTTCGGGTGCGATGGCGGCCACAGCTCTGTGGTAGATGTGAGGGGGGCAGGGGTCGGTGGGGGCCCCCGAGTGGATGCTTTTCATGGTCGAGGCAGTGTCTTCGGCTGTGATCGGTGTCCAGTTGGAGATGGTGGGCTGGCTGGTGTTTCTGGGGGGCCGTCTGTGGCGCCTGGTGGATGGTCGATGAAGTTGTCGTAGAGGTTTTTGATCTTGAGGTGGAAATAGGTTCCAAGCTTGTCGCAGAGGTCTTGGGATGGGGTGATGTCTGTGGCTTCGCTGCGTGGGTTGGTGAATTCTTGAATGACACTGAAAAGTTCCTTGGAGTTGGTGGAGTTGGCCAGGATTTTGTTGTGGATGAAGTTCCTTTTGGTGGCTCTGATCTGGTTGTGGTAGTCCGTTATGGCGTCCTTGTAGGTGGTGTGGTTTTCGGTTGTCTTGGTGTTTCTCCAGTTCTTCTCCAGGCGTCTGCAGGTGCGTCTGGCTTCTTGGAGAGCGGTTGTGAACCAGGTGGCTTTCCTGGGGCGTTGTCTGTCGGGGTTGCGTAGCGGGGCGAGCTCATCTGCGCAGTTGGAGATCCAGGTGTGGAGTTCTCTGGCTGCGTCGTTTGCGCTCTTTGCGTCGGGTGCCCAGGTGTGGTTGTCTCGGTTCAGGGTGGAGTTAAGTTGCTCATCGGTAACCTTGCTCCAGTTCCTTCGTGGTGGGCGTGGGGCTGGTTTGGGTGCCTTGGGTTTGTTGATGGCGAAGTGTACGCAGAGGTGGTCGGTCCATGGCAGCTGCGTTGTGTGGCTGAAATGGACGCTGTTTCCTGCCGCGAAGATGGGGTCGAGGGTGTGTCCTGCTCTGTGGGTCGGTGTGTTGACGAGTTGTTTAAGTCCGATGCTGGTGAGGTTGTCACAAAGGATAGTGGAGTTGGGGTCGCTGGGGTTGTCGAGGTGGAAGTTCAGGTCTCCAATGAGTATGTAGTTTGTTGAGGCGATCGCGTGGGGTGCGATGAAGTCGGTGATGGTGGCGGCGAAGGGTGTTCGGGCTGGGGGGTCTGTAGACGAGGGTTCCTCGGAGTGTGGCTTTAGGGGTGGTCTGGATCTTGAAGTGCAGGTGTTCGGCGGAGGGGAAGGTTTCGCTGGAGGTGGTGAGGCGGAGGGTGCTCTTGTGGGCGATGGCGAGGCCCCCTCCTGGGTGGTTGGGGCGGTCTTTCCTCTGGATCTTGTATCCGTCTGGGATGGCGGTGCTGATGTCGGGGGCGGAGGATGCGTTGGTCCAGGTCTCTGTGAAGAAGGCGATGTCGGGCGAAAGAGAGTCGAGTAGGTTCCAGATTTCCATGGCGTGTTTGTGTACGGAGCGTACGTTGAGGAGGATGCATTTTAGGGTGTCGCCGGTGCTGGCGTCGGCGGTGTTGGAGGCCGGGGTGGCGGTGAGGGTCTGGCGGCAGTGGAGGCAGGAGAACTGGCCGTGGGTCATGTTCGGCGAGGCCTGTTGGCATTCTCTAAGTCTTCCAGGGTTGAGTGCGAGGAGGGTGGTGGTGTCGTAGCGATGGGTAGTGGGAGGTCCAGGGTTCCTGGTGCTGGCCGTGGTCGGGTCGCGGACGGGCACAGACAGGCTTGCCTTTGGTGCACCTTCGGCACGCCGGTGGCGCGCCCGCTGTGCGCGGCCGCCATTAAGTAGGGGAGGTGGGAGGGAGGAGAGGCTGGGAGGCGGGAGCAGGGGAATTCCGGGGGGGAATTCCGGGGGGGGGGGGCCGCAGGGGCAGCAGCGGCGAAAGGCAAAAGGAACAGGCAGGCACGAGAAAATAAAAACAGTGGTGGAATTAGAGCAAGACACAGATGGGCACAATAACAGTGGCACAACAGGGAAAAAATGAAGAAAAAAAGCGGCTGAGAAAGGTTACGGTGGTTGGAGGCAGTCTGGTCCCAGTTGGAGCGGGCAGCAGGCGCAGGAGCGGGCAGCAGCCTCGAACCTCCCAAGGAGGAGGTCGGGGTCTGGAGGCAAGAGACGGCACAGCGGAGCAGTGGGGAGAGAGTGGACCTAGACCGAGTTAATCACTTCATTAGCAACAAGATTCCCAGTATGGTAAGCGGAAAGAGAGGAAAAGCCCCTTCTTTTTATACTTTTGTCAAGAAACAGATAGCCAGTAATACCTATTATTGGCTATCCAAGTACTTGTATTCATCTAGTGTACCTGTGCTAAAGCAGTGATAATCAGAATGGGTGATTAATTTTCACATAATTTCAGTAGGGTTAAAGCAGTCATAAAATCTAAGTTTTTCAATTGTCTGTGTGTTTCATGACTACCTTCAATACAATTCACTATTATGCTCCTTTTTCTGCACTTCAAAACATCACAAACTAATTTCCTGGCAAGCCCCTTAGCACTCCTGATTCTTTATTGGGTGCTTATTTATGTACATTCCTTATAGTGCTAAATCACTAAATGGAGTTCATTCCATTCTTTGATATTATTTACTTGATGTAGATTTTGAATTCCACAATGATCCATACATGCAGTTGAGACATGTTTTAGAATAAGGTTTATTACTTTCAAGGGTAATGTGCAGTTTGCAGCTGGTATGCTGACATATTTTTCACTGTGCTGTATGTGTTGAACCCACAGAGATTGTTGTATTCTCATGAAACATATGTATTTTACTCCATTGTCATTTGTTAGTAGGTATTCAATGGTTAGAGTATTCCAGAACCCTAATAAGTTCCAAAAACATCTATTCCCCTCTGAGTCAGGGACTCCCCAGCACTCCCAGTACATTACAGATTTGTGTCTCAGGTTTCCTTTGCCACCTAGGATCTCTTTGTGTATATATTGTTTGGCTTTCCTGGGAGGTATAATGGCCTATGGTGAATACACTGGATGATGCAGTAGTAGAAGAGCCAACAGGCTCATTACTGCCCGCCACATGTCTGTGTCACTTCTCTGGATCGTAGTCTGCCTTGATTTAGGTGTGGCAGGCTCTGGCTGAACGGTAACAACCCCCACTCTTTACTTCTCCTATACTCCTCAACGCCATCAATGAACACCACCACACGCCACTCCCCTCATCATGGTTAAAATAGTGGACTCTGTGTGTCCCCCTCCCTGACTCTTCATCAAAAATCAGCAGCACTGAGCTGCATGTACCAAGGCCAGAAAACAGCCCCTTCAAGTGAGCTTCACACTAACAGCATCAGTTGACAACACCCTCACATGAGGAGGAGTCCAAGAATTCCATGAATCAAGAGGTTCATAGGAGTCCTCTGGTCTTCAAAAGCCATCTAGCTAGATGACCATCCTTTAGGGAAGTCAGGCACCCCCACTTTGGGCCCTAAGTATGGTATAGTCCACAATACCCACCTTCAGCTTTGTCCACACTATCAAACACCTTGTAAGAAACTGAGCGATTTTATTAGGGTATGCCTTCTTTGAGCAGATATTGTCACCAGGTGTGGGGTTCTAAATAGAAAATAGCCCCAAATCTCTATTTTAAAAAAAAGATGTGGTTTAATAACACTTCAATGGTGCACAATATTAGTCACCCACTCACACAGTCATCATACAATAACGCAAAGGGACACATATTCTGCATCGTATGATAACATGTAAACAAACAGATTACTAAAATAAAAGCAAAGCACGTTCTCAGAAAGGTTTGTAGCAACATTTATATGAAAATCATTTATAACAGCTGTAGCCAGCTATTAAACTACAATTGGTAAGTGTTATACATTTTACCAGGGAAATTATAAGGAACTGATAATACAAAAGGTGGATCGGGAATGTTATGTTTTTTTCCCTCACAATAAGGTGAAAATTCAGTAGCTTTCCTTGAGTAATATTTAGATTGACACATGGAGCTGGGTGACATGTTCCAAAGTATAAACGTGCCCTGCAAATAAATAGCCCTTACAAAGGTCAACATTAAATCATCTGTACCCGCATACCAACCACTGCATTCTCTGGCGCAAGATTGTTAATTCACAGGTGGAAACTTATGTAGTCAAGTTCGTAATTGTTGGACATTGAACCTCATCACAAAGTGGCAGTACACACCCTACAGCATGACAACAGTCTTATTTTTAATTATTTATTTTGGTATTTTTATTGTTGTAGCACAACAATAGTGACTACATTTGTTATTTTATTTTAATTTTATTTTTTTACATTGCGATCGTAGTCGACTTTCAAATTGAATTACCATATCTAATCATATGTCTTCACCACATTGTTTTTTGCATTTTCTGGGGGAACCTGAAACTCCATGGGAGAAGTGGATTGACACATTTAAAATATATATGCTTGCCTCAGGAAGTGAGAGACATGCTGATTACAAGAATCAGGCCACCTTGTTGCACTCATTGGTTAAAGAAGGGTTAAGAATGTATGGCACTCTTCCTGAGTTACAAGCTCTAGAAGGGAGGGGGCATTTGACAATGTGTATCAAAACCTTAAAACAATTAGAATTATATTTTGGAAAAAAACAAGGTAATTTTAGAACACTATAATTTTTTTGCATCCAAGCAGTGTATGAGACCATTGTTATTTTTGCTATGAGTCTTATTGGCGAATTTTGCATTTACAGGTAACCATGACGAGTACATTCTGGACCAAAAGTTGATGACTGCATCTAGCAGGTGCAGTCAAACGAATTGTGGGGTTCTCACAATGCTACATTATTGAAGATGTGTAATATAGTGAGAGGAGAAGAACTGATAACAAAGTGTGTGAAGATAATGAATAAAAGCAAGCAATATAACATTAAAGCTATGAACCATCATAAGGAAAATGATGGTGAACATGAATAAGTTAACTGTATTAAATCTAAATCAAATATCGTAAAATGAAACACTGGTAATACCAGCTAAAAATTGCTGTATAAGATGTGGACCATTGGGCCAATGATAAGTCTTCTCCAGCAAGGAATATAACCTGTATGAAGTGAAAACAAACTAGGCCACTATGCCTGAACGTGTTAGAGTGTTAAGACAACTAATAAGTCTGTTAGGGCATTATGTGAAGAATCTGAAAGTGAAATAATTATGAGGAAAATTACTCATATATACTTAGTTTAGTTGATGAGGGCATCCAAGGTGAATTTTCAAATGAGCAACTTTTAATTGTTGATGATGAAGACAAAGAAATAATCTTGAGGATAAAGGATCCCAAGTGTAGGATAGAGATTGATGGTGAAAATGTTCACATGTTGGTGGATTCTGAAGCTGGGTATACCATTATACTATTGGAAGATTTTAGGTTTTGGTTGTTAGAATCCAAGTGTTGACTCAAATCTGATGTAGAATTGAAGGGGTATGGAGGAGAGTATGTTGATCTACATGGATTTTTTGTTGCTAATGTCACATACAAAGATAGAAAGATTAGAGGTAGAGTATATGTAGCAAAGAAGGGAGCCCCTTTATTAGGCTTAATTCTCCGGGCTGCTATGGGCATGCAACTACTTCCGGGTGCTGCAATACAAATTCTTTTTGCAAACTCGGTAATCGATGTAGATACGTTTGTTAAAGGTTTCCATGATGTCTTTTCTGATAAACGGGGAAAAAGTTGGGGTTTTAAACATAATATTGTTTTAAGACAGGGTGCTCAACCCAAGGTTCATATGGCAAGATTCTACTTTTTGTTTGGAAGGCAGAATCGAAGAAATTGATGGACAGTGACATAATAGAAGAAAAATTGATTCATCAAAATAGTTGGCACCCATAGTGGTAGTATGCAAACCTGATCATTAGATCAGGATGTGTGCAGATCCTCGTGACTTGAATAATGCCATATGGGTAGATAGACATTCTTTACCTACCATAAAAGAAATGTTGGCCACCAATGGAAAAGCAATTGGGTCTCCACAATAAACTTATCATCTGTATGTCATCAGATAGAGCTATATCCCTCATTTCAAAATCAAATGTCATTTATTACACCTTTTGGTGCATTTCGCCATAGACGCGTGTCATTTGTGTTAGAATATGCGTCATTTGTTTTTCAAAAACTAATGCAAAAGTTGTTTTGTGGGCTTGCTACTTTTAAGACGATATCTTCATTTTTGCAAGGGAGGAGAAAGAACATGATGTCAAATTAAGAAGTGTGTTGGCACTTCTATGTACTAATGGCTTGACTGTTAAATCAGAAAAATGTAACATTTAAGTAAACAGTATAACTTATTTGGGTCACACCATTGATGCAGATGGTATAAGACCTAGGGAGAACTTGGTGTATTGTATTGTTAATACTCTAGTGCCTAATAACATATATGATCTCTGGTCATTTGCAGGTGTCATTGAATTTTCTTTTAAGCTTGTTAAGACTTTTGCAGACTAAACCAAACTTATGATGTAATTTTTTTTTTAAACAGATTTGAATGGAGTGAAGGGTGCCAACCATATTTGTTTTAACATAAAACAAGAAATTATAAAGGCTCCCCATTCAGGTATTTTAAATTGGTGTGCAAACCTATAATTACATCTGATGCCAGTGCATATGGTTTAGGTGTAGTGTTATCCCAGTTTCAGGGTGGTGAAGAGATGATCATTGCTTATGCCTCATGTACACTGTCAACTACTGAACAAAACAGCATTATTCAGTTACTTAAAGAGAAACATTGAAGGTATTCTGGACTGCAAAACATTTTAGGACATATGTGTGGTGTATACCATTCATAATACGATTGGACCTCAAGCTTTTGATTCATTTGTTGTCCACTAAAGGCTCTGGAATGCTGTCTCCAATAATTAATAGGTGGGTAGCAAATATGGAAGAATTGAACTTTACCATGCAATATGTATCTGGTGATATAAATGTATTTGCTGATGCCTTGCCAAGGATTAGAATGAAAAGACAATTTTGGAAATATTCTGGAAATGACTTAAAAGAGTATGAATGGGTGGCAGACGTGGAGTAATTTGATATGGAAATGATTCCAGACAAGGGCCACAAGAGATGGGGATGTGGCATTATGGCCAGAACTGCCGAATTTGGGTCTGGGGAACCAGGTTTGAGTCTCGACATAGGCTCAACATCCTGTGATTCTGGGCAAATCACTTAACCTCCCTGTGCCTAAAAGAAAATTAATGTGACTTTGTGTAATGTAACTGGTGCTCATGTAAATCACTCCAATACCTTTTCAGTCAAGTTTGCACTATATAAAACTGCAAAAAAAAAGGAATGGTAAGAAGCTGTTAAAGCTGATGTAGAATTAGTAACTTTAAGTAAATGGCTCATTGCAGAATAGCCCATGCAACTTGATGATTTGGAAAAGTGCATGAACATTAAGGATGAGTTAAGTGGAGATGTGTGTGGGTTGAGGAGGAGTGTGAAATTTAAGCAAATATAAAGCACCGTCCCATATACTAGATTGACAGCTCAGTTAAAATCTTGGGAATGGTTTTCAACTGCCTGAGGCTTTAGGAGAATGAAAACAAAATGCTGTGCCCCTATCAATATAGGTTCCGATCAGGGCTCGGTACAGTGGGACAGTGCCTGAACCTGCATTTGATTATCCGCATGTACACAATCGCCAGGCACTGCCCATTGTACCTGGCCTTTATGGACCTCTACATAGATTTGGATGGCCTAAATGGCATGAAGCTTTGGATGATGCTGTTAGATTTGTTGGTAGAGGAAGCACTGGGGAACTTCCTGTATATCTTGCATGAAAACCTAGCTGCCAAAGTTGAGAGTTGTCAGAACCTTTCCCATTAGCAAGAGGAGTGCATCAAGCCTGCATTCTTGCTCCATTTGTGTTTATTATTTATATTAACAATTTGAATTCCTCTTTGGTAAGTGCCACAAGTGACGTCCCAAAGATGGGGAGTTCTCAAAATCCAGCGAAACTTTACCTAGACGATCCAGTACTTATGTCACATATGGCAAGAGTTCTCCGTAGTTTGGTGGAGTCCTTTGGTACCTTTATGACCAAACTAGACCTAGTCACAAAGTTTGGAAAGTCCCATATCATGGTATGTGGGCCAGGAAGGAGGAATGTCCTGAGATTTTCAGTTGGCAGGCAATCCTTGAGCTGTGTCAATAGTTTTCTTTACTTGGGAGTTGTTTCTGACTCCATGGGGTCCTGGCAATCACAGGTCAGAAGTTTTTGCCTGTAGTTTAGCACGTTGGCAGGAGAAATATTTAATCTTACTGGCTTTCGGACTCTGCTCACTTTTCTACTGATAACTAGTGCTAAAGTGCTTGTGCTATCTCTGTAAAGCATGGTAGAATTGGCTTATACCCAATTGGCATATTTAAATTACTTGTAAGTCCATGGTACAGTGGCACTACCTGTTCCCAAGGCCCGTAGATGAAATGATACTAGTGGGCCTGCAGCACAAATTGTGCCACCGACTTAAGTAGCCCTTTAGACATGTCTCAGATCTGCCTTTGCAGTCCATGTGTGCAGTTTTAAACTGCCATTTTGACCTGGCACAAGCAAACCCTAAAAAAACCCTATGCTGAACTCTCTGGTATCTTAGCACAGAGTGCAGGCTGGCTACAGGGCCGCCATAAGGCCAGCTGAACAGTTAATCTTAAATCTTGGTTTGCCGAGCTGTGAGAGGGTTCGTGTTGAATATGCGTCGTGCAGCTGAAGCAATACATCCGTTTAGAGATGCTGGGAGGCTGCAGTGCAAGGAACCTGCATCATTGTCAAGGATCCTGTCAACGAGGGATTGCGATGTGAAGTCCGGTGTCAAGGATGTGTCGCGCAGTTGGGCGATCCGTTGGTTCCAAGCAACTGCGAGCCTGTGATGCAGATTCCATCGTCATCGTTGAGGCTGCCGTCAATGAGGGATGTGAGGGCCTGCGCTGAGCATGTGTTGCTCAGCGGTGGTTCCAATGAGGTGGCGGGCTGCGATGCGATGCGTGTCTTTGCAACAGGGAAGGTCCATGAAGTGGCGGCGATGTGTTGGTTCTGCTCAGTGTTGCTACATGCAGCGGAGGAGATGCCTCGGTTGGGAAACAACCTTTACAACGCGGTTGTTACATCGCGTTACCTTTACAACGCGGTCGTTGCGACCGCGTTGTTAGAACGCAATACCTTTACTACGCAATGTCATTACAACGACTTGCTCTAGATTGCGCTCCAACCTAAGGAATAGTATGATTTACTATTCCAACACCTTCCCTACTGTTGCGCAGGGTGGAGTTGGAATAGTAAATTATATTATTCCTAAGGTTGGAGCCATCTAGTGCAAGTCGATCTAATGACTTGCGTTGTAAAGGTATTGCGTTATAACAATGCGGTCGTTGTAACGACTGCGTTGTAATGGAACGTGATGTAAAAGCATGTGTTGTAGCATGCTATATTTGCCTCGGTTCTGCTGGATGCACAAAGGCTGGCAGAGCACCTTAGGCCCACTTCCAAGGGTCTAGAACTGGGGTGGCACCGTTTGCAAGGGAAGACTCACAGATGGCAGAGTTGAGGAGGTGGGTTCAAGTTGGTGGATGCCTTCTGTTCCTGATGGTCAAGTCAGGACGCCAGTCAACTAGCCCTTGGAGTCATTCTGGTGGTCCTGAGATCAACAGATGCAGGCTCAGTCCTTCTCTCCCAGGCAGGAGGGCAAAAGACAGCAGGTCAGCACAGCAGGGCAGCAGTCCTTCAGAGCAGCAGTCCAGAAGAGTGGCAGTCCTTTCAGCAGCACAGCAGTCTTTCTTCCTGGCAGAGTATCCACAGGTCCAGAAATATAGCGAAGAGTTGGTATCTAGGGTCCAATATTTATTCCTGAGACTTCCTTTGAAGTTGGAGAAGCTTCTAGATGTTTCTCTTTGAAGTCCCCAGACATCCTGCCTTACCTGCCCTGGCTCCAGACTAACTACAGGAGGTATGCATCCCTTTCTGTGGAATCAGGACACAGCCTATTCATATGAAAGTAGGGCTTTGCCCAGACCTGCCTTCCCATCCTGCCAGCGATGGCCCATCCAGGCATACTTAAGCTCTATATTGTGTGTGGCTGTCTAGGAGGAATACACAGAGTCCAAAAGCCAGCTACTCCCAGTCATATGACCCAGAGAGAGGCTATAGACACTAAATGGCTAAGGCAGGAAAATGTCAACTTGAAAAGTGGCATTTGCAAAATTGTAATTTTAAAATCAGGCTTCTCAATTAGTCCTGGGTGTAAAATTCTGGGAACTCCGTGTTTGGTGGAGAACGCAGAGTTACCGATAAATTCCACATTCCGAAACATATTATTTTCGGTTGGTGCATTCGAACGGGGTTTTTGCGAGCACCGGCGAGATTTAATGGCCACCCGCAAGCGTCAGCGATGTTTACTGTTCACCAGCGAGTGCCAGTGAGACTTGCCAACCGCTTGTGAGCACTTGTGAGACGTACAAGTAAATAGCGCGGCTTTAGGCCATGCCTACGACACCCACCACCTTTTTTCTGAAGACAGCGAGCGCGAGAGAGCGCCAGTGACACCGGCTGCATCGTCTAACAGATGTTCTCCTCGTGGTTCCATTCACACTCAATTTTGAGTGCGAGAACGTATGTAACGCTGCCGAACGTCAAAAATGTAGCGTTGGGGCGCTCTGCGGAATTCCGTTTTGCAGAACTCCGCGAGCTCTGCCCAGGCCTATTTACAATGAAAGGATTTTTCATTACAATTCCAAAGACACCAAACATGAACTGGTTACCTGTTCTCATTTGGAAATTACAGCTTATTAAATGTAATAAGGTAACCGCAATGTTATCCTATGGGAGAGGTGGGATTTGCAGTAATGAAAAAAAAATGTAAGTGTTTTTTACTACCGGGACATGTAAAAGTTAAAAATGCATGTCTAACTTTTTTAAATGCATTGCTTCTGCCCTGTGGACTGCTTAGAGCCTACCTTAGGGGTGACTGATATGTATTAAAAAGGAAGGTCTAGTCTGGCAAAAGGTTTATTTTCCCAGGTCGAAATGGCAGTTTAAAGCTTCACACACATGCTGCAATGGCAAGCCTGAGACATGTTTACAGGATTACTTAAGTGGGTGGCACAATCAGTGGTGCAGGCCCACAAGTAGCATTTAATTTACATGTCCTGTCTACATGTATACCACTTTACTAGTGACTTACAAGTAAGTTGAATATGCCAATTGGGATTAAGTCAATGTTATCTTGTTTAAAGAAGTGAGCACATGCACTTTAGTACTGGTTAGCAGTGGTAAAGTGTGCAGAGTCCTAAAAGCCAGCAAAACAGAAGTCAGCACACAGAAGATTGGACGGCAAAAGATTAGAGGGTAGACCACGCCAAGGATGCCAGGTCTAACACATGAAAGTGGGGAGAACAACCCAACCCCTTCGGAGTTCTCTTCACTAAGACAGAATGAAGAGACCATTAGCATTTGTGTGGTCTGTCCAGGACGGTGTTACACAATTCCCTGTAAGGAGATGGACCACCTCAACTGTTTGGGATTCTCATCCCTCATCTGCATTAGCCATCTATGTTGTCTGTGGTCTGTCTGAACTACACCCTGAAGTGAGCACCAAACAGGTATGTCTCAACTTCTTTAGTGCCCAGACCATTGCAAAGGCTTCCCTCTCTATTGTGTTCCACCTATGTTCCTGGGAAAGTAACTTCCTACTGATGAAGGCTATAGGTTGATCCAGGCCCTCTTTGTTCAGACTGTGAGAACACGGCCCATATGCCATGCTCTGAGGCTTCTGTCTGTACAATGAAATCTTTAGAGAAGTTAGGTGACTTTAGCACGGGTGCTGTGCACATGGCCTCCTTCAGGGTGTCAAAAGCATTTTGGCACGCCTCAGTCCAGATCACTTCACTGGGCTGCTTCTTAGACGTCAGCTCTGGCAAGGGAGCAACAGCACTGCCATACCCCTTGACGGATCTGCTGTAGTATCCGGTGAGGCCACAGAAGGCTCTCAAGCTTGTCTGGGTCTTTGGGGGGGGTTTCCAAGCCAGAATGGTTTCAATTTTGGCCTAGAAGGGCTGCAACTTACCTCCTCCCGCTTTGTGTCCCAAGTAGACCACTGAACCCCACCCTATCTGGCACTTACTGGCCTTGATAATCAGACCTACCCTCTGCAGAGCCTGAAGCACTTCCCTGATGTGGTACAAATGGTTGTCCCAGCTAGAACTGAAGACCGCAATATCATCTAGGTAAGCTGCACTGAACCCAGCAGGACCTGGTTGACTAACCTATGGAATGTGGCAGAGGCGTTCTTCAACCCAAAGAGGATTACACAGAACTGAAAGTGCCCTTCTGGGGTAGAGAGTGGACCTCTCCTTGGCCCCCTCAGTTAAGGCAATCTGGCAGTATTCGTCATTAAATGAAATGTGCTGAGGAACTTGGCAGCTCCAAACCAATCTATGAGCTCATCAGCTTGTGGGATAGGGTGTGCCTCAGTCTTGGTGACTGCATTGAGTCCATGGTAATCCATGCAGAACCTAAGTTCTGGGGTGGCACCTGGAGGGGCAGCCTTGGGGGCCAACACCACTGCGCTGGGCTAAGGACTGTTGGAGGGCTCAATGACCCCTTACTCTGGCATTTTAGAGACCTCCTCCTTTATGCTGTCTCTCATCTTGTGAGATAGCCTGTAGATTTCACAGGCATGCTGTCCCCGGTATCAATATCATGGGCCCACTATGTAGTGAGTCCTGGTGTAAGGGAGAAGAGTGAGGCAAACTGCCCCAACCGCTGGTGGCAGTCTCTCTGTTGATCTAGGGTCTGGGTAGGAGAGAGGCTGACACCCTCCTATGACCAATCCCGCTCCTTGGAAGAAAGGAGGCCAGGGAGAGGTTCACTCTCCTCTTCCACTCCAATGGTCCATGACCAGGAGCATGGTTACCATGGACCTCTCGAAGTGGTGTTTGAGGCAATTGGGTTCTTGGGAGTCTTGAGGTCCACCAGGTAGGTGACCTCATTCTTTCAATCTTCCACCTCATAGCGCCCATACCAGTGGTCTTGCAGGGCCCTGAGCTCAACAGACTCCATCACCCACACTTTTTGGCCAGTCGGAAACTCAACCAGAGTGGCCTTCTGGTCATGCCATTGTTTCATGACCTCCTGGCTGGCTTCTAGATTCTCTTTGTCTTTCTCCTAGAAGCCCTTCATCTGGGTACAGAGTGCCAGCATGTAGCTGACCACATCTTGGGGGCCTCCCTGACAGCTTGCTCCCATCCCTCCTTCACCTGATTGATAGGTCCTCTCACAGGGTGCCCATACAGAAGTTCAAAGGAGCTGAAGCCAATCCCCTTCTATAGTACCTCCCTATAGGCCAAAAAAAAGGCATGGCAAGAGACACTCCCACATCCACCTCAAGGGCTCGTAAAGGTCCTTTATCATACCTTTTAGGGTCTTGCTGAGCCTCTCAACAAGCCCAATAGGTTGGGGTGGTAAGAAGTGGAGAACTTGTTGGTTTCCCCATACTACTTCCACATGGACTTCATGTACGCACACATGAAGTTCGTACCTTAGTCAGCTATGACCTCCTTGGAGGTATATCCACATGGATAAAGATACCCATCAGTGTCCTGGCCATGCGGGCGCAGTCACTAATCTCAGAGGTATAGTCTCCAGGTACCGGGTGGCATGGTCCACCCAGACCAGGATGAATCTGTTGCAAATGGCTGTCTTGGGTCCAGAGGCCCAACAATGTAGATGGCCATCCATTTAAAGGAAGTGCCAATAACAGGGAATGGCTCCAGGGGAACCTTGCTCTTCCCTCCTGACTACCCACTGGCCTGGCAGGTGGGGCATGACATGCAGAACGGATCTGAGGTCATCTTCATCAGGAACCAATAAAAGTGGCTGATAAGCCTTTCAAAGGTCTTGTCCTTCCCTAGATGACCTGCCATGGGTATATCATGAGCCAGTTCCAGTAGGAAAGCTCTGTAACACTGGGGGACAACCAACACATGGGGTGCACCATGCTCAGGAACCTTAGGCTTTCTACACAGGAGACCATTCTCCCAGTAATTCAGGTGATCACCAGAGGTGTCACCAGCTGCCTGGCCCTCAGCCTGCCTCTGTAGGCCCTCAAGAATAGGGCACTCCATCGGCGCCTTGCAGAACTCCTCCCTGGTGGCGCCCCTGTAGTCAGCTCAGGCAGGATCCCCAGGGCATCAATGTCCTCCCCTGTAAGCTCCAGGGCGTTTACCTCCGGCTCAGCCTCCTCCCCGACCATGGGCGTTTCAAGAGTGGGTTCCCCTTGCCCTTTCTCTTTTTGGCAGGCACCTTGGCAATTCTTCCATGCTCCAAGTCCTTGTGACTATCCTCTCGGGCGGTCATGGACTGTGTGGCCAACCACACCCACTCAGGAAACCCTAACATCTCCAAATGTGACCTGAGGTCCACCTCCTTCCAGATGGTGTGTTCTAGGTCTTTGCCAAGCAGACAATGCACAGGCATGGATGGACTCACAGCTACCATCAAGGAACCTGAGAACACCCTGCACTCAAAGTGAACCAGAGCCACTGGGTAGTAACTCCCATGGTTGTTGGCAACAATAACTTAGTAGAATGCATTAGGGACTACCTGCTCTGAGGTCACCAGATGACACTGAAAGTTGTCACGTTGGCTCCAGTGTCTCTCAGAGCCTCCACCCTCTTCCCCTTGATGGTAACCCACTGCCTGTATTTTCTAAGTGTTACTAGGCATGTGAGCTCTCTGCACCATCTCTCCATCACCCAGGGACACTAGGGTAACCTCTATGCTATCTCCCACACTATCTGGGGCAATCCAATCGCTACACTAACCAACCCCTTGAGCTCTCAACCTATTGACACTCATAGCATTTTGGGGGTGCCTTCCCTAAGGACTTACTATGAGGGAACCATTTCTTCTGCTGTTCAGGGGGTGTAGGGAGTCCTGACCATTAGGGCTAGTTTGGTGACCTTTAGAGAACTTTCTGATTTTATGATTGTCTCCCCCTATTGCTTCTGGTGGGGACCCTGCCCACCCTTGTGGTGATCCCTCCAGATACCTTCTTATGGACCCTGGGGCTGAGCCAGCTGTCCGCCTCCTTGGCAAGCTCCCTGGGGTCAATGAGCTTGCTATCAATAAGGATCTGCAAAACAAAGACTGAACATATGCTCTCTTGTAAATCAAATTGTACAGCCCCTGATAATCTTTCACTTCACTGCCCTTCACCAAACCATCCAATGCCTTGCAAAAAGAGTCCACACAATCCCCCCAGGACTGCTGGTCCAGCTTACGGCTGTCCCTAAACGTCTGCCTGTACTTCTCTGGGGTGAGGCCATATTTTCTGGAAAGGATGCCCTTGATGGGGGGGATATGTCATCCTGTTCCCATTATCTATGGCCAGTAGGGCATCCCTCCCCACACTAGGGATGTTCTTCCAGAGGTTAGCCCCTAATCCTCCTCAGGTATCCGATGCATCTGTAAAGCCACTTCATAAGCTTCAAACCACTTGTTTATGTTGTCCCCCCCACAACAAAGTCAAGCACCAGACCTTTGGCCATATGGACCCTCTTGTCTACAGAGGACACTGCAGATATGCTGTCACCTTCATTGCTAGTCCCTGCTTATCTGGCCTTGATATTCAGCTCCTTCAGACTCAGTTCATGAGACAGCAATATTTTCTACTCATCTACGGCTCTCTCAGCCTTCCTGGCCAGTTTCTTTTCCTCTGCTTCCATGGCCAGTTTCTTCTCTTCTATTCTCAACTGGCCCATCTCTAGTTCATACTCCCTTTCCGTCTTCCCATTTGCCAGCTCCTCTGGGGACAGGCATCAAGAAGACACACTGCTTTCTGCTCTAGGAGGAAGCTCCAAATCAGGAGTCACGTCATCCCCTCAGCTAAAGCTTGACCTCAGGCAAGTTCTCTCCTTGTCTTTTCATCTCATCATTCCCTTCTGTGGCTGCAACGAATGACTGGTGGGTTGCTGCCCAGCCCTCAGTGCCTTTTGGAGATCCACTTTCCTGGTGGTGCTCTTAGCGGGAAGTCCTTTCTCCTTGCGGAAATCCATGAGCTGGGCCACAGTGTAGACCAGCTCAAACTCCATCCTCACATGTGTGATTCCATGCACAACAGTCAGAGAGAATTTGGAAAAACTGAAAAGGTCAATCAAGGAGAAGTTTAAAACTCAAACTGGCCTCAGATATTGGATGGTAGTGTACACAAAATCAATGTATGGTATTACACAAACACAAGTCCTAATCCTCAGTGATAATCACTAGTGTGAGAAATTGGATTGTTGGTTGACTGGGGTGTGAGCCCTGGCCAAGAAGCAAGCACAATTCTTATCAGGGTGAGGTACAAGCAAACCTCAAATTAACTTGTGCTCAACCCTCTGGTTGCTTGGAAAAGCACAGTCAGATTTAACCTGGAGGCAATGTGTAAAGTATTTGTGCTATTTTTAAAAAAAAACAAGGGTAACCCTACTCACATGGAACCCGGGCATATATTGTATTACAAAACAATGGTTCTTGTGTATATTGTACAAATAAATGATAAGTAACTGCAAATGGAAAATTTAAACCGGAGAATAGGATGTCAAAAGGAGAAATTGTTATATACAAACAAAAAGGAGTCCAATTCTTGTTTTATGCAAGTAATATCTGTATTGAGAAATAGGTGGTGCTCGGTGTCCCATGTGAAAAAGAACCAAAGAAAAGGGAACGTGACATATTACAATATGCAATAGGGTTTCTTAATATACAAAAATGACCATTCACAAATAAGCAATATCCTAAAAGGGCCACCTTTGGATTTAAAAAAGGGAAAGAAATGGTTTGTTATGATAAGAGTCGATGACGTTTCGACCCCTTGAAGTATTGGGGTTCTTATCAGGACCTTAAGATAAGGGACATCTGAAATGAAACAATAAAACTGATATTCAGCTAAGAAGAAAAAAGACCTCAAGTAATTTCGGTAGTGAAGAGAGGCAGAAGATGGAAGGTGTACCTGGTGATTCAATGGGCAATGTGTTGAGGAAGTGTTACTCACATAGGGCCCAGCCGGGCGCTTATTGGAAAAATGAGAAGAATAAAAATTAGCCACTAAATTCTCAACAGAGGTGGATAATATACGGGCCAAATTATCTGTTAAAACTTACCCTTGTGAGGGCGGGAAGGGAAGTGAACCAGCGTAGAAATGTAGGATTCCAGAACAATAAGAGCTGCATTAGCTACTGTCACATTGGAGTGATATGTCTGTTCCGAGGTGCAGTGAAGCTGCGGTGCGAGTGCCTGCGTTGGGTTCAAGCATCCTGTCGGCGACAGCTTGCGATGTGAAATCCGGAATGAAGGATGCATCGCATAGCAGGGTTGATGCATCAGTTCCCAGGAGATGTGAGGCTACGCCTTCGAGGCTGCCATTGAGGCTGCCATCAATGAGGGATGCGAGGGCCTGCGCCGAGGATGCGTTGTGCAGCTGCAGTTCCGATGAGGTGGCGGACTGCAATGTGATGCGGGTCTTGCAACAGGGAAGATCTACGCAGTGGCAGAAATGCACTGGTTCTGCCCAGTTTTGCGGTGCACAGTAGAGGAGATGCATCAGTTCTACTGGATCCTAAGAGGCTGGCAGAGCCTCTCAGGCCCACTTCCAAGGGTCCAGGATGAGGGTGGCACTCCTTGGCATGGTAGACTCACAGATGGCAGAGTCCAGGTGCTGGGTTCAAGGTGGCCTTCCCTTCCTGAGGCTCAAGTAAGGAGTCCAGCCACCTAGCCCTTGGAGTCACTCTTGTGGTCCTGGGTTCAACAGATGTAGGCCCAGTCCTTCTCACCCACGCAGGAGGGCAACAGGCAGCAGGTCAGCACAGCAGGGCAGCAGTCCTTCAGAACAGCAGACCAGCAGAGTGGCAGGCTTTTTCAGCAGCACAACAGTCCTTCTTCCTGGCAGAGTATCCAGAGGTCCAGAAGTGTACTCAAGAGTTGGTGTCTGGGGTCCAATATTTATACCTGGGCATTCCTTTGAAGTGGGAGAAACTTCTAAAGGTTTCCCTTTGAAGTCCCCAGGCATCCTGCCTTCCCTGTCCTGGCTCCAGACTAATTAAAAGGGTATGCATCACTTTATGTGGAGGCAGGACACAGCCTATTCACGTGTAAGTAGGGCTGTGCCCATCTCCACCCTCCCATCCTGCCCATGATGACCCATTAAAGCACACCTAAGCTCTCTATTGTATATGGCTATCTAGGAGGAATACAAAAACCCCAACTGTCAGCTACACCCAGTCATGTAATTCAGAGACAGGCTGCAAGCAGTAAATGGCTGAGGCAGGAAAATCCCAACTTTCTAAAAGTGGCATTTTCAAAATTGTAATTTAAAATTCAACTTTACCATAAAAGAGGATTTTTCATTACAATTCCAAAGATACCAAACATGAATCTAGTTACCTGTTCCCATTCGGAAATTATAGCTTATTAAGGGCAATAAGGTAACTCACATGTTATCCTATGGGAGAGGTAGGCCTTGCAGTAGTGAAAAACGAATGTATGAGTTTTTCACCACCAGGACATGTCAAACTTAAAGTTACAAGTCCTACTTTTTAAATACATTGCTCCCTGCTCTGCGAGCTGTTTAGGGCATACCCCAGGGGTGACTTATATGTATTAAAAAGGAAGGTTTGCGCCTCAAAAATTTTGTCAGGTCAAAATGGCAGTTTAAAACTGCACACACAGGCTGCACTGGCAATCCTGAGACATGTTTGCAGGGCAACTTTAACGGCTCTAAGGGCTGGTTGGCTAGCCTCCTGATAGACCCTCAGGGACACAAGGCTCCAACAGCCTGGAACCCAGCACATGGACTCTGCCATCTGTGAGTCCTATCCCTGCCAAGTGGTGCCACCCCAGTCCTGGTCCCTTGGAAGAGGGCGAGAAGGTGCTCTGTCAGTCTATGTGTGGCTCCAGCAGAACTGATGCATCTCCTCTGCTGTGCAGTGCAAACCCAAGCAGAACTGATGCCTCTCCTCTGCTGCAAGGATTCTCTCAGGGCAAGGACTCCGCATTAACCTCACAGCTTGCATCAGAACCACTGCTGTGTGAAGCTTCACCTACCCAGGCCCTCGCATTGCAAAGCTCTTGATGGCAGCCTCGACGACGACACAAATTCTTGCATCACAGTCACGCACAGTGGCGGTCAGCACAGGTAAGAGCAGTGAGGTGGTGTGGCGGGGTGGGGGGGAAGTCGACAGACGACAGGATAGGTAAAATTAAATAAATAAAACCACTTACCTTTCGCTCGCCACATCACCGACGTGATCAGATATCCACAGTTAGCACTTAGTGCTTGTTGGCGTTAAATTTACGGAAATCTTCAAAATTGCATATCTCCAGTTCTACTAGTTGGATTTTTCTTGTTTTGGTCTTGTTTTATATGTTACAATTTACTCTATTTTTTCCAAATTGGTATGGGATTTTTCTTGTGTTGTGTTTTCACTTTATTACTGTTTGTGTGCTGCAAAAATACTTTACACATTGCCTCTAAGTTAAGCCTGTCTGTCCTGTGAGAAGATACCAGAGGGTTGAGCCCAGTTTAATTTGAGGTTCACTTTGTGTCTCACCCTGACAAGGATTGTGGTTGCTGCTTGAGTAGGGTTTTACCCCCCTCAACCAGCAGCCTAATTTCTCACAACTGGGAAAAAGATATTGGGGCACATGCATCAACACTCTGTAAATCGATTCCTTATTTGCGAAAAATAAGGATTCGCAATTAAGAAATCGCTATTCGCGATGCATGTACAGATCCGGTAAAATATAGCAATTCGCTACAAATCGCTAAAAAACACAAAATACACGACTGCGAGTCGGAAAAATAGAAATTAGCTAATACCGAATTCGGTATTAGCGGAATCGGTAATAGCGAATTCGGTAATAGCTAATTCGCTAAAAACGGGTCGCACGAGGAGCAGGCTGATGACATCACAACCAGGAAGTCATCCAGCCCATGCTTCATTCAGTGCCCTGAAGAGCTCAGAGGAGGAGGCAGAGGACTGAAGCTGAGCTGAGAGACTCCACCCTCACAATCCAGCTATACTACACCTAGCCAGGATGGACAACAATGCAGCAAAGTCAACTGACACGCCCAGGAAGAGGAAGAGAAAGTTCTCAGAGAGGGAACTGGAACACCTGATAGAGGGGGTGAGCAGCAGCCACGACAAACTGTTTGGCAAGTTGTCCCTGAAGGTGCCAGAAGCTGTGAAGCGCAATATATGGCTGCGCATTAAGGAGAAGGTAAATGCTGTGGGAGTCACACACCGCAGCATTGACGACCTGAAGAAAAGGTGGTACGACCTCAGGAAACGTGCCAAGGAGCGCATAGCAGAAAGGGTGAAGGAAGCAGCTGGCACAGGAGGGGGAGCATCCAAAGTACCCACCAACACAGCCCTGGAGGACCTCGTTGAGGGGACGATTGAGCCCGAGGCAGTCGTGGGAGTCACCCAATTGGACACTTCCGGCACAGCAACCACACAACAAGGTAAGAAGCATGCCTGCGCGAATACGCTGCGAATTCTATACCCATGCACATCCCCCCAGCCAAATCACAGTGTGCCGGAAGAAGTCCATTGCACATATACCCTCACATACCAATAGCATCATGGGAGTTGTAGTCATGTCAGCCAAGTGTGCATGGATAATCACCAATGCGCAAGAAAATACACCAGCAGTACATGTCCGATAGTGTGTTTAAATCTGTGATTTATTATGTGTAAAATAGGCCAAATGATAAACAGATCGAGGAACAAACTAAAATAACAATGCACTGTTTCACACACAGATGCATCTCCGGTGGACTCAGATGACAGTGAGCGCCTCATTATTTCGGAGACACCGGCAGAGACCGATGGAGAGACCCCGCTGGTCCCTCAATCCACACCACCACCAGCACCACCACCACCACCACCAAGACGCAGGGCATATGTACCCGTACTGCAGGAAATGGAAACTGAGCCGACCCCAGCACCCACAACAGTCCCCAGCAAGACAGGTGTCCCCTCAGCAGCTCCAACACCAGCACGTGGCCGAGTCAGACAACGGCGCAGGTCCAGGAGCAGTATTGCGACAGAACCAGAACAGGCTCCGAATGTCTATGCTGGGGTTGAGTCGCAGATGCTCCGTGTTCAGCGCCTGCAGGGGAGACATATGGGCACAATCAATCTGCAGATCTCCAAACTGGCCAAAAACATGAGCAATATGTCGGACTGTGTGCGTCACCTAACGACAGTTGTTGCAGAGGGGAATCAGGAGATGAACAAGAGCCTACAGGAGCTCACCCGTGCCGTCATAGCAGGACAACGCACTAAGCGCAGGAGGCATCGGCAGGGCTTGCTTCGTCTTACTGCGAATACTAGGGCCATCACCAAGCTCTGCAACAGCACTGCTGTCTTGTCACGCCGCTCCGTGTCACTGCAGATTGACCTAGGACATTACTGCGGGGATGTTGCTAAGGCCTTAGGCCAAGTGACCACTGCCGTGGAACATCTACAGTCTGGGACAGTGAGTGCCAGCAACTTGGAAGGGGAAGAGGGTAGTGAGGAGGCATTGAGCATGAGTAGCGTGTCCGTGCTGGAGACCACTAGCAGGAGGCGCAGTTCGCGCAGCTCAACAGCCACAGGCACACATCAGGGTGATGTCGAGGAGCCATGCGACAGGAGGCTGGGGGTACATGGCAGGAGGCGCTAGACATGCATTCCTGCCTCTTTGTCCATGGTGGTGTAACCATGTTCCACTTTATTACTGTGATTGCACCCCCGTGCTGTTAACGATTAGATTTAATTTCATCAACCAATGCAATCACCGTCATGTTTCCTACACATGAATCTTTACTTTGACCTGTGCTCATGTGAATAAAACATTAGCATTCAAAGATATTTTGTGATGGCTCTTTCTTACCAGGCTCAGAAGTGATGTTGTGTGATGTATGTCCGCCTCCTCTGACCCTCAGCCGTGTTTGGCACGTGTGACTGTCGGTGTTGTGCGGGTGGTTGTTCATCCCGATCGTTGTCATTTCCGTCCATCACAATGGGGATCCCCCTTCTGGTTGCAATGTTGTGCAGCATGGCACATACTGCTACAATCCTGCAGCAGGTCTCGGGGTTGTATTGCGATGCACCACCAGTCTTATGTAGGATCCGGAAGCGACTTTTCAGGATCCCGAATGTTCTCTCGACCACATTTCTTGTGCTAATATGTGCCGCGTTGTAGCGCTGTTCCTGTGGTGTTGCTGGGTTGAGGTAGGGGGTCAGGATATATTCCCGCAAGGCATATGCGCTGTCACCTACAGGGTGGGAAGCAAAGGGTTAGACGCAGTAATGCAATTACATATGGGATAATGATGTAACAAATAGGTATATGTAGGTACCAAGTAGGTGTCCCTCTCCAAATTCACCGTTGAGCAGATGCCTGTGGATGCCACTGTGCCGGAATATATATGAGTCGTGTGTGCTCCTGGATACTGTGCCACTATGTCCGTAATTATGTGCTTGGCATTGCACACGACCTGGACATTGATCGAGTGATAGGACTTCCTGTTACGGAAGATGTACTCGTTGGCAGAGGGGGACAGATGGGTACATGCGTGCAGTCAATGCATCCTATGACGTGGGGAATTGTGCCACCTGGTAGAACTCCAGTTTGGTCTGGTTCAACTGCTGTGGTGTTGTGGGGAAGGTGATGTGGGTATGTATCATTGTCAGCATGGCATCAATGAATTTACGGAAGAAGCGTGAAAGTGCGCTTTGTGAGACGCCTCCGGCTACCGCTACAACCCCCTGGAAACTTCCGGACGCCAGTAGGTGCAGGCTGCATAGGACCTGGACGTGCGCAGGAATGGCATTTGTCCTACGGGTCTGGTGCTGCAGTAGTGGTTCCAGATCAGCAATTTGGCGCATTATCATGGCACGATTCAGACGGTACTTGTCATATACTTCCTCATCATTTTGGCCCAGCAATGTGATGCGCACTCTGAATACCCTCTCCTGGATCCTCCTCCTGCGCTGTGCTGCTGCATTTATTCTCATCCTCCTTGCAAGCACGTAGAGGGCTGCCATTTTGGAAAACTTACGGGGTCTCCAGTGCCATTTTTGAAGGGTTTCAGATAGTTAACACCTGTGGTTAATTTTTTTGTTTGTTTTGTTTCATCAACTTTACCTCCTGGTTGGGATTCCCCTTATTCTGCTCATGCAAAATTGCGATTTAGATGTTATTCGTTATTTGCGAATTTTGATGCATTCCTTTGCGAATCTTTATTTGCTAATCGCTATTAGCTAGCGCAATTGATGTTTCGCTATTTTCGAATCGCTACTTTGCGAGTCGTAAATTACCGGGTTTTTTTTTAGCGATTGTGTAGTTTTTTTGCTATTGGGGTTGATGCATTGGAATATGTTGTTTTGCGCTCGCTAACGGCCTATTTTAGCGATTCGCTAATTTAGCGAGGTGTATTTTGCTTGATGCATGGGCCAGATTAACTCTTATCCCAGCTTCTCGGCATTCCCAATTCAGCTGGTAACAGGAGAAACTGAGCAAATTTGGATTTCAAGGAGTATGAACATGTTGCATGTGGCATTAACAAATCCTCTTGGCCTTCCTTGTACATATTCATCTGGTATATTTAGCAAAATATGCCAGTGGAAAATACTCAAAATTCGGGAATAACACAGAAACTGGTTTTGCTGCAGTAATTCTCCATTCTATAGGAGAAAGGTCATAATACTCTAGTAATTCTGCACCTAATAAAACCAGTCTCCACGTTATTCATAATTGCGTGTGTTGAATTACTGAATAGGTGTTCGCTTACATAGAATGAGAGCTATAGAGTCAGCCAGGAAAAAGTCGAAAATGGGGGAGTGTGGGATGTCACGGCTTTCTGTGCAGTATAAGGAATTTCATACCTACAATTGGCGCATGTCATCAGATAGTCACTTGGTGAATAAGGGACTAGGGGCATATTAGCAAGACCGGCGATAAAATTATCGCCGTTTTAGCGGCAGGAAACTGCCACTAAAACGGCGATAATGGGCTTGCTAATATGCGTTATAGAATTCCAATAGAAGCCCAGGTTAGATGTCCTGCACATCTAACCTGGGCTTCTATTGGAATTCTATAATGCATATTAGCAAGCCCATTATCGCCGTTTTAGCGGCAGTTTCCTGCCGCTAAAATGGCGATAATTTTATCGCCGGTCTTGCTAATATGACCCTAGATTTTTATTATGCAGTTACCACTTTATCCACAATTTCACCAAGAACTAAATGTGTGTTGATAGGTGCAGACACTCTCACCGAGGCACACCCACTTCTATTGTTCGAAACAGACTTTTAGAATAACATCATATTGAGCCAGTTTCACTTTAAACTGAACATTGCTACTCAATGTGTGACAGTATTCAAAATCGCACAGCCTGATTGTTTCCATGGCAGAAAACCCCTGCCCCTCTCTGCCATTTTCAGCAGGATATTTGTTCAGTGTACAGACACAGTCACCCCCATGGGCTTGCTGACACAAGTCATTCGGGTTAAATTACTTTCATTTCCTGTTCCAGACATTTCTCTCAAGACATTTGAACAAAAAGTCAATAAATACGTAAAATGATTTCGACAATATAATTCCCACCGTAGAAGGAGATTGTTTTACCTCACTCCATCAGAAATGCCAGACACATTTATTTCAAGGTTATCCTTTGTAGATTAAAAATACCTTAAAAACGGTACTTCCGTTGGCCATCATGTCTGGACAAACTTGTTACTTCTTGTTCTTCGGCTTCTCACTGTATAAAGTAGCTCTTCTAAAAGCCAATGGACGTGACTCATTCCGACTTGTTTCAGACATTAGGCAGCCTGGTCGTACAGTATCTCACCAGTATTATTCAGATCTCATTGGCTACCAACTTAGGGGCATTTTTGCAAGCCCCTTTTGACACCTGTGCGTCACTTTTTCTGACACCCCGATGGCGCACAGTGTAGGCCCATATCTACAAGGCCACGCAAAGCCACCCTGCATAACTTTCCATGCATTGCCTTGTAGATAAGGAGTAAGGCCACACAGAAAGTATTCAAGGCCACTACAAAGAGGTTCTGCTATTATGCAGACAATTAAATGATCGGCCAGTGCTTAATTTGAGCCGCAGCTTTCCGGTGCTGAGCACTGGCACTTAATTGGTTTCTGGTGCTCGGCACCGGCACCAAATTGTCAACACCACACTTAGGGCAGTCTGCCACAAGGTGGCGCTGCTCATGTAATTTAGAGATGAGCAGTATAACAGTTGTTTAGGAAAACAATATACATAAAAAAATTACTAATACCTGCCTCCCCAGCCATACCTTTAGCTTTGGGGACCTGGAATAATCTGAAATGTCGCATTTACATGCAAGAGAGATGGTTAGTAGTTGTTTTGGCAGCGATGACATGGGCGATGGGTGGTGCAAGCTGCAGTGGCCTCCTGGTCAGAGCCCTGGCACTTAATATTTTACAAATTAAGCACTGGATCCAATGCAAATAATATGGCACATTCAGTGGCATTATTATTTAGCTTTTGTAACGATTTTACAAGGGATCTGTGAAATTGGTGTAATTTGCTTTTGTGTGATTCTGCAAAATTTCAGAAAAATTACATGAAATTAACTACAATTATGCACAATGCAAAACTGCCATTTGGCACTATATTTGAGCACAAAATGAATGCTAATGCGAGGATGCACTTCGCGCTAAACAATAGTGCATATAAATTCAATCACCTTGTGCAAAATAAGTGCAAAAAACACAAGCACTGGAAACTCTAGACACTTGCGTTGTAGTCAATCACATTGTTCCCATGCACTTGAGCAAAATCTTTGCCATAAATGGACCTCAATTATATGACATGGCATAAGGGAATCATTTAGTAAATTTCAGGTAACAAGCATAATGCGAAATTACCGAAATTATGCACAATTAAGCCAGTGTAGCGTAAAGTTTGCCCAGGTCTAACTTTTACACACGTAGATAGAGGTATACAATGCATTCCACAGCTTTAAAAATTAAAGAGGTTATTTATAAACTCACTGAGCTAACACTATTTTTAACCAACAATTAATTTGATGTGTCCTGCACGAATGCACAGGGAAGCCATTTTACTAATACTGTCCTTTACAGCTCCCAGGCTAATAAGCAAAAAGACAAAGCTATATATTCTTGTAATGAATTATATGCTTCTTTTATTATGTGCATCACAGCCCTGAACAAATCATGTATTTGGCATGTCAGTGTTCATTTTATAATAGAGTGAAGGCTTACTCGGAGGAGGTGGGTGTCGTCTAGGCTCAGATAAAATATAAAACAGACATTTTAGGCTCAGAAAAAATATAAAACAGCCATTATCACAAAGAACAAGCATTTGCAATGCAATAGGTCTCGCATTTACGCAAGTTTGAGCTATTGATATTATAGATGACAATGCTTTTATTTTTGTTTTCATTTTTAAAACATAAATAAAAGGCATTGTCATTTACAATGCCAATAGCTTAAACTCGCGTAAATGCGAGACCTATTGCATTGAAAATGCTTGTTTTACAGAAGCAAGCTAGAGGTGCACAATCACGTGACTCGCAAAGGCTAACACTCCCCCACCCCCTCCCATCAGAAGGCGGGGCTCCTTACCAAAAAAAGTTAAAAAAAAACAGGCACACACAGAGCAGCAGCTAGAAGCTGGAGTAGGGATATGTATCGGCCCGCTGAGAACGCGCGGGCATGCTACTGGTGTCGCGGACAGTTAGGGGTGGAAGATCGGGTAAAGGAAGGAAGAGCGCAAGCAGAAGTGCGCGCGTACGAGTCAGAGACCTGCTAGCGGTGCATTCTGGTGTCCTCGAGACAGCAGTGCACAGCACAGCTAGGGAACTGAGTCGCGAGGAAAACCTTGTGGCACCCCAACCGTTAGCAGACCTATCTGCGGCTTCTTCAGTGTGACACTAACGGTTAACAGTAGCACGTGTGGGCCAATGTGGGAGCCACATATGAACAGAAACATCACAAAGTACAGACACCACCCCGTGTTCCTCAGAATCACTATTTACATGCCACTCCGTGCCCATCTGGATCCAGAGGAAATCAAATTAGCAAAAAGTATTGACATACGTCACCTCCCTCCCCCACGGACCGGCCCATCTCCTTGTGCCCGGACAGGGAGCCTCTCTCGCTTTGCGGTGGAACATGCGAGTGCAGGGACACGTAACCACCTGAGCCCCCCTCTATCGCCAGGAGCCGGCGACCTTTATGTGCTCCTGGGGACTGCCCTTGATTAACTCGGGCCATGCGCGCCGTGTCAGGGACAGCTCAGCGGCCTACGATAATGCGCGTATATATAAATAAAACGGGAGCGAGGCACGCCGCTTAGCGGCAGGGAATCTGATGACCCCGTGGAGAGGCACGGCTGGCGCGGATATATATATAAATAAAACGGAAGCGAGGCACGCCGCTCAGCAGCAGCGCGAAAGCAGAATGAAACAAGCTGGGAAAAAAAGTGCTTACCGACTAATTAAAGGAGAGTGTTTAACGCCGCAAGTAAAAGATCCAGTCCGGATGGGCCGTCCCAAAAGGAGACAGGGCAGTAACAAAGAAGCCTCATTTTCAATGGGAAGCCAGCGTTTACCATGAACGATGACGCAAGCCAATTAAAAAGATGGGCGGGGCTTAAACTCCACTTCTGAAATATCCCGATTACAAGAAGCCTCGCAGAGCGAGCAGCGCGTGCGCGCTGCAACGCTACGCGAGACCTAAAAAGGAACTATGTCCAGGCAAAGATGTCTTTAAAATCCTCCAAAAAACAACCCAGAGTTAACATATGGGACCTAAACACAACTGGAAGAGTGTGAGGTTAGCTTTAAAAGTACTTGAGGATGGCTCAGCTGCTCTTGGTTACTACTTGGTGGCTATCAGATATGAACCCTGCTGATACGTACCAAGTCCCTCTAGGCGCTGTGACTGGTACAACCGTCTGGTAAAGTGCAGAGTAGCGCAGCACGTTTAGCTCCTGCTTCTGCTGAGTTCGAGAAGCAGGGTCTAGTAGAGTCACCAACAAGGGAAATACAATGTTCGCAAGTGCAATGGAGCTATTGACCATGCTGGTGCAGACAACAACCCCCAAACATCTCCCAGTGTCATAGAGTTCCCCTTGATATTGGGTTGTATGCTGGGGCTAACTGGGGCAACCTACACAGTAACGGAGATCTGGACCTTCAAGATTTGCTTTTCTGATGCTCCTGTGGACCTGGCATCTTCATAATGGACCAGCTGCCATCTCACTTATTTTTATGCCCTGGAGGCCTAGGCATCCTGGAACACTAGTCGGAGCTACCAGGGAAGCTTCAAAGGCGAATATCTTGACAATCAGCGATTGCAGTTACAAACTTCTTTTACTAGTGGTCCCAACAGGCCTGTGGAACCCTTTCTTATGAATATGATGGCTTCCACTCAAGGGAGCTTGGTGGTGTCATGAAAACTATGGAAGTCTCTAGTTTAGGATTTGTGAGGCCATTGGCCTTGAACATTAAATGCCTCAAATGTCAATGGAGATATTCAGGTGCCTTTAGACACCTTCGTAGTCCACAGGAGGAATGATCTCCTCTCCTCACTAGAAATCTGCATCGTGGTTAGAAAGTACGGTGTTGCACTAGAACAGGACTGCTAGGTGTGGTTGGGGGTGGGAGGGGGATGCAGTTCCAAAGGTTATTTCATCAAGGCAGTGGAGTACTCCCAGCATTTATAATCATTACTTCAGAGATCCTTACTTGTGATTTCCAGTTCATTGTTCCAGATTCCCTTGTTGCACTGGATCTGATTATTCACTATTATTTGTCCTTGACTCAAAGCCCACGGTCTCTGGGTCAGAGCAGGCAGGTCTCCGTGGATGCTTCACTGGCTCCTCATTCTTCGGATGATTCTGGTCCTACACGCAGCTTTTCAGCAGGCAGACAGTCCTCTTGTCAGTCCCATCATGGTCTCGGGCATACGAGCTGGGATGATGTGCTGGACTGGCAGTTGACTGACAGCTTCTGCACTCCAATGTCTGTCAGTTCAGTTCTCAGAAGAAAGGTTGGGCAGTGAAACTGTCTGGCAGCCGCCTGACTACTTGCAACCTCCCCATGTGCGGGTGTGCATTTCAGCTGGTAACCAAGGACCACAAACATGCCTGACAGTTCCCATATGGGTATAACCCCCTAGCACTTTACAGTGATATGAGTGAAGACCATGTTGTCAGATTCCGGGATGACCCCCAACTCTATGTACGAAAAACATGTTGGTGATCCCTATACATCCAGCAACTTACCTTCCGCATTTAATAGTCACTTTAGGCCACCTGAACAAATTGCTGTTGCCTCCCGCCAGAGCCTATGTATGATGTTGAGCTCTAGTGCTTGGAGGAGCTGTTGACCTCCTTGGCAAAAACTTTCTGTTCATCAACACAATTAAAGATGGCAAACATTTTTATGAATTGTCAATATGCAGTGCCCAGTCCATCGCGTCCATGCCCATTCAGTCATATCTGTATTGGAGTCTTCGTTGTTTGCTTTGTTCCGATCAATATGAAAGGAAATCCGAATCTCACACAGACTGCTTGACCAGAGGATATCTTACACACATCAAACCACTCTCTCCTGACTCCCTTTTCTTCATTTTCTGTTTTACCAACTCTGTGCTACAAACCTACAGATAATGTAAGATACCTGGGAAAGCTTGAAGGGCTTATAGTCATCATCTAGCACTTTCCTCGTTGTTCATGCTTTATCCAATAATTTTCTTAGGGCCAGATGTACAAAGCTTTTTTCAACTCACAAACGGGCCCTTTTGCAGAATTGGGCCATTTGCATGCTGAAAAAAAGCATTTTTAAATGTGCTAAGCCCAATTTACGATTCAGTAAGCTATTACTAAATCGCAAATTGGGTTTGTGAATCGCTATTAGGAAGGGGAACGCCAAGGGCGTGCCTTCCTAATAACGAGTCACAGGGGCATGTATGAATGTTTTGCAACCGGAATGCGGAATGAGATCAATTATGAAAAGACAAAGGTCCTAAGATTCAGACAGAAGCTGAATTGTGTATACACTTGAGGCCTGAATCACACACTGCACTTTGTAATACATTTTGTAGTACTACAAAACGTACTACAAAATACGATTCACAAATTATGTGTAGAGTTTTACGACTCCGCACAACTCCCTATACTTATGTGTGCAGAGGTCTCCGCCCTGATTGTAGAGTTTCCCGGTGTGGAGAACTCCGCACACTTAAAAATAGGGAGCGTAGAGTTATAAAACTCTGCGCTAAATTTGTGAATACCTAATAGTCGTAAACTTACACAAAAGTGTAAGTTTACATTTGTGAATCGGACCATTGGAATCTTGGAGGGAAACTTATTTCAGTGTTCAAGCGTGCACCTATCTGGGAATCAAGTTACACGAAACCGGCCATTTGAAATCACATCTGCGAGCAATGAAATATAAAGCGGCTACACTGGATTTTGCATTTCAAACACTGTCTAAAAATCAGTATGGCCCTGCGATAATGCCTCTTCTTAAAGCTGTCATAGCAAAATACTTACCATATTTAAGCTCGAGAATCAGATGCTATTCCTGGCAAAATGAATTCCTGGATACACGAGTCACAAAGCAAATTGTTTACAACCATCTTTCGTTTTCCCCATTCGACAAGCCAAGCTCAAATTCACCTAGAGTTCAGTCTAATTCACCATCAACTTGCCATAAATATAGCTCTTTTAAAATACTGGTCCCAAATGAAGCCAGCAGAGACAAACTCTTTCAAAAACATTCTTAGTAAAGAATTCGACCATCAGAGCAACTTTGGCAAGAATCCCTGGTATATTACAATAAACTTCATTTTACAAGAATTAAAAATGATTCCACCCTGGGGGCTAGGAGTGTTGAACAATACTTTCATGTGTCTCCTAAAAGCATATAATTCACAAATTCCTTAAGTGGATCTGCAAGATATAAAAAAGGGCTCACCTGGATACATAAAAATGCCAGCTATAATACAAGAAAAAAGATTTCTGTCTGGATTGTTCTAGCAGAATGTTAGGTCCACTGGAAAATGTGAATAGGATGCACCCAATACCATTAGGAAAAAGTCATAAAAGTCTTTTTCGCCTACCACAAGGTTGATGTGGAACTCCCTTCCTATGGATATTAGATACATTCAACATCTAGGTCTGTTCTAGAAGGTTCTAAAAACATTCCAGTTTCGTTAAAAAGAACAAAAAAACTTCTGGTCCGACTTGATGCCAGCACTTAGTCCTTCTTGGGGATTTTTAGTGCTACATACAGTGGCGTAACAAAACCTCAGGGGGCCCCCCTTCAAGGGAAGGTGAGGCGCCCCCAATACCCATTCTCTAACTGCCTTGCTGCTTTAGTTTGCAGCTGGCCAGCCCAAGGGGCCCCCCATTGAGGTGAACATTGTGTGGCCTACTCGCAGCGCAGGAACTGCAGGGGGGAGGGGGGGCGGTTGCGCCCCAGGCTACATACTATTGCAAATCCAATCTAATCAATGAAAATATGCAGCATATCGTGAGAGCACCTAACATAAAAGGTTACGGTATGAGTGTTTCTGGGCAAAGCATTGGAACTGCTGTTATGTGGTGGCAGTACCTGGGCATATAGTGAAAGAACCTACACCATATGGGAGCACCTGAAAATATGATGGCAATACATTGAATGTTTGATGTGACCTGGGCATATTATTGCAATATTATAATCCAAATAACTGACTAACATATTCACCACTCAAATTACTTTCATATTCCACTATACTAATTCACCCCTTATCCTTTATGGGTTCCGGACTAGCGTGCCACTCGCCGAGAAAGCGCTTCACCACCTCATCAGGGGTAGCACGCTCTATATAAATGCAAACCTTTTCCCTCTTCTATCCCTCCTCTATCTTTCTCAATCCAAATAACTGACTTATATATCCACCGCTCAAATTACTTTACTATTTCACTATACTAATTCACCACTAATCCTTTATGGGTTCTGGAGTAGCTTGCTACTCGCCGAAAAATCGCTTCGAAGCCTCATCAGGGGTAGTAAGCGCTATATAAATGCAATTACAATGTTGCAGAGAGTCCGGTGCTGGTATTCCAGTGTATCTGGGATGCACTCTTCTGTGTCACAATTTAAGGTTGAATAATGCTATTTAATAATCACTCATGGTAGTAAATTAATGTATCACATTTATAAGTTCCACAACTGCAAGCTAAGAATCTTATTTCATATTAGTGAGCAAGATTTTTTTCAATTTGATAGCAACAAAAAGGACGTTAAAAAAAGTGTTCATACGTTCTTGGTACAAACAATCTATGCTATGAACAAGGTCAAAACCTATAATATTAAACCTATTGCATGGGACCTAAGACTACACTATCTTAGATTGTGTTTTGGATTATTTGATGTAGTGGACGTAATGCAATAATCAGGGTTGAACTGGACGGAAAATAGGCATGCGCACCGAAATTTAAGTGGCTACCATCGCAAATCAGATAGCTAAAAAATCGGTGCACATTTGCAAATCAGCACACTTTTGAATTTGTAAAGGCATGTTGTGCAGGGCACAAGTCCTAAGAAAAGAAGTGGGGGGACTGACCTAGTTTGGCAGTATGCAAGTGACATCACGGCGCGCAACATCATGGCGCGTGATATCACGACGTGCGACATCACGGCGCACAACATCACACATGGCATCACAGGAATTGACATCATAGAAAGTGGCATCGCAAGCCACGACTTTACAGGAAGTGGCATCACAAGAAGTGACATCAGATCTAAAGCCCTCACATATATGTTTAGCTGGTCTATCATGTGTACGTTTGAGCGCAAAACTAGGACAATAGCACAATGAGCTATGGAAGATGATATGTGACTTCTACACCTTGCAATCCCCCAGTTTTATGTGACACATCCTGTACATTCATTTACAAACTTCTATAATTTATTGTACATGTAATATGCACGTGTTGATATAAAGCACTCTGACACCCTGCATTGGAATCAGTAGGGCTACACAAGAAAAAAAAGTGGTACTTAAATTATTTCAACGCCTCCTCAGGGGAAGTAAGCTCTATATAAATGCAATTTGCTTTGTGTGAATACTGGGAAAGACCAACACATCTGATATTCTTACAGTGCATGCATATCTCCTAAACAGGGACTGAACAAAGTGAAAAGCTGCCTCTCTTAAGTATGTGTCAAGTGCTAACAAGGTGTGAGCCTTTGTTCCCCCTCCGCTTCATTTGCATCAGGTGTGAGGCTCCAGACTGCTCCCAGCCAAGAGACTCAAACAAAAGGAGGTCTGATGACCCCTCAAATTCGGCCTTTGTTATGGGCCCAGCAGGAGTCTTAAATAAGATAGCCCCATCCCCGCCTGCACGGTGTTGCTTGTTGCACATGGAAAGCAGACAACGTGCAGGTGCTGCTGAAAGTGTCACGGTATTTGGAAATTACACCGGGACGAGTTCAGCACATTATTCAGTGGGGCCCAAATTCTTGGCAGGGTGGACGGTGTTGACCCTGTGAAAAAAGTGGGTGGACGCCGTCCACCCGCGTGCACCCCCAACTCGTGCCCTGATGTTGTGTAAGTGGTTTGCAAAGTTTGGGGGTGCTGCCTGCATTTGTGCTTGCTGCAGGCAATGTTTGTGGTAATATCAGGGAAATCAACGGTAAAACGACCATAAACCAGCCCACAAACAACCAAAAACTAGGCCCACACATTGACCTATTAGACAGCCCTTCGGGCATTGCCAGGTTGCCCTATAGGCCAGTACGATCGTGTCAATCCTGGAAGTACGAAAGGCAGAATGTTATGAGCCGCTTTGCAGTTACAACAAAGAGAACTCGGAGCACTGGATACACAGTATGAGAAATATTAATTTCTGTCAATTTCAATCGGTCCTATACGTAGTGTTTTTACATTGTATGATACTGGACTTACAATGTGCTTACACCTTTGCACCGAAGCGGTTTGGCATGGTCCTATTATACGGGAAAGCACTTCATTAAACAATTCGGTGAACTATATGAATCTAACTTAAAGTAGCAATCTCAACCTCTCTTAATCTTTCTTAATATGTACATGTGTGTAATGTTCTTTATTGTATGGTTTTAACTAATTGTTAACAAATTAACTAATAATAAATAAATAAGTGATTCTTAAAGCTGATTCCATCATTGACCTTCAGGAGAGGAACCATGGCAACTATACAGCAGCGACACATCTTCAAGGGTGAGTGCCCACAGACTGGGAAACATGGTGATAGACAACTATTGTTGTAAGCAGGGACCCAAGCATTCGTTAATGTAAGTTTGAAACTTTGCACTAGTGGTGAATATACAGACATTTAAACAGGGAGATTGGAAGACAGGAAGACCTTACCGTTTCTGGATACAAAAAAGGCAAACCTTGACTATGACTTAAACTGATGCTAGACATTCTGTCACCCGTGGTGAAAAGTGAAGCACTTTGATGTCTCCTCGACCAGGCAGAGTCTCATTTCTAGTGGCTGACGAAACTGGGCACCTGAGTGGTCTCCGGGACAGGAGACCATAAGGTGAAAACTTTGCAAAGCAGGAAATCTTTCAGGCGGAAGTGCAAAAAGGGTCAGTAAGATGCAGCTGCGAAATGGATCGCTGAGTTTTCGTCTTTATAAAATGTACTCATCAAATGGGACCGCCTTGTAATGACCATCCTAGCTTTCATTTGAAATGCACTCTTTGCACTGTTTTAGCGACGCCCCTAATTACTCTGAATGAGGGGTCACTCACTGAAAGGTAAACAAGTCAGAACATCCTTTCCCTCACTCGGTAACAGAGCAACTGTCAGCCGTAATTGGGGCGCCTCTGAACCTGACTCTTTACACAGAAAACAGTGGCCATTCTGATTCATTCATTCATGGGCTCTTCTATTGTTGATTTTACCTACAATAGGCGGTACCCTTGGATTCTACTACGTGATCAGATCTCCCGCCTGCGCGTAAGGCTAGATAAGGAGCCTATTGGTCCATACATGCAGGGCCTTAAGTGGGCCGGGTCTTACCGGGTCTGAGCACCGGCAGTTTTTTAAAGGGGGCCTCGAAACAGGTCTCTATCGGGCTCTGTTTTGTGCCCTGGCAAAGGCGGTCCGTTTTTTGCAGACTGCAGTGACAGCAGGCACATCGATGTGCGCTGCTCTCACTGCTCACTTCTCACTAGTGGAGACCTTATGGCATGACGTCATGCCAGGTGAGCGTTGTATGGGAAGGGAAATCCTTTAAAGAGAGGCATTTTCTCTCTGGATTTCCTTTCTCTTTTTGAAACTCAGGAGCAGCAACATTGTCCTGGTGTCAGGGCTTTAAGTGGAAGCTTTTTCAATATTATATACAAGCCATAGTTGCTGCTTATTTATCTAATGGAACTAACGACCATTGACAAAGCCAATAGTCCTTACTTGTTGTAGGTGTGAGTTACTTGTTGTATCATATATCTGGATGCAATGACAGAAACAGCAAAATACAAGTCCGGCGGCACACTATGCTAAGCACAGATTTTTAGCTTACATGTTTTTAAGCCACGCCCTTAATTGCATCGGCCATGCCTCTTTGAGAGACCCCCCAGTTTTTCATCCCACTTAAAGACCTGCATCCATGCACTCAGATTGTGCGTGTCTCTTCCATACCACTGAAGGTTGCTCATGGTCCTCCGCCTTTACGTCCTGATGAAGACCCGCCAGTTAGGTCTTTAATTACCACATTTATTATCAGGGTCAAAACGTCGATGACATAACTATACAGCCCTGGATTGTTTTCTTATCTTCCTAAAGACAGATGTGCTTCGATTTATCGGCCTCTTTCTCTTATATGGATATGTTTTGTAAATATGTGAGACCTTTCCTGACAGGCTTACTGCAGTGACATGGTTCTTTGCCACTGCTTTTATTGTTGTCTATAACTTTCAGATTCATCTTTTCCTCTTCTTTCACGCCATTTGAGCATCCTACGGGCACTTTTTCTCATGCACTTATAGGAGCAGCATAAAAGCATTGATTGTATGCAAATGCATTTTTTTGTCAAATATAAAGATTTGAATTGATTTTCATGATACAGTGTCCAATTGTTTTTTCTTTCTCTCTTTCTCTTGCATACCAATTTTGGTTACAATATTGAGTATTGTTTTGTATCCTTGCCAATAGGACCAATTGTTCTTTGTATCGCATTGCGCCCAGGTCCTTTGGCCATGTTTGGGTTACCCCATTAGCTTGTAATTACTTTTAGAAAGTAGCCATTTTCTTTGCCTAACTATTTGGTGCTTGCAACCTGTATCCTATGTCACATGACTAAGTGAAGCTGGTATTTGGTCTTTGTATATTGCTCCCAGGCAGTGAGACAAAGGGGGATAAGGTGTTGGCAAGATGGGAAGTCTCTGCATTGATTAGGGGGGAGCTGTCTCCTACCACACTTGCCCATCATAAAGGCTCTACCTCAGCACACTCCCAAAGGGTTTCACACCAGTCTTTTGTGCCACCAGACAAAGTGGGACCAGGGCAAGGAGGCAGGAAATTTCAAACACCTCGGGAGGTGGAAACCTCCAGAACATCTCCTACTTCAAAACTGGCCCTCAGTATAAATATTGGACCCTCAGACCCCAAGTACTAGTGTAGAAGACTCAGAAGGACTGCTGTGCTGCTCTGGTGCAAGAGGGACTGCTACTCTTCTGCCCTGCTACTCTGCTGAACTGCTGCCCGCTGCCCTGCTGCCTGAGTGAAAAGGACTGGACCTGCATTTTGAACCCAGGACCCTCAGACCCCAAGTACTAGTGTAGAAGACTCAGAAGGACTGCTGTGCTGCTCTGGTGCAAGAGGGACTGCTACTCTTCTGCCCTGCTACTCTGCTGAACTGCTGCCCGCTGCCCTGCTGCCTGAGTGAAAAGGACTGGACCTGCATTTTGAACCCAGGACATCAGGAGTGACTCTAAGGGCTAGTTGGCTGACCTCCTGATCAGAGCCTCACGGACAGAAAAGGCTCCAGCCACCTTGAGCCCACCACCTGGACTCTGCCTGCTGTGAGTCTTACACCCAAGTGGTGCCAGTCATGTCCTGGACCCTTGGAAATGGGCCTGAAGTTGCTCTGCCAATCCAACTGTGGTCTCTTGGGTAGAACCGATGAAGTGTGGTGCATCTTCTTGCAACTTTGCATATGAACTGTTGCTGCATGACGCATCACCGATGCGGCACCTCTCATCTCAACCCGCAGTTCATTGGAACTGTCGCTGCACTACACATCCAAATGCAGGAGTTCACATTGCAAGCCTCCATCAACGGCTTCCTTGACGTCATCCAAGGACCACCCATTGTAAGCCTCGTCGACGGCTTCATCTGACCCATCGCTGCATGAAGCATTCTTGATGCAGGACCTTGCATCACCTCCTGCAGCTCATCAGAGCCGCCACTGAGAGATGCATCTTCAAAGTGAGATCTCGCAATGCTCTGAAACCAGAATTTAAGGTACTTTGTTCAGCAGGCCTAACTGAGTCCCTGTATCTGGCCCACACTCCATCATGGTAGGCCTGAACTTGTGACTGTGTCCCAGTCCGGCGCAACAAAATAACCACAGTTGGTACTTTGTGCTTTTAGACACTATTTTCATTTAAATCTTTAAAATTGCATTTCTCTGGTTCTCCTATTTGGATTTTTGTCTCTATTTTTCTAAATTCATGCGGGATTTTTCTTGTGTTGTGTTTTCACTTTATTACTGTTTGAAGTGCTGCATAAATGCTTTACACAATACCTCTAAGTTAAGCCTGACTTCTTTTGTGCCAAGCTACCAGATAGTTAAGCACAGGATAAATTTGGGTTTGCTTCTGACTTCACTGTGACAGGAATTGTGGTTTCTGCTCGAGTAGGATTCTACCCCTCTCAACCAGTAACCCAAATTCCTACAGAAGCCTTGCAGGTACGTAGGCACCCTCGTGCCATAGTGCAAAGGGGTCCGTATTGTGTTCAGGATAGTTTTTGTGCGGAAGGAATCCATTTCTGCACATAAAGTATCCCTTGAGACTATTTCCTCTATGTATGTGCCTTCAGAAGGCAGCACATATGCCAAGAGGAAAAAGGAGAAGAAATAAAAATACTCCTCTTCATTACACCAGCCTCAGGGAGGAGCAGGATTTTGGTATAAATCCATGCCTACAAGTCTTTGCAGAAATGTGTTAGCATAAAAACCCATGGGTGGAGGCATGGGAACGCCCATGTACCAACCATGGAATGCCTCCCTAGCGCAAAGTAAAGCAAATCGTAATTTGCGTTGGTTTGTAAATCCCACAAGAAGACTTTGTTTTATGGTCTGTGTTAAAAAAGTAACAAAAACCTGATGCAAAGTTTTTATCAATCAGAGTCTTTTTTCATAAGATAGTTTTTCTATCATATTTTAAGGGGCTCCCTCCCCTTAAGTCACCGGCTCCTCCCCTACTTCCCTTTTTTTAATAAAAATCTCATTTTTGAGGGTGAGGTTTCCCCTTTAACCCCAAGACCCTCTCACCCATCCCCCACCAATAAACATTTTATTAATGAACATTTATTCTTACAATTCCTAATTTACTAGGAATTGTATGTTTTTTCTCCCAGACTAGGGATTCAATTCCAGACCTGGTATACCTTTTCGACGAAAACATTCTTTTCTTGTGGAAAGGGTATTCATTATGCCATTTCTCCAAAATGAGGTTTCACTAGACTGGCTTTCTTCATTTTGGAAATTCATTATAATGGCAGTGTTCTAGCATTGCAACAGACAGAGGACTTGCAGTTTGGCACCCGTTGGACTGTGGTGTCAACAGGTCTGCTGACCTCAAAGACTCCACAAAAAAGAGTATGCTGACACTCCCTGTAGTCCTGTGCCATGCTGACCTCAGAGACTTTCGCCACAAAAGAAGGATTATCACACCCTGATGATTAAGTTCATGTGTGCTGCTTGAATCCTCATTGAACTGCATAGCACAGGTTTCCCAGGGACTAGCTAAAAAAGCTGACAAAGAGTGTGTAGCTATCAATGGAGCAAGAGGTGCAGCGGCATTGGCGTTTCGGGCTGTTACGTACTATATGCACACTAAGGGGCATAATTCCAAGTCCCTTGCGCCGCCGGTATGTCACTTTTTCCCATATTAAGAGTGAACTCACTGGTGGCGCAAGTGCTTGTAAATAAGCCCCTAAATATGGATTTCTATGCTACTCAGCATAGGAAAGCGCCTCATTTCCATCCTTAAATTGGAGCTCATGGCACCCTTGCTACACCTCTGGGCTGACAGTCAACCCTAGGATAAGAAGGCCTAGGAGGACCCACTAGTAATGGATCTTCCTCCGTGCCTGCTGGTGAGCCTCAGGTGAAGATCAGAAGTGCTAATTTTAGGCCTGCAATGCACACACAGTGCTGTATATGCATTGACACAATAAAGAAGGGAAAGCACAACCTTCTTAGCAGGGATATAATACTTCTAATGGAAGAGTACGAGCACTTCCCGTTAGCACTCTAGGATAGTGAGTCCCTGCCCTTTTAAATTGTTATTTCAAGTCCTGGCAGTGCTCCCAGTGGGTTGCCTTTCTACACATCCCCAAGAATGACAGGCATCTCTCTCTACTGTGGGCCTGTTGAGCTTATGTTATGATCCTGGAAGGTGAAACAGTCACTGAGCAGACACAGACAACCCCAGGGCCTGAGACTGGTAGACCGACATACTTAGCAAACACAAGGAGATGATGGATGGAGCGCTGAAACTTTTCAGACACTCACCCCCAGTCACAGATCTGGGTTGAATCAATCATCATTCTTTAGCTCACTTCGCCACCCCAGTTCAGACACAGCTATATGGAAATCAGTCTTGGCCCTGTGCCTCATGGGAACAGTCCAGCCCGAACTGCCAAGCCATGTCTTCCCTGGACCGGAAACAAGCATCCTGGGACCGGCATACTTGCACATGTATGGAGACAGAGAGAGGCTTGCACACTTACATGCCCAGATGTGCATACAATGAAGAATACAAAACAGTGATGGATGGAATGCTTGAATTAATCCCAGCCACTGGTAAATACTCAGGCCGCTTCCCAGTCCATCATTTTTTTTGCCCACCATGCCACCTCAGATTAGACCTGGCCATTTGCTAATCAGCCTTGGCCCTACAGTAATAAGAGCAATTCAGCCCGAGCTCCCAAGCCAAGTTGTGCATACGGACATAATTGCATCTAGACAATACAAACCATTATATGATATGTAACTTACTCAGTGACAACAACCATACTGCCACATAAAAAGCTCTCCATTGTTTCAAAATGTTACTATCCCTCTCTTTGTCAGCCCTCTCTTGCATTGCAAAACCTTTTCTTTCTGTAACAAATGTCAATAATGCAAACTTCACCTCTCCACTTCATTTGATGAACAGTTTATTATGCTAGGCCATGTCTGCTGTGAAAGAAAGGTGTTGTGATACGCATGCAGTGGCTCTTTTTTAGTCTACATTTTTAAATGTGTGCTATGCTGTACCCTTATTTTCATGAGTGGGATGAGAGAGTTTGCGCTAGCTCTTGAGATAGATTGTGTCTCTCAATACGCAGCTTTTTACGACGGCACTACCTCTGACCTTGTTGCACACTTATTTATCTTCCCGTGAGAGCCAGATGTGGGTAGGTCCCGCGCTTACAGGAAACTTCAAGGGAAGTTCCCTCCATCGCTAAATTAGCGACTATCCTGGCCATTCACGGCTGGGGCAGATTGATTCCTCAAATGAGGTGCCTTTCTTCCAGAAGGAAGACCAATTTTAACCTCTTTCACTTATAACACATTTGGATTACCTTTGGAGTCCAGACTACAGGGGAAGTGACTTTTTTGCAGTACCTAGTAATAGCCGTCCCCAACGAGTAGAAGATGTATCTTTTGTCCTAATGAAATGCCTTGATCCGGTTGGACAGTATAGGGCATGAAACATGTCGACCATCCACACACCATACACAATTCTCTAGACCAAAGCGGGTATAATACCCCCCTTCAGTCCACGACTTACTAGTCAATTTTTTAACACATAGCATAAGAACCCAGTGAATAAAATTACTTTTGGAGCTTCTAGTAGATATTTTTAGATCACATTCACTTCATTCTACTTCTGACACACAAGCTCCCTCACAACACCTAGCTTCACTACGGCAACCAGAAAAGAACTCCAGCAAAGAGCCCCCTTGTGGGGCCCGTAGGGCATTGCAGCGCGACCCAACGAGGAGCTGCCCAATGATGAAGCATGACACCCCTCGGGGTGTGTGAGGGCCTTTGCTCCTTATTGGAGTGATCCCAGTGCTATAACGCACTCTCTCTCTAGCGCCTGGACTACACACTCTTTCCTCCTCCCGCCCTTCTTCTTTTCATCCCCCCATAGGAACAGCATACTCCTTTGTTTTGCATTCTTGGTTGGGGCCTATATGCTGGACCTCCTAAGCACCTGTCCCTCCTCGTGAGATTCACACTTATTTACCTGACAGGGCAGATTCAGTAAAACACTTCTGGCATATTTAATAAGAGTTTACACAGCACAGCAAGGCAAGTTGCTGCATTGCATAAAAAAGGAGAGAGCTGAACAGTGCCAGATTTACCTAGACATGTCACTCTTTAGATATTTCTATATGGTAGTTCGCTTGTGGCTGCCTAGCACTAACGCAGGCACACTTGTGCCATAGTGCAAGAGCACCTGCTTATGGGCAGATTTGTTTTATACAGGAAGAGATCTTTTCCGTCAGAAAACAGTCCTAGAGGCATATTCCTCTTTCTATGAGTGCTGCTGAATGCAGCAGACATAGAAAGAGGAAGTAACGAGGAAAAAACTAAGATATTTCTCCTCTTGACACCTCTATCGGCCAGGCACACCATTTTGGCAGAAAGCCAGGCTTACAAGTCTTTGTATCAATTTAGGTTTGCGACAAAGTACGTGGGTGAATGCATGGGAACGCCCATGCTCCACCTATGTAACTCCTACCCGACTCAAAGTAATGGCTTTGCGTGGCTTAGTAAATGCTAAAATGGATTTTGTGCCAGGACTGCACCACAAAAGTGATGCAACCCCTAAGCAAAATATTTTGGGCCTTCCTTTTAATTTCCCTGCTATGCACAGAAAGAAAGAATGCTTCACTCTATTCCCGGTTGTGGAACAGGTATGCGCGTTAATATCAGACTCCATCTTTGTATGAGAACGTCAGTCTGTGAGCAGCATCCACGCTCTGCCAATAAAGATAAAAAACTCCTTCTCCTGTACTCGTTATTGGCTAATCAAAATAAACAATTTAATTCAGTTCATTCTTGAGAAACGGTGCTTAATGCGGACGACTGTAGGATTTAAGACCAGAAGGAATGGCACTGTTCCCAGGCCCTAGCACTGAGGCTACCCTGGAGAGTACCTAGGTGCAACTCGCACATAGGGTGAGCATTGGGCGAACACACTGGGCGGGCAGTGGAGCAGGGGGAAATAGTAGAAGCTGCTTACTGGGCTCTGTGGTCTTGTGAGAGTCTCCTGTCCTTGAGAGGGGAACGGCCATCGCATGTGCATTGAAACCACGGAACTCAGGTAACACTCCCTCAGTCCAGAATGCCATCCTGTCTGCACCACCTACAGTGCCAAGGGCATTCAAAGAAATGCCTATAAGCCCAGGGTGCCTGGCTGTGCCATGGGAAGGATGGCAGATAGGAAGTACTGCCTTTCAGACTGGTAGGACTAACAACTGCATGAGGGAGCAATGAGTCCCAGTCCAAGGAAACTAGTGCAGGTGACATCCACCTACTGCTCACTGACACCACTTAGGGCCCTACTACGAGTCTGGTGGTCCGGGGACCGCCAGACTGGTGGTGGCGCGGTGGTGTCGGATCCAGCCACTGCCGCACTGGAAGTCTGACCGCCTGATTACGACTCGGGCAGTTGGACGCCTGCTCTGCCAGGGAACTGCTGTTCCCTGCCGTAGGAGCAGCGGTCAGATGCCACAATATGCTTAGCGGGACCGCCACAATCCCGCCAAGCATATTACGACTTTCCTCTCAGCCAGGCTTTTTGTGGCGGTTAACACCGCCATGAAAAGCCTCGTGGTGAGGAAACAAAGGGGCCTTACAGGGCCCCCCTGTACCTCAAATATATGTGGATGCATACAGAGGGGCATACCATGTGCCCCCCTGTGTGCATGCACATAGGTTCCTGCACAGCATGGACTTACGAGTCCATGCCGTGCAGGAACCTTGTGAGGCGTTCCCATTGTGGTGCCTTTTTAAAAGGTAACAGTGACCTTCGGCAGAGCGGTGGCGCAGCGGTTTGCACTGCCGCGCCACCGCTCTGCTGAAAGGTCGTAATGAGACCCCTACTGTTCACTGAAGAGCATACTGCTTGTTAGATCAGATTAATGTAGGATAGCAGGTTACCAATGTCAATAAGTCAATTTCGAAAGAGTGGCTAGCCATTCTCTCTCTTGCGGGCTAAGTAGCGGAATTGTTGCTCTGCTTCCTATACTAGAGTGATGACCCTCTAAAACTAAGGAAACAACTAACAGCTCTGCTGTTGAACCAAAATAATTTTTAGCCAGCTGCAGCCTTGTGGGGCTCTACGGGTTGTTAGATCCCTGTGGCACTGCTTGCTGCATGGACACCCAAACTCAAATGTCATACATAATGGCCCATATTCTCAAGGTTTTGTGTTGCCCTTGTGCCAGGCAAGGGGATGCAAGGGTGACATAAAACCTGAATGAGATTTACCAAGCCACACAAGACCACCTTGCGTGGCCCTGCGTGGGTTGATAAATCGAGAGTAACGCAAGGCAGTGCAAATTGTTGCTTTGCCTTACTCTGTGGCAGGGAGGCATACCATGGGTGGAGTGTGAGTGTTCCCATGCATCTACCCATGCTTTCTGATATGTTCCCAGATTTACCAACACTTCTAGACTTGGGAATGCATCAGAATTGTACCCCTCCCAACCAGAGGCGCAACGAGGAGAAATATCTTTAATGCTCTTCTTTGCTTCTTCTTTCTAAGTGTGCTGCATTTTACCGGGCACTTGGGATTCATTTATGGGGATTTGATGTAGGGCAGAGAAGCAAGTCACCTTGCTGTACTGTCCTATGTCAAAGTGAAAGGGCAGAATGAACCGTATTTATGTAATACTGTGCATTCCTGTACTTTCCCCCAGTGCTGGCGCTGTTTCGGCAGTCTAGCGTCAACGCAAGCACCCTGACCTGTTTTGTCTACAGGATTGCTTTTGTGCAGGAAGGGGCACGTTCCTGCACAAAAACAATCCTGAGAGGCGTTTTCCTCTTTCTAGGTGTGCTGCAGAATGCAGCACACAGCGAAAGAGGAATAAAAGAGGAGAAATAAAGTAATTTCTCCTTTCTCCTTGTTACCTCAGATAGCGTAACGTTTTGGCACTTCCCCAGGTAAATCTGAGGAAGTGTCAAAATCTATGGGAACACCTCCCTAGCGCAGAGTAAAGCAATGTAGCAATTGGCGCTGCCTTGTCTTACTCCATATGTATGAGGCCATTCAAAACTACCCAAAGTGGCTTTGCGTGGCCTCATAGATTCGATTTTGTAGTTTGCACCGCCGGACCGTCACAAAAAGTGACACTCCGGCAGTGCAAGGGGCACATGAATATGCCCCTTAGAAAGAGTAAAATGCCTCTGAGGATTGTTTTTGTGAAGGAAGGTGCCCCTTCCTGCACAAAATCAATTCTGCCTACAATGCACACACCCTTGCACCTTGGTGCAAGGGTGACTGCGTTGGCGCTAGGCAGCAGTTTGTGTGCCAGCGCAGGCAGAGATCAGGAATGCGCCGCATAATGTTAAATACGGCACATTCCTGCCCTCTCCCTTTCACGAAGTGCAGCGCAGCAAGGTGGCTTGCTGCATTGTGTTGCGTTGTATGAAATATTGATAAATATGGGCCAATGTATATAATTTTCAACAACATGCTATAAATCAAAGATAAATCGATGTTACTAAATAATATTCTTCGCAGTGATATGAATCATAAAAATGACATTCTCTTTCTCAATTAAGAGACACTGGTAGCAGCAAATAACCCCTTGTCATTTGAAATTGATAATCGCTCTATACATTGAAAAATGGCTATTTGAAAAGTAAAGGCCAGCGCCACGTTAAAAAGTTTATTTAATCGAATACAGATAAGAGAAAGGTCTCAAAGGGTTCTGAGAAAAGGTATATATAGAAAGAACAGAAACAAGTGGTGCGCCAAAATAATGCAAACTGAACTCTGAGAAACCTGAACCCACTAAAAACAATTTTATCAATGGTGCCTAAGAATAACCCCAACATTTCAAATCTCGGAATATGACGAATTGCATGAAACTCAATCCTTCTAATTGATTTTTTCCTATTACTAAAAACATGGATGTCTGGTGTTACGGTTTATCTTATATCTTAATGCTTATTAATAATGCAAACATTAAAAAATAATGTATAAAGGGGAAATAAACAGACTATAATATAATTATATATATTAATAAAATAACTGATTTATATTCAAGTCAAAAATACAGTATATCACTGCACTATCACACCGCCTAAAGCTTTTTTTTACCTTTTAAATTTAGAAGCTTTCTTTTCCCAGACTCTTTAAAATAATGTGGTTTTCCTTGCATTATTATCGTGTTTCTCTGCCTCAGAGAATTACATGCTGATGGTTGATTTCTTTCGAATTTCATCTGTCATGCTGCAGTCCAGATATAATCTCAGGATGTTGTTTTTTGAATAATTACCTTGTTCCTCTTATTGCACTTTCATTGTTTCTAAACATTGTTGTGAGAAGTTGGCCTGGTGTATGCTGTCCTCTAATTAAAGTGGGCACCTTGCACCAGTCCAAACAACCCTTATGGTGATTGAAGAGGTCAAAGATAACCTTAGAAAGCTATCCAAGTGGTTACTGTGGAGAGCAGCCTTCAGGCTTAGTCTTGAAGGAATGTTAAGCAGCTTGTTTTACCAGAATGCAACCTTATAGTATTGGTTAAATGAAAGGAGAACCACGCTGTATTATAAAAATATGTATTTATTAATACAACACTCTCTAGTATGACACAGTATCTTCAACAAGAAGATAATTACAAAGCACACAATACTGTAGCACAGAAAAATTAGTAAATAGCACTAATACACAGTGGGCTCCAGGGGGAGACCAAACCATATACTAAAATAGTGGTATAAGAACCACGACTCGAGTCAAGGCAGTGTCTAGAGGATGTAGAATCGCTGGGACCACCCAAGGTGAGTAAGTAGGGACCCCACGGAGGACGGGTGCAGTGTGGGAACACGCCCGCGTGCTCCGTACAATTCTATGGGGAAGACGCGGTTGAAGTTTTAAATTTTAAGGACCCTTCCCAGTGGACTTTGAAGAAACCCCGTAGAACTTAGGAGGTTGGAGAGCCACCCCACCCGTGGATACCGTAGTACCAGAGTTACCTATCCCAGGGAAGCCGGGTGCATAGGTCTGAAGTGGCGTCAGAAACCGCCATCGAACCCAATGGAGGACTTCGAAGAAGAGCCGCTGCTGGAAGGAGGAAAAGTGTCCGTTGGAATCCAAAGATGGTTTCTTGTTGAAGAGTACCTGAAAGCAGAGGGGACAGAGTCTGGGTCACTCAGGAGTGACCAGGGGCTCAGTAGACGAATGTCCACCGATGTCGGGTGCTTCAGGTGCGTTGAGGGGGTTCTTGACTCTGCAGCCACAGGGACCAGGAGACGTCGAGGATGACCAGGAGCCAGATGCAAGCTGTCCCACAAATGTTGTTGAGTGCTGAGGGGTCGGTGTCTGGCGGGAGCACCAACAAGCCTTGGCAACGGCAACCCATGCAGAAGGTCAAGGAAGGTTAGGGTTCGGACCAGCAAGGTCCAGGAGACTCACCAAACACAGGGGAGTCAGGGCACATCTGGAGCAGCCAGGGGAGCTCAAGAAAAGCAGAGTTGACCCTCAAGTGGACCCACAGGCCGGAGGCACAGGAGTTGCAAGGAGACCTCAAGCAGTTTCACAAAGCAGCAGCCCAGGGAGCACTCGGTATGAGGAGGCCAGATTTCTTTGTAGGAAATGATGCCAGAGGTTGGAGCTACTTGGAGCCCAGTGCACTTGTTCGGAAAACGTCAACAAGCATATGCACTTGCAAATGAATGCAGTGCACAGGGGTACAGGTATTGCAGCCCCCACGAGGGATTCTGGCCTCAAACTTGGTGAGAGATCATCTTGGACCTCGAGGGATATAGAAACGTACCTCTTGTGTTCCTGGAGCCTTCAGAGTCCATAAGAGCTTAGGAGCAGCACACCTGTCAGTCAAGATGTGGTGCCTGCGGTTGCAGAGAAGTGACTCCTTCACACCAAGGGAGATATCTTTGGTTGTCCTTGATGCTCCACAGGTCCTGCATGGAGCCTGTATGGTGCACGGGCACAGACGATGCTTCAGACTGAGAGGGAGATGAAGTCGGGCCCAAACGAAGTCCAGCGAAGTCCAGAGTGTCCAGACGGTCGAAGTTCAGTGGTTTCTGGTTCAGAATCTTGTCCATGTCGAATCTAGGGTCCTACAGCCAGGTAAGCCCTTTTGTACCCACGGGGGAGGGTTGGACAGATTTGGGGACCCTCCCAGGGGAGGGTCTGGACAGTGGGAAGGTTACTCCCATGTCCTTTGTCCAGTTTCATGCCAGAGCAGGAGCCAACGGCTCCTAGGACTGGTCTGAACTGGACTATGCACAGGGACACCAATTATGCCCCTCATGCAGACTTTCGGTCGCTGGCAAGCGCACCCACCCAACCCTAATACACTAAACCCTGTCTGGGAGGTGGTCACACCTCCCTGTGACAGGATGCCTATTGTTCCACCTTCCTCTGCTCAAGCTTGGCTCAGCAGCAGGAGGGCAGAAATGTTTTTCTGGTTGGCAGCAACCCTTTTGTGCTGCCCGGGACTAGAAGGCTGGTACCGGGAACACCAGGGACCCAACGAAGCTCGCTTCTGAGGGGTGGAATCATACCTCCCACACCGGTTACCGGTGTGGGGGTATGATTCCACAATGTTTGACACCAAGCACGATAGTGTTACTTTTAGCCATTTTAGAGTTTGTCATCACGCCGCCGCATAATGCCACTCTATATGTCGTAAATGGCTGCTGCACTAACAACCCGGGAGAATGGACTCCGTAGGTTGCAGGGGTGTTCTGCTCAGGCAGTGGCACCCACTCACTTAGAACCAAGCACCCTGCCTTCAGGATTGTTAAGGCCTGCTTTAGGGGTGACTTATAGGTCTTAAGTATAATGACCCTTAGATATAGTAAACCTATATCTTAAGTAAGTGGTGCATGCACTAACTTACACATTACACATTATGGGTGGCATAATCCATGCCACATTACACATTATGGGTGGCATAATCCAAGCTTCAGCCCATAGGAGGCCTCTGGGGTGCCTATGCCCTGGGTACAGGCGTACCATATACTAGAGACTGACAAGGGTACCCCAGTATCCAATCTGGAGTGTACCTAAGTACATGACATAACAGTTTAGGGAGAAAGCAGATAGACTGGGGTCCTGATTAGCAGGATCCCAGTCAGACTAGTCAAAATCAGTATCACATGAAGCAAAAAGTGGGAGTAACCATAAGAAGCAGATCCTACTTTCCTACAATTGTACATAACAGGTGTTGCTACTGCTCAATTGAATGGTACTCAACTTACCAAGGTTGACGAGATGGAAGGCTGGGTCAAACTTTGTTTTGAATTAAATTCATGACTGTAGATTAACACATTTTTCATCAGTGAGCATGTAATTCACTGAGGCATTTTGCAAGCCCGTTGCTGCAGTGCGTAGAGATAGATGTGGTGAAACCAATTCAAAGCAAGGTACAATGCACATCACAGCAAGACAGTCAGTGGTGCTACCCTGAATAATGGACATCCATAGTGGTTGGTGCCTTCACATTAGTTTTGTCTGAGGATATCAAGACTAAACCACTGGGTTCCACTTCCAATATCATTGGTCAAAACCCTTAGGGCCTGGTTTAGGATTGGGTGATGGTTGAAAGTCTTCAGCTTTCTGGGGGAAATGCCTAATCTAGAGGAGAAATACAGAAGCTTAATTAATATGTTATGAAAGATGATTAAATGAAACCCGAATAATAGAATAGCATGTTGAGTTGTGTCTAATAACGTTGAAAAAGTCTTTAGTGCATAATTCCTTTGTAGTGTGGGAGGATCCTCTTAAGACTATTTCTTTGGGTGTATCCTTTCACATTTTTCTGAGTAGTGTGTGTGTGGGGGGGGGTTTCCAGGGGGGCAGCGCCATGCCCAATCACACGCGGGAAGGTACCTAAAGCTGACATTCTGCAGTTCGGTGTTGTGTCATTTTTGATACCAGATATTACACAACACCGGCTCATGGTTTCCTGGAAGGTCTGGTGGAAAGTGTTTTTAAGTGGTTCATTTTCTGAAGTTTCCTGAAAATCATCTGGTTGAGTTTAGCTCTCACACAAGGTTACTTTGGGCACTGGTGATATGGTGCACAGTTTGGTGATAATTTTCCTCAATACCAGAATTTAAAATTCACTACAAAACCGGACTCGTGATCTTTACTGTTTTTTTTAAAATTATTATTGATAAATTAATATTTTGTTCATAATGATTTGTGTGCTTATCTCCATCTTGTGACTGTTCACTGGCTCCCAGATTTAGACAGAGGGATTTATTCAAAATCCTGTGCATGGTTCATCAGGCAATTCACAAATAAGACCTTCTTTCATTCTGGCACTTTTCTGTCCCATTTGCCTGGCCTTGTTCTCAGACCGAAGTCAGCTTTTCTTATTGACTTTCTGTGCTTTTGAAAGACCCCCTTCGTTGGACACGCCTTCCTTCTCCTCTTGCATTCCTAAAGCATGGAACAACCTTCCGTTCTACATAAGGGACAATGGGTATCATCTATGCTTCCTAAAGAAACTCAAAGCGCACCTGTTTTCAAGCACTCTATAAATCCAGTTTGATTGCTGCTCCGCACTTGATTTAGTGCCAGGATGACCAGTCCTCAGATAGCTGGGCGCTCTACAAAATAAATAAACAACAGGTAGAGTCAGGTGGCCTGTGGAGCTCACAGAGGCATTCCCTCAGTGAGTAGCACCAGAAAATGCTAGACACAATATCGTCTGACATGTACATAGTGTTCTGAATTGCACTTAATTTTAGAATCTTAGAATGTGATGTTTATGCCAGACGACATTTCTGAGAACGACATTCTTGCATGCGACTCATATCAGAATGGCGTGACTTTAAACAAAATCATTCTTTCTGAAATCTTCAGTTGACGGAAAGTACTGAGTACCAATAAGGGAACCCAGCATGAATGCAGTGACGAATTTAGCTATACTTACCTGTGTCAACGAGGCCAACGTCAAACCTTCATAGAGAATATTAACTTAGGGGCTTATTACGATAGCGGTCGGATTTGATCCGGCCGCCACCGTAGCAGTGATTGGGTCCGACCGCCATGCGTGCGGCGGTCCCGTCCATGCAATTAGGATGTGACCGCTACCACTGCGGTCGGATTCCGCAACTTTATCATTGTGGCGGGCGGTGCTGACAGCTGCACCGCCGCGATGCATAAAGGAGCATATTGTGCATTTCACTGCACTACGTGGCAGGCACTACACTGTGCCTGCCACTTGGTGCAGTGAAATGACCCCCCCAGTGCACCCCCACCCCAACCCAAGGGGGGCCCGCAACGGGCCCCCGGAGACATTCACCGCCTGCCTTTCAAAGGCGGTTCAACCGCCGCGGAAAGGCTGGCTACCGCCGGCATCATAATCGTCCCGGCGGAGCCTGCTAGTCACCGCCGCCATTATAAGCCCGATGAACGTTCCGCCGGACAATCGTTTTGATTGCTACCGGCGGAAAAGCGGCGGACGGTCTTTCCGTCCGCCGCGGTACCCACCGCCATCGTAATATGGCAGGGGGTTTATCGCGTTACGATGCCGGAGCGGTCTCCACCGCCGGCCCGGAGGTGGCGAACCACCCGACATTGTAATAAGCCCCATAGTTATTTATGCATAGGGTTACATTACAGGAGAGTAACACTTTGGCACACTAGACTGCCAGTGGTGTTTGCAGCCAATTTACAACTTTGCTTTAAAGAAATCGCATTAATTTGCGTAAACAGTATCTGGACCTGTTTTGTCATGTTAATAAATATTGTGCACTGTTGCACAAATGCAACTACCCCCAGGGCTAACTTTAGGCAAGTGACGTGCAAATAAAACCCATTCCCAACGTAATACAATTTGTGACCCTTTGTCTCACTTCTGTTCTGGCTTAAAAGACAATGTCAATCTATGCAGGTTTTTGTGGCTTTTAATATTGGGCTTAATCCCTAGAATTGCTCTGGTAACTAAATGAGGGCAAGCAAGGGCATTTTGGCAGACACATACGTTTTGGGCAGTAAATACTCTGATGTGGTAAAAACATCAGATAACAGATATGGCATTACTAGAATACTGTAAATTTCGGTAATTGTAAACTGTTTGGGCATACAAATAGCACCCACTGGTGCATTACAGCAACACTATAAATGAGAGCCTTTGAGTTTTATATTCATTTGCATTACTTTTCTCTTACACCCATATTGTTGTATACTCATTGCTGCATTTTTTCACGTTTAACTTTTCTTTCATTGACATTTTTAATACGAGTGTTAGGAATCTACACATTGTTTTTCAATCCCTCAGATACATCTGAAATCTCTCTTTAAAGTCTGAATCAGAATCTTTGACTTAAGCGCAATGTCCAGTATGTCTGGGTCGATGCACTTAGGAAGAGAAGATGAACTAAGGTGTGCGCTGAAGTCGAAACTAGGCCTGGGTGGTAAACTCAGCTCCGCGGGCAGAGTTCCTGGAGTTTTTGTGACTCCGCGCTCCGTTTGGAGGGTAGAGTTTGGCAAAAACTCTGCCTACGCTGGTGGAGCGGAGTTTACTGGCGCACACACCGTTCACCCCTACTAAAAGGAGGTATAAGTGACGAATAGTAGAAGGGCCACTGTCTCTTAACCCTATAATTGGTTAAAAAGTGAATGGCCTACCCCAGAAATGCTGTCCAGCTGCTCCAGAGGTGACACCTCGGAAGTGACTGGTCCAAGCCGCACGCGGACTCTGAAGGTATAGACTTGACGCAGGGGCGCAATTGGACAGAGGCTAGACGTACTGCTCACCCAGGTGCTGTGCTGCCATGCAGCATGGCTGGCCAGTCACCTAATGTCATCTCTACTGAGAGCTTTAACAGGCAGAGCGTTGCCACCCTAGTCACGCGTCTGTCTTTGGCAGGATCCGTGCCATGGAGTTCTGAGATTGGGGTGCAGGCGTGCTTTCTGCTGATCCTGAACACTCCACAACGGACATTGCTACGGATCTGTGTACCCCGATGCTCGTCAATGTGCTGTGAGCCCGCTGCACGAGGCCCTTCTCCGGATCCTGCAGCCCTCACTCCTCCAGGATGCTGCTCTCTCTCGTCCTCAGTCTGCTCCTGTCGGACCTACCATCTCAATGTCCTGCCCATCGAACTGCATCTGCTCCGAGGACATGCTGGACTGCAGCCACCTGGGACCGACCAAGATGCCTGCCCCGCTGCCCTCCTGGGCTGTCAGCAATCATATAAGTGCCAAGGAAGCTGTGTCTGTGTGTCCCAGGCACTGCTGCGCTGCACCCCTTGCCATACAATATAGCCTTCGCTATTTATTTATTTATGCGTTTTTATATAGAACCAGTTACATTACACAAGGACTTCAGAATACATGAATTACATAAAAGATACAAAACCCATAAACTCTAAACCCACATAAGAATGCTAGTGAGTACATATGTCTACTACAGATACTAGTGGTTAGAGTTACATATATACAAGTTGCAAATTCACTCAAGATTACATTTTAAGAAAAGTTGAAGCGATTATGGTTGGGCAAATATATATAAGGCTCCCTGATTTCCCTTTTTACTGATTTTTACAGATAAATACAGACAGAAAACAATTTATTTTCTGGTCTGTATTTATTTTTAAATGTGGATAAAAACAGAAATTGGGTGCTTTTTGAGTGATTCTAAATAAACTTTGCCAAGACTCCCAGGCCAATAACTGTGTGGATTGATAGGTAAGGGGGTTAAAAAAGAAAGGAATTTTAGTATAGAGGCTTAAAAAGCAGTAGATATGCACAAGGCTGATACTGAAATATGCATAATACTGCATAATTTCATATAAGTGCATTGATTTGTCTTCTGCGGGTGTTCATATCACTGAAACCTGGCAGGCATTCAAGCATGACTGCATATTTATTTGTTAAATAAATGTGGAAATATCCCAGTTTCAGCTTTATTTTTTTCACAAAACCCATGATAAACATGGATAAATACAGATACAGTTGACAAAAAATAAATATGGATAAATACAGACGGAAATGTCAACAAAATGAATACCATAAAACCGGGAGCCCTAAATATATTTTACATATTCACAGAGCAAGATCTTCTCACCATTGCTGGGTGCTCCTTCAGCCAGGCCTTCAGGGTGCTGTTACACTCACGGGCGGTGATCTAGGCAATACTGTGAATGACTCCTTCACACTGCCTTGCTGCATCCCCTGCCATGTGGCATTCCATGCCATGCAAGACCACCATGCACCCCACAGTCTTGCAGGGCGCCCTGAACTGCACAGTCTAATTGATATTGGCCACTGCTCCTTGAGGCGCTCTCTGGCTTGCTGCACATCGTCTGCATCCTCTGCTACTGGCATGGTGTTAATAATATCTCCCTGCTGTTCCGCTATGCCACCCTCATCATACTACTGCCATCTTGCACGCCATCTTCACCTGTTGCATGTTTTGCCCTTAACACCCTCTCTACTCTTTAGAGCGGCCATTCCAGTTGCATCTGATTATTGTTAAATTCACATGCTTATTGGCTTTCTAGTTCCCGTGGTTTAAAAAAGCCTTTTCATAGGAAAGCCATGCTTTAGTACTTTAACATATAGGGGCCGATTACGATCTTGCTCGGAAGGGCTCCGAACGCGATCCGGCCGGAAAAAGTACGAGCCATACGCGTTTTTCCCGACCGACTCGTCCAGCTGTACGAGTGAGCAAGTACGATGCGAGAAACGCGAAATCGCTGACCAAATCGTTTCCGGGTCCGCTCCCGCTCCGTCCGTCCCGTCCGTAAGCAAACCGTGCCGTGCAATGGAGACGATTTCCGACCGAGCCAGTACGATGCACGATTCGGACAGCCGGATCGAGTCGGAGCCTCCGACACGTAAATGCTCCGGGAAGTGGACTTCGGGGGTCCGCGCCGGACCCCCCTTCACCTGTAGCCTTACGAGTCGATCACAGGGGGGGACCCAAGGGTCCCCCCTACACATGCATGTACGGTGCGGGTGGCACAGACGCGTCACCACTACAGGCGGCGCCCTTGTGCGCAACGTACCTTGTTCGTCAATGGGAGCCTAAGTACGCGTCGTACAACAGGCTCCCATTGACTTCAATGGGGCTCCGAGCGACCCGTGTCTGTCAGCGCTTGTTTGCATCGTACTCGGGCGCTCGGAGCCCCGGAGCATGAGTCGGTCGGAAAGCCCTCCGGATCCGAGTCGGACGGAGCCTTCTCCCAGCGAGATCGGAATCGGCCCCATAGTGTGTGGGTCAAATTTGGTAACTTTTAAACGCAAGCAGTATTTCTGTTTTATAAGGGTGCGGGCCGGTTTCACTGCACCTCTGCAGCAGACCTATTGTGTTTCGTTTAGCACTCGCTGAATACTTTCAATATTTTTGTTTAGCAATAATTGTTTTGACGAGTAGTGTTCGTCACATCGTGTTTACACCAAATATTATATAACAATTCCACATGGTCAAATAACTTAAAGCAGTCAAGTTACAGTTTAGTAACATTCGTCTTTACTTGTAAGCAAGAAGCATTTGTGTAGACTGGAATAATAGTCGGACTCGGGCGTCACCTAGGGTGACCAGATTTTGAGGACCAAAAACCGGGACAGGCCAGAAATAGAAGTAGGACTAAAGCCTTTAGTTTTACTTCTATATCCGGCCTGTGCGGGTTTTTGCGTACCCTTGTAAATATGTGCCTATATACAGTAATACAGTAGACTTGTAAATGTGCACATATATATATATAGAGGGCTTTAAGTGGGCCGGGCCTCACCGGTGATGAGCACCGGCAGTTTTATAAAGGGGGCCTCGAAACGGGTCTCTATCGGGCTCTGTTTTGTGCCTTGGCACAGGCGGTCCGTTTTTTTGCAGACTGTAGTGACAGCAGGCACATGTATGATGTGCGCTGCTCACACTGCTCACTTCTCACAAGTGAATAAGTTACGGCATGACGTCATGCCAGGTGAGCGTTGTAGGGGAAGGGAAATCCTTTAAAGAGAGTCATTTTCTCTCTGGATTTCCCTTCTCTGTTTGAAACTCAAGAGCAGCAAGATTCTCGTGGTGTCACCAGGGCTTTAATTGGAAGCTTTTTAAAATTATATACAAGCCATAGTTGCTGCTTATTTATCTTATGCAACTAACAACCATTGACAAAGCCAATAGTCCTGAATTGTTGTAGGTATGATGTTACTTGTTGTATCATGTATCTGTATGCAATGACAGAAACAGCAAAATACAAGTCGAGCAGCACACAATGCTAAGCCTAGATGTTTAGCTTACGTGTTTTAAGCCACACCATTAATTACACTGGCCACGCCCCTTTGAGAGACCCCCAGTTTTTTCATCCCACTTAAAGCCCTGTATATATATATACACACACATACACACACACACACAAACGTGCACACTTTCAAGGCTACGTTTAACATTATCTAGGGCAGGACCTGCGCCCTAAACTCCCTGCCCTCCTCCCCACCCTGTCTCCCCTCTGCTGGGTGGGCTGCCGCCTCCTGTGCTGACTGACAGAAACAGATAAAGTTTTAATCAGTTTTTTTGATCTTCAGAGGCACCTGTGAAAGGAGATCATACCTTTCAGTTCTGTTTTGTTTAATTACCTGACCTTCGTCCCAAAAACCAGGACATGTATTTAAAATACAGAAAAGTGTCGGGACACTCCACCCAAAACCGGGACTGTACAGGGAAATCCGGGACGTCTGGTCAGCCTGGCCTCACCTCAATGGGACTGTTGTTGTGTTGATTTGTTTACAAATAACTGAGCCATGACTAAAACTGTCTACCAGCTCCCCAGTGTTCTTTCTCATTGGAAGACAAAGTTCCCAGGTTACTCTACAATCTTCACCGACTTGTCTCTACATCAAATTACCATCACCATGCTGGCTGTCAGCAACAAATAGTGTATTTAAAAATTGGTAATCTTTTGATATTCAAAGCCACAAACAACACTCCATTGAGATAGTTGTGCTGTAAGGAAATCTTGAAAAACATAACAATGGTATGCGTTCGTAATGTTCTGCGAGGTGGGAGAAATGCTTTCATGGGCATATATGTACTTGGAAACTCCTTATATTTTCGAACCCCATTCTAGTTTCTCATAATGCTGTGTTTGTTTCTGACAGTTACCTGAACCCCAAACACATACTGATCAATCTTTGACTTTGTAGTTAAAGTTTCATACTGAAAGTGTTTAGTGCACCAGCTTTAATCTCTCTCTTAGGGTAACGCTAACGGCACACGCCCAGCGTCGCGCCATTTTCTCCCCATAATCCTCGGAGCCGCGCTCAGACTACCACAATCCAAAGTCTCACATGGTGTGAGAGAGAGACCCAGGCAGCAGTGCACATCATGGCGATGCAGAGAGAGCATGGCGCCAGTAGCCTGCCAGCATTGCCAGCATCCTGTGGAGAGGCTGGACCGGATCAAAGCCTACAGGCCAGAGAGCTCGCACCGCGCCTGGTCCGGGACAGCATTGTACTGTTAAATGTTAATAGTATGGGTGGCCGAACAACAGTGGCGTCACTAGGGGGGTGCGGGGGTGCGGACCGCACCGGGTGACACCATCACATGGGGTGACACCTTTCCCAAATGAGACTATTTACTAAATAGTCTCATTTGGGAAAGGTGTCACCCCATGTGATGGTGTCATGGGGTAAGTCGTGAGGGGGTGACACCATGAGTTACCGCACTGGGTGACACCAACCCTAGTGACGCCGCTGCCGAGCAATACTCCACCCACTCAAAGAACTCCACGGAAATTTGGTGGAGTTTTTCTGTAACTCCACAGAATTCCACGGAGTGATTCTCTGCGAGCTCCGCCCAGGCCTACGTTGTAACCCTCCACCGTCACAATAAATCATATGGTGTGACACAGTAAATGAATACTAACTACGTGCGTAAAAGAAAAGCATCTGGGATCCAAAGGCTGCCGGCAGATGCTGTTCCTATAGGACACCTTCCTCCACTGAATGCAGGGGTGTTTTGTAGCTGTAGCACCTTTAGTGACTTTGACTGGTTGAGGCAAAACAGAGAGATTCTTTCTGCCCCATATCTCAGCGCTATCATTCAGGCTGTTCAAGAGTGCGTGCCCCATAATGACCTTCAGAAGAAGGAGAATTTGAGGAAAGATTGACCCCTCGAATGCCGGATGGGATGGTGCACTATGATGGATGAACTTTTCCATGCCTACAATAACTTTAAAAGTCAGGGAAGGCTCCAGGGAGAGGACGTGCTTGTCACCTTAATATGGGCCAGTCAAAGAAAGAGATAAAATATAAACATACAGGAGCCTTTCTGTAGCCAACGCGAGACAGGGAAGCATGGGCACAACTAGCCAGGACCTTTGGGGGGCTAAGAATGCAAATGGAGGTGGCCATCTTAAATGTTTGAGATAAAATTACTTGTAAGTGCTCCCTTCACTGAGTAACATGAAGGGTAAATTTTAGGGCAATGTGCCACATTTTGTGTTTTAAAGAACACTGGTCCAGTAACATGGCCTCAAGCAAATCAGGACTTAACTACATTGACACTGTTGTAGATGGAAAATTCATCAACCGCAAGGAGGCGACAGTCTCCTTTAATTTGGGGACAGGGCAGTTCCTGCAGTACGAAAAGATATCGAGGGTAGTCCGGGAGATCTGGCCGTCTTTCCCAGAGGAGCCCCCAAGTACTAATATACTAAAAGTGATGCTATACATGGCTCAGGGAAGACGATTGGTGTCCCATCTTTATCGAGCCTTACAAGATGACTTACCAGGTGGGGCTCTGCCCGAAGTCAAAATGGGAGGCGTTAGTTGAAGAGCCCCTGTCGGAGGGAGAATGGGGGAGGGTTCATGAGGGGATCCAGGGGGTGGGTTCTAATGTACGTTTTAAGCTCCTTCAATACAACTTTGTTCATCAGACATACCTTTCCCCACGAACACTACATATAATTTATCCGGCTTGCTCTGATGAATGTCCAAGATGTGGGTCACGGGCAGCAGACTTTTCCCATTTAACTTGGGCTTGTCCAACCCTACTCTCTTATTGGGAAGATGTACTTGCATGCCTCCGAAGGGCCACAGGATGGTCGATTCTGATGGAGAGCCGACAGATGTTGTTGGGTTTACTACCTGCACCAAAACACAAGAAACAAAGTAGGCGATTTGTTCTCCTGGAGCTAGTACTAGCAAACAGACGCATTGCTATAGGATGGCTTTGACCTCTGCCCCCACGAACAGAGGAATGGGTAAGAGACGTGTGAGTGGACGACTGCATAAGCAGTACAGATGAAATTTGTCCCGAAAGATGAAAAGCTTGCAGACGATCTCCAGGCATGGTCCTATATGTTATCTGAATTGACAGACCCACAGGAGGCTGCGGATGAGAGAGGAACACAGCTGGTGCTGGAGAATCGTGGGGATCGATAGTTAAGGAGCGATGGCTGAAATCATATTGGGTGGCCTAGGTAAACTCATATAGTTTAACACCTTTCATAGATTTGATGACTTGACTTGTGGGTGGGGGGGAGGGGGAGTTAATATGTTAAAAGTTGGCATGGGTCTTCGTGAACAGAATGAAGAGATGGATTTTGTAAGCTTTATATATTGCCATCGCAAGAAATCCTATATAATGTTGTTTTTTACCTTCATTTGAGAAATGGAATACTTCTATATATGAGATTGATGGGTAGCCGTCCTCCCCTTCTCTCCTCACGCCAGATAACCGGCGACTCACTGATGATGTTATTTACCATCACAAGGATGGGAAGGGGAGCCCAATTTCCCTTCAGTGGATTCCTTTGAAAACTATATATGTACTATTTCCTAAATGCCAATAAAGTTACTTTAAAAAAAATACATTGACACGGTTTAGGGACTTTCCCTAGAGAGATTGCAGCAACATCACAAATGTTGGATTTTATTGCACATTGGATCAGTAGACCTGGCTGGGTGCAGAACCATGGCTTCTAATTCTTAGGTAATTCTCAGCAACTGGTGAAACATAGAAGGCAAGTTGCACTGTTCTCAGCCTAGTAGGATTATTTGTGCACCTTCTCCTTACACACCGCAATGGAAAGTTGAAGCTGTTTTCCATGGTACTAAATCATAACCATGAGTTCCAGCTCCCATGAAATAGTCTTGCATCTGAAATGCTTGATGGAGAAACACAAAAGAAGTAAAGAAATCAAGCGCGAAATGTGACTTTCCATTGTGGATGTTAAGTGTATTTCGCTGGAAATCTTGTTCAATGTTGAAGGATTTTGAAATAGATTTTGATGGGGAATGTTTAGTCTTAGCATAACAAAACAAAAGGATAACAAAGTTGTTGCAGAAAGCCAAAACAGAACTCGAAGACATTTTGTTTAGACAAGAGCAATGCATGTGTGGCTTAAATACCAGGGTCTAGTGTTGCATACATACTAGGCTCTATTGTATTGAGAGATACAGGAAAGAGGGGAAAATAGATAGGGATGGCAGTCCTAATCCCAACCTCAGTTAATTTTCAAAGACAAAGTACTGGCTCTACCAAGCTGGAACTAGGTGCTACCAGAGAGTAAATGTCTGCATTTTGCATTTTCCCTTTCAATTACAGGCAATCTGCTAACCTGCCTCTTTGCCTTCCACTCTTCAGAGCATGACTTCTCTACTGCAGCAGTCAATGTTCTCTCAGAACCCCAATCATTTCTTCATCAGATAAAAATACTCATTGGAGTAGACTACTGCCTCACAATGGCTCTTCGGCCTGCGTTTGAATGTCCCAAGCAATTAAAGTGATTTCTAGCCTTCTGCCATTCATTGATTTTTTCCAATGAAACAATTTTCCCACTCCTGTTTTCTCGTGATGTGCCTTGCTTCCAATTATTTCTTTTTTCACTCCATCCCTTTCTGTTGGTCAGGTACCTAAAGGCCACTAGCAGAAAGCACTATGACTGATTAGAAACCTGTGACTTGAGAAAGCCCTCTCCTTCCACAAAGGTCTTTCCTCAGTCCTGTTGTCTTGTCTCATTTCCTTTCTCCTGGTTCCTCTTTTCTATCTTTCCTCACCATTCATCTACCCTCACTGCTTTGAGGTAAGCTTATGGTTGTTTTAAAGTGCTACATAAAGAAGCAACCCAATATCCAAGTTAACATTTTGTGTACTTCAAAATACTACTAGGATTCTCCTGCTCTCTCTCTGGGCGTCTATCTCTTGATCATACAATGCCTCCCTTGATGATATGTTTTGGGAGCCATAGTATATGTTTTCAAAAAGGAGTGGCAAACCTTTCAATATAAAAGACATTTAGTCACTGAATTTCAAGAACATTAACCAAAAACAGTGCAAAATAGCACCACTAACAAAATGTTCGATAGTAAACCTCGTAGATTGTCTGAAATTTGGTGGACATGGCTGGTTTCATAGCACACCTAGGCTGCTACATCACTGGTAAAAACTTAGTATGATATAAATTCCTTTTGCTTTTAACATGTAATAAAGGAGTGTAAATCCACATATAAGTGTGCCCTAAATTTTGTTGAGGAATTCTCATGATGCACACGGCCTATCTCTATTTACCAATCTATATCTCTCATGCCTTTCTTCCTTCACTGTCTCATCCGTGCTCTTCCTTCTCCTAATTGTCCTTCTATATTCTTTGGCAACATCCATCAAGACAGAACATGGAATTGCTTTTCAGTACAAAAACAAACTTTGAATGATAGGGGCATTTTTCAGAATGGAGGTAAACATGGGAAATAAACAAGAGCCCGGAAACTCTTCAAGATCATGTACAATGTGACAAACCCTGAGTCCGTCCTTGGTATCCAGAGTTCAACAGATAACTGTGAGAAATTCTTCCATTTCTGCAAAGATAAAATAATAAAAAAAAGATCAAGTCTTCTTTCGCCATCTCAAATTCGGTCACCACCTCAAGAGGCCCAAACCTTCAAATCGGCTAAGAAATGCTCATTCTTCAAGAAGATAATGCTTGCTAACCTAATGAACACAATCTCTAAACTTGAAATGTCCTCTCAATTCTCATATCCTATGTCTGGAAAAAAGTAAAATCCGTAAGTGGAACATTTTCTCCTATCTAACAAACACATATAACACCCTTGTCCCAGGAACTAATCAGAGACTTCTTAAAATTTGGTCAAATCAATCCTCTGCTCAAAAACCCTGGTGCTGATCAAGAGGACCTCAACAATTTCACCCAGTATCAAACTTCCCCTTCCTAGTGCAAAAAAACTTAAAGTGTGTCACTAAATAACTAAAAATCCACATTGATGAAAAACAACTCTTCAATGATCTTCAGTCAGGCTGTATGTCATGGTCAGTAGTAAGAAAGCAATGCTAGACATAGTATACTTTGTGTATATTTGACGATGGGGAGTCTTGCTTCCTTGTGCTTCTTGACCTGTTGACAGCATTCAATATGATCATCCATGCCTCCCTCCTGAAAATCATTGAAGAATGGATAAGCTGGGTTGAGTCCTAACTTGCAGTCACTGATAAGTGGAACTGTCTAACTTTATGTGCAGCCACCCCCGATTTTAACAAGAAGTTCCTCAGTGATCCAGTCCGCCTCTAGCCAAGATCTTCAACATTTACATTATGCTCCTTTGTTCTTTCCTGAGAAAATTAAGCATTAAATCTACATACTGATGACAACCAGCTGTATTTGAAAGTCTACATGCCATAGGCCTATCCAAAACGAGTGAAGACCGTAGAACACTTACAGCCAAGGATGACTCAAAGTCAAAGTCAAAGTCAAAACGAGCTTTATTCGGTTTTAGGCATATAAAATCATAAAAGCAATCAATACAAACATCTCATCTCCATTCTAAAAATACAATGATTACATAAATAAGTACAATTTCATAAAAACAGTTCAGTTTGCTACAGCTTTTCCTGTTATTTAAACAATTGTAGCATTTGACCTCTATGCCAAAATAATACATCACAGTATTAAAACTACTCATATGTGTCCCCTCCAGCTTCTATGCATTTATAGTTTTCCTTGCTCTAAATGTGCTTTTCAGGAAACCCACCATAGTTGCAATGCAATAGTAACTATCCAACATCTGTAAATACAATAGAGCTGGGCGACATTGTCTCCAGCCCCCCTGTTTTAATAAGGGTTTGAGCCATCTAGGTCTTTCATTTGCATAGAATTTACAGAATAGAATTACATGGATGGTTGTTTGTGAAGAGATGTTATCACAAGGACACAGGTCTAGATCCCTTGACCAATTATTCATATCTGGGTGACTGATCAAACGATGGAAAGTCCCAAATCTGAAACGTGTTAACACGTATCTATTGTATCCCCCATACAGCACAATAAATATGGTTGGATGTTATACGTAATAGTAATTATTTGGTGCTGCACCACCATGGGTTTGTTCATTTCCAAGGCTAACCTGTTATCTTCCAAGACAGTCATGCAAACTTTTTTGAACTCCTTCCGATGTATTGAGTTCATCGTTTCCGGTAGGAAAAAATACTCTGGGTGCCCTATATCCTGCATAATTTTTTTTACGTATCTTACCCAGATAATCTTATTTGCATGATCTAATCTCATTGCGTCGGTTAGGATTTCCTTATTTAGCCCTGTACTCGTGGAGGTCCAAATTCTATGCCAAAGCAGCACAGGTTGTACCTTAATTAAATCTGAAATGTATGGTACACCTAGCTCGCTGTGGCAATTAAAAACTGAGGCGCTTGCAGGAACTGCCAATATGAATCTTAAAAAGGCGTTTTCAACTTGTTGAATTGGTGTACAATCGTGGAGTCCCCATATACCTGCCCCAAAGATTGCTATGCTCACGCATTTAGCCTGGTAAATTTTCAAGAGAATTTCAGGTGGCCTTTTACCCAGTTTTTTAGAGAAATTTATTAATGCCGCAGTGGACTTCATGAACAGAAGGCTCCTGGTCTTGATCGCTTGTGTCCAAGACCCAGTGCGGTTAAATAAAACACCCAGGTATGTAAAAGTATTAATAGATTCTACCCTGCTACCCCCGTTTGAAAACTTCTACACTTTTGTTTCCCTCTCCCGCAGGTCATTATAAAACTTTTCTTTGTGTACATTTTCAAACCCAGGGTGTCCATAAAACTAGTATGAAAAGTAAGAGCCCTCTGTAAACCAATCTGGGTGTGTGCCATAAGTACCGCATCATCAGCATAGAGGAGGGAGACTATTGGGCGCTTGTTTACATATGGCGGGTCCCTAGCGTTTGACACCAACTCCTGTTCCAACGCGTTGGTGTAAAAAGTGAACAGGAATGGCGCCAAAACGCACCCTTGCCTCACTCCCCTCTCCACTTTGAATGGTGCGGTACATTCTCCATTAAGCCCTTAATGGACTTTAGCTGTAGCCCCAGAATAGAGCTGTCTTAAAAACTGGATTAAAATTGGGTCGACCTTAAGATCGCTAAGAATATCCCACAATTTGCTGTGTATAACACAGTCAAAAGTGGCTGTAAGGTCGACAAAAGCCAAGTAAAATTTCTCTGATTTAGCCTGTGTGTACTTTCCGATTAAAATACTAACATTAAGAGCCTGCTCGTTGACACCTAAACCAGATCTAAAACCGTACTGTACATCACTTAAAATGTTATTTTCCTCTGCCCATGTTTGCAACCTGTCTAAAACAATCCTTCCAGCCACCTTCATGAGGGAATATAGTAAAGATATTGGGCGGTAACAGGCAGGATTTTCCCGATCCCCCTTCTTGAAAATTGGAACAATAATCGATTCGGACCATGTATCTATGAATCCTTTTGCACAACATGCTTGTAGAACCCGCGTTAATATTGGGGACCATAGCTGCGGAATTGACTTAAAAGGTCGATTGGGACCCCGTCCGGGCCTGGGGCCTTACCGCTCTTACTTGCATTTACCGACCTTGTTACAACTTCCAGAGTGATATTAAAGTCAATAGGCCGGAAATCTTGGAAGTCCTGATGATCCCTCCCAATCTCTTGCCTCCAATCTGTTTCCCTCTCTGTGCCATTCTGTAAGGAGTAAACATTTGAAAAGAAGTCCACCCAAGTTTTCTCTTCAATTGCTACTTCAATAGAAGGTGCATCAGGTTTAATAACAGAAAAGAAGGGCGCATTCACAGCCTGCCAGAATAGGGAGCTGTCTTTACTCCCTGAGGCATTTTTAAGATTCTCCCAAGCCTTCTCTTTCAAGTCATTTTTTCTAGTTTTCCTGGCTTCGTTGTACAGCTTCCTGCATTTCCTAATTTCCTCCTTATCTCGTGCTGGCTTATGTAAGGCTTCTTTTAATTTAGTATATGTTTTTGTGCAGTTATTGTCAAACCATCCCTTTCTATCATCTCAGGTAGCTTTGTTTTCTACTAGCAATACATTTTTAACTGCATTAGTTATATGGGTAAAATCAGTCAGGATATTATCGTACGATGGGCTGTCGTTCAGGCATGTTAGGATTGAATCGTATGTCTTACTAACAATTTGTTTACTTAACTCCGAAGGGGCCAGACTAGACCATCGTAATGTATAGCCATTTTGTCTTCCTAATGTTACGTTTTGTGCCCCCGCCACTTTATTGCAATATTTCCTTGCTGCGATAGTTGGAATGGTTATATTTACACCTAGGGGCAAGTGGTCACTCATTACATTTTGGTGGATGTTATAACCAGTAACGTAGCTTGCGTAACGGTTTGGCATAATTATGAAGTCTATTGTGGATTCAGCTCCTCTACCTATAAAGGTGGGTCCAAAATCCACCCTGGGTGAACATAAACAATTTACAAAACCAAAATCGTGCTGGAATAAGATCCCATTAAACATCTCTCCTCTATCTGAATGGGAGAAATGCATCACCGGATCAGCCTCCTCAGTTGTCAATCCGCATTTTCCTAGCCCAGCTATCGAGCGTAAATGAACATTAAAATCCCCGCCACAGATAGGAATTATTTCAGTCTCGCCTTTTGATATTAGTTTGCTAATATCCTGGCTAAGTTTCTTCGTGATAGCACCCAATTGCCCTTTTTCAACATTGTTATAAAGGTTAATTACAGCCAGTATACATTTCGATCTATGTGGATCAATACAATCTGGTAATAAGTTTCAGAGCTAATCATTTCGATCTTTTGGGCCCCAACCATATTTCAGACATATACACAGATTCCACCCCTAGGTCTTCCGCTCAAAGAATGAGTTGCTGGTGTGTGTAATGTCCTGAAGCCATTAATATGTACTTCGTTAATGGCCCAGGTTTCTTGAATACACAGGATGTCAAAATTATTTATAAAATCATTCCAAGGCGTGTCTTTCACTTTATTCTTAAGGCCTGCTACGTTCCAAAACAGGACTCTAAATTTTTTTATTTTGTATTGAATTATTACAGGGACAGAATCATGCTGCTCTGTTGGTCCAGACTCATTTTGCATTACTTGATTAGAGACCCCAACATTGTCCATTTCAATAAGAACCCTGCAAATATTGTCAGACCCAGATATTTCTTCACCTTTAAACTTGCTGTCCCCCTCATCCGTTAGTTCAGTTCTAATTGAACTATTCAGGGCTGATTCGCATTTGGTTTCGGTACTAGAGTTATTATCATTCCCTGCTAGTTTCTGGCTAGTAAATAGTCAGTCATTTGCGTCTAGGGTCGATAAGGGCCCGAATCGGTTTGATGTCTCTAAAGAAAAAAGGGAATTGTCTTTAAACTGTCTAAGTGGGTAGGGGTTATTTTGTCCGGATGGGCGCTTATGTTGATAAAAAAAAGCCAGTGGGAAAACATGTATATTTGTGTAACTAAGATTAGGATCCTGTATTCTTAGTAAGACTTCCCTTACCAGTGAAGGTGATCCTAATGAGAGGACAACACAGTCACCTTGGTAGAGTTTGTTACTATTACCCACCCAACTAATTCTCCTCACCATCTTAAATTCTCTGAAAAGGGCACTGGTCAGGCCTGTTCTATTTCTGAGCCAATATATGGTTTTATTTCTTAACGCAACCCAGGTTTCCTTTTCAGCTGGTGAGCAGAAAGAAATGTTGGCTAATATGACAGTGTATGGGTTAGCCGCTAGTGGTACATTTAAAATCTGTGGGCTGTGTGCGTCCTCTGGTGTGTTACTATTTACTAGGTTTGTTCTTGTGTTTTTCGCACCCTCCCGTCTTTCACCCACCGGGTTGCCCATCCTTCCTGTGTCATTTTTCCTATGTACATCGATCTCATTTGGGATAGGATTTTTCGTATTTATTGTTATGTTTGGATAAATTCCGGGCCCCTCGCCCTTTTCTCTTGCCGTTACTTGTCCCTTTGCAATTGAGGGGGTAGCTTTCGTGTTTTCCTTCTCGCACTGTGTGATGGTACTAAGTGACTTCTTAGATTGCATTTTCCCATCTTGAGCGGCCATACTCTGAGTTGCAAGAACTTTCTCTATTCCTGCTTCTATTTTGTCCAATCTACCGGTAAGACTGTTAATGGACTTAGTAACAAACTCAGTTAGTTCTTTTATCATCGTGGACAAGTTTACGGTCTCTGCTAGGGGTGCATTGCCTTTGTTTTTTACACGTGTTGTATTGGTCTTCCCTGTTTTAGTCTGGGTTTTATTTTTAGGGCCCTGTAGTTTTCCCTGTGATTTTTTGGAGTGGGTCTTGGTTAAACTAGGAGTGGTTTGCCGTGTCACTGTTCCATCCGGTTGGGAATCCGATATTTCTATACTTGGCGATTTGCAAGATTTTTTGGAAGGGGGTAAGTGTTCAGTATCAAAGTCTGTATTTGAGATATCATGAGAAATAATCTGGATACATCCATTTTTAGTTTGCTCAATTGGAGTTTTTCCCGTGATACCAGTTTCGTCAGTCCCTATTGCTAACATGCTAGTTTTATCCTTTGGTGTAGGGCCTAATGAGTTCGTTGAGTCCATGTTTAGAGTTTCTTCAACAGAAGTTATCTGTTGTTCAATATCTCCAACTGCCCCTGTTAAGTAGTTAAGCAATGTCATGTTGACTTTTCTGTGCTTACTCGATGATTTAGAAACACGGCTTACTGTTAACTTCCTTTTCCCCATGATCAGTAGTCAGCAACTTGGTAGTGCAATTAAGTGCTAAGGGCTAAGGAATCCTCAAGGTTTTAAATTTTGCTGTTTAATTCGCTATATTCCCCATACAGAATAAAATACAGTGTGCTTTCAAATATTAATAACAGGCCCCAAAAGGCAGAGCGTAACGTGCTTTTTCCAATGGTTTCCAGTAGACAACTAAATAAACTTCAATTCCCTGTTAAAAAACTTCACAACTTACAGGTCAAAGTGCAATGTGCAATAAATACAGTACAGTACAATATTGCGAACCATAAAATGCCAAATATTAAGATTATCAAAAAGCCTTGCCTTATCAAGAAAAAGTGCAGCGTGCATATACGTTTTTAGGAGCAAAAACAGTAAGGGCGTTTGGACAGAGTAATGTCACTAAAGTGCCACGTGCAGTACAATACCCTGGTTAGTAAAAGGCTGGACCCGGGAAATCCAATCGATCCAAGTTCAATGTAAATAGTTTAGTCATACCCGGTCCGTTTGGCCATAGTACATGTAAGTTTTACTAATAGAATTAAAATGCAATTGCTACAGGCAGAAGCAAATGATAGGGACGGTAAAGAAGGGTGCTCACAGTACCTGTCAGCCGTCTCCAGGTGCAAGTCAGGAGCCCAAGGCCTGGGGCAAAAGGGGGATGAAAGGGGGGTGGCCCTGCCCTGCCTCTTCCTGACAATGACGGGCAAGGACGGGCCCGCCCTTAGCCCGGGCTTCGCCCGGGCGCTGCCCGCGCGTGTCCCGCGCTGTGGGAGGGCAGCAGCGCTTTTGAGGAAGCTGCAGGCGTAGGGATGACGCTGCTTTCTCGCGCCGGCCAGAGGCTGCTGGGAGATGTAGGCCATTTCCCTCACGGCAGTAGGAGTAGGTGCAGAGCCGTTCCCCTCACAGCAGTGTGGTAGTCAGCCAAGCCGTTCCCCTCACGGCGGTGTGATGGTCAGCCAAGCCGTTCCCCTCACGGCAAGTGTTAAGCGCCGGTAAGCGCGTCCCACCCTGCGGGAGGGCAGCAGCGCTTTTGAGGAAACTGCAGGCGCAGGGATGACGCTGCTTTCTCGCGCCGGCCAGAGGCTGCTGGGAGATGTAGGCCGTTTCCCTCACGGCAGTAGGAGTAGGTGCAGAGCCGTTCCCCTCACAGCGGTGTGGTAGTCAGCCAAGCTTTCCCCTCACCACGGTGTGATGGTCAGCCAAGCCGTTCCCCTCACGGCAAGTGTTAAGCGCCGGTAAGCACGTCCCGCGCTGCGGGAGGGCAGCAGCGCTTTTGAGGAAACTGCAGGCGCAGGGATGACAGTGCTTTCTCGCGCCGGGCTGAGGCTGCTGGGAGATGTAGGCCGTTTCCCTCACGGCAGTAGGAGTAGGTGCAGAGCCGTTCCCCTCACGGCGGTGTGGTAGTCAGCCAAGCCGTTCCCCTCACCGCGGTGTGATGGTCAGCCAAGCCGTTCCCCTCACGGCAAGTGTTAAGCGCCGGTAAGCACGTCCCGCGCTGCGGGAAGGCAGCAGCGCTTTTGAGGAAACTGCAGGCGCAGGGATGACAGTGCTTTCTCGCGCCGGCCAGAGGCTGCTGGGAGATGTAGGCCGTTTCCCTCACGGCAGTAGGAGTAGGTGCAGAGCCGTTCCCCTCACGGCGGTGTGGTAGTCAGCCAAGCCGTTCCCCTCACCGCGGTGTGATGGTCAGCCAAGCCGTTCCCCTTACGGCAAGTGTTAAGCGCCGGTAAGCACGTCCCGCGCTGCGGGAGGGCAGCAGCGCTTTTGAGGAAACTGCAGGCGCAGGGATGACGCTGCTTTCTCGCGCCGGCCAGAGGCTGCTGGGAGATGTAGGCCGTTTCCCTCACGGCAGTAGGAGTAGGTGCAGAGCCGTTCCCCTCACGGCGGTGTGGTAGTCAGCCAAGCCGTTCCCCTCATGGCGGTGTGATGGTCAGCCAAGCCGTTCCCCTCACGGCAAGTGTTAAGCGCCGGTAAGCGTGTCCCGCGCTGCGGGAGGGCAGCAGCGCTTTTGAGGAAACTGCAGGCGCAGGGATGACGCTGCTTTCTCGCGCCGGGCAGAGGCTGCTGGGAGATGTAGGCCGTTTCCCTCACGGCAGTAGGAATAGGTGCAGAGCCGTTCCCCTCACGGCGGTGTGATGGTCAGCCAAGCTGTTCCCCTCACGGCAAGTGTTAAGCGCCGGTAAGCATTTTAAACTCCCAGAAAACTATTGCAAAAAGAGACTATACCAAATCAGGCTGCATTGAGAAACTAAGGGGCCAATTAGGATGACGGTGAGACCGCCACCGACAGCCTGTCGGTGGTGGTCTCACCGCCATCATAGGCAAGTTTCCCGCCCGCCATTGTTGGTGGTCAGAAAGACCGACCGACACGCATCCGATGGGCTCCTTGAGCCCGCAGGTGCGTCGGAGGCAGCCATAACTCCTACAATGGTGGCGGTGCCTGCCAGGCACTACCATAGGGATGATGATGTTCCTCCTCGCCAGCCTTTCCATGGCGGTTTACCCGCCATGAAAAGGCTGGTGGAAAGGGACATTGGGGGCCCGTAGCAAGCCCCCCTTCCCCCTGGCCCTTGATTTTGGGTGTTGGGGATCACCTATGGTGCCCTTACATATCCCTGCACTATGTGGCATGCACCGCATGGTGCCTGCCAAGTAGTGCAGGGATATGTTTTATGTCTATGTTTTGCACTGCGGCGTGTGCTGCAGCACGCGGCACCCACCGCAATACAAAACATAGACATTGCGACCACCTTGGAGGCAGTCACATTGTAATTTCTTTGGCGGGACCGACCGCCATCCTAATCAGCCCCTAAGTCACTCATACCCACAATGACTTAAACCTAGTTCTATCTAAGCCTGACTATGGCAACTCCCTACTGACCGGCATTCCGAGAATCCACCTGCCCCCAATGCAAGTGGCTAAACTTATCTCCTGCACCAGACAATCATCACACAGCATCCTAAACTTGCCCCAGTTATCTACTAAGATTTAAACATTTACTAACCCCTCCTACATTTAAATGATCAAGTAACAGCTCCTCAAAACACTCATGCTCCATTCACATAGCCCCTTTGCCTTCAGAAGGCAAATCTATTAAAGACAAAAGTAATACCAAATCCCTACTCGTAAATCCTAGACCTATATTTTAAATAAATAAAAAATTATAAAGTCATATGTCCCTGTAATACATTTGTCCTCTCTCTCCTTGATGAATATGTACATTAAACCTTGAAGGCTCCAGATCCCTCAGTAGCACAGAATTGCATGGAAATTCTTATTTTAAGCCAGTTCTTTGTGGAAATTGTCTTTACCACAACTGATAGGGATAACAAATCTTATGTCATTTTAAATACTAAGTTTAAATTTCTTCTCTTTAAATGAAACTCCCAATTGTGTCAAGATGCAAGCCAGCCTCCAAGGACTGCAGAGAGATGAGAGATTCAAAAACCATTTGCAGCTGGGAATATCACAGTAAACATTAAGGTGAAATTTAATGCACTCAGTAAAATAAGTGACTTGGGGCCAGATGTACGACCAGCAAAATTGCGCCTCCCAAATTGCGACTCATTTGCGAGTCGCAATTTGCGAGGTGCAATTTGCCATGTACAACAGTGTGTTTAACACTGTTTGCGATTCCCAATGGGGTCGCAAATTGCGAGGCTCATTAATATTATTGAGCCTCTCGCAATTTGCGAACCCATTGGGAATGACAGGCCCTCCCAGGTATGGTGGCCTGCTGGGCTCAGCAGACCACCATGTCTGGGACTGCTTTTAAATAAAGCAGTTTTTTTTAAAAATGCAGCCCGTTTTCCTCAAAGGAAAACGGGATGCATTTAAAAAAAAAAAATGAAACGTTTTCGTTTCATTTCTTAAGGGCAGGTAGTGGTCCCTGGGACCACTGCCTGCCCTTAAAAAATATTTTTAGAGACAGTCACAAAGTGGAAGGGGTCCCCTGGGGACCCCTTCCAAATTGCGACTGCATGGGTGGTAATTTGCGAGTGTTTTGCGACTGCAATTGCAGTCACAAAACATTCGTACATTGATTTGCGGATGCAATTAGGAAGGGAACGCCCCTTCCTAATTGCGACTCGCAATTCCTAAATAGAGAGTCGCAAATAAATTGCAACTCGCTATTTAGGAATTGTACATGTCCCTGGGCCATTTTGCATGCGCAAACGGGTCGCAGACCCGTTTGCGCATGCAATTTAGGGTTGTACATCTGGCCCTTGGACTGTATTTTCATTGGCTTCAAAAGAATATAGAGATTCATACGCAACTGAATATTCCATTTGGTCTGTGCCATTTGGTATCTCTGTTCCCAAGGTGAAAAGTAGGTATTCCAAGTAGGGAAGGCTCTTGAGTTTTTACTTGGCAGGGGAAGGCCTGGGAGTACCTCTGTGGACATATCTGAGCCTCAGCTTTCTATAATGGAAGCAGTGCTCTTAAGGAAGACTGTGCTACAAGGAATCCTTGCAACCCCCTTGTACTTGACAAAAAAACAATCTGCACAATCACTGTGGTTCTGATATGCAACTGCTACACATAAAATCTATGTGACAGATTTAGAAAGACTTTGCACTGCTGCAAAGTCATGTACAGTGACGCAACGTGGCACAAAGTTTTGATATGGTATTTCATTTTCAGCTGAAAACCTTTTACCTGAAAATTGCTTTTTGTAGTGCAAATAGTGTTTGTCACCCCACTGTGTCAAGAGGGTGTTCCATTGGTGGCAATTGGGTGTTCCATGGCAACCACCAGTGGTTCTTGATGAAAAGCCTTATCTACTAAAATTGTTAGGGCTTTGCATCAGAAAATAACCTGTCCTTGAGTGAGACGCAAAGGAGAAATGTTTTTATTTTTCCTAACATGTCACACATTGCATGTGTGCTGCACAATTTAGCACACATCCCACGTGGAAAATGTTTTAAAGTCTGTCCAGGTATAGTATTTTGTACTTACCTTTTTTTTAACTATGCTAGACAGCATGCACAGATATTTGCACTATGTTGCAATGTTTTATGCCTGACACTGGGGGGCCTTAAAGAATCATCAGCACAGTGTAAGACAGCTGCAGTAGGCCATATCTAGTAACTATGACTTTGCTCTGCCTTCTACCCCCTGCGCAGCAAAGACCACCTTTTGCTCAATATTTTTGTGAATCTGCCCCGTTGCGAATAAGATGAGCCTATTTGAAAAGGTCTCGGCCAGGATAATTATGAGCCCATGTTCACAATTAGTCAGTGGCAATCCTCCGGTAGTAGTACATGTTGAATACATTTCTTATTCTCCATCTAGACTAATTGGGGCACCAGCTGGATATATTATTTCACCTAACAGATATAGTCTGAGGTATATAAAAAGTAGGGGTGTGTGAAATTTGCCAAATTTGCTTTGATGTAATTTCATTAAATTTCGGAAAGTAAAGCAAAAGTACACAAAATGCAAAACAAGCATTTGATGCTATATTATAGAGCAACATGCAATGGTCGTATTCTGGGCTTTCACGTTGTCCATGCACTTGTGCTAAATTTTCCCAGGAAACGGTGTGTAATTACTCAATATGGCATAATTAGGGGAATTTCGCATAACAAGTATAACGTAAAACTATACATTGCACTGGCAGATTACAAATTACTCCCTAGGCCTAGTAAAAAACTTTAGAACAGTGATAGAGCGGAAATTCATATCCTATATGGGGTACCTGTTAGGAGTGCAATGTAACCTTTTGCATTATGCACTCACATGTTATTCATTGTTATTGGTGACATTAGGTGTTAGAAGAAATGTGAACCAAGCAACCTGTTCTTGTGAAATTAACATGATTTAATGCGAAGCCTAATAAATGATTTATAGAATTGTACTGAATGTAGAAACGATGTAATGCACTTATATAGGGCTCGTTAGTGTTGTGATGCATTGACACTTTAAATGTATCTTGAATTTTATTAGGCCAATGATGTAGTTGAAATGGACGTGCTAATATAGTTTAGTGAACGTTATTATTAAACATGCAAATGGTTTTATGGAAATGCTAAACGAAAATAACATGGTGCATTTACTATTTGAACCTATGTTTTAGGCCTGAATTCACAGCACATTTTGAATGGTCTCATTTTGAAATTAATGCTTAGATTCCTCTTGTAGAGTGTTATTTGTTTCCATGCTTTGTGTTTCAGTTGGACAAAGCTCTGTTAGTTAAGAGTAAGGGTATTGTTTCATTAGATAGTTGACGAATGAAGGAGTTACAGATAGCTTGGCTTTCTCGAAGATAAGGTGAAGGGAGTTGTGTTCACACAGGAGAAAGAGAAGAAACCAAACCAAGGATGAACTGGTGCAAAGGGGCGTACGTGGAGAAGGCCGTGAAAGGAATCGACGTCATGGAAAATGTTGTGCCTGGGCCTACTGTAGAGTACGTGTGAGAAAAGCATTATGGGACATTTGCTGAATACAATTTTAAATATATGATGCATTGTAGAGAGGGACAGAGGCCCCATTCTCTTTTGCCTTCCTGACAGAGAGTACCTGGGTGCTAGCTTGCTTCTTTAACTGATGGTGGCTTTATGCTGCTGACCCATCTGATGGTGGAGTGACTTCTTAGGACGACTCTAACCACTGACACCTTTTCTCTCTCGACCTTTTGCCTAAATACTAAATTAGGGAAGCCACTTCTAGAGTTAGAGTAGGGATAGACAGAATTAAATGCTTTAATCAAACAAAATGCCTCTGCAGGTGAACCTTAACTTTTGCTTTCTGATTTCATTCATGAGAGTTATAGAACTTGTTCTTCCTTTCTTGCTGCACCGAGTAAGTCTCTTCAGGAGATTTGGATTTCTTCTGTCCCCTCAGTATTTTTATACTCATGCTGAGATTTGTATATATCCAACTATTTTTGAATATGTAATACAATTTGACAAACCTTTATTTGGTTGTCAACCTGGGTTATTGTGTAGCCTTATTGAGATACACTGTATATTAAATTGATTTTCGAAATTTTGTTCCCCTTTACACGTTCATGCTGCTACGAAGAACCATTGAAGGATCGACATCGCAGAATAACTGAACAAATGGTTCCAGGCCCTTAGGGGCGTAATCTTGGGAGAAGCGTGTTGGATAGAGCTCTTGCACTATGCAACGGGAAATGTTAATCATGGTAAACATAAGTAGATTGGTAGTCCTTTCAAGAGATTTGCGAAACTATTTAAAAAATATATATAGACAAGTGCAGCACCAGGAAGGCAACGCAGTTAAAATGGTGATGTAAAAGGGAGTGAATGTTAACATGACATTAGCAGAGTTAATACCTGCCGTCCCAGGGCATCAAGCAGCCAGGACCATAAAATGATTGCTGATAATCTGTGAACCAACTAGGCGGACGGACCTTGGAGACTGGGTTCTTGCTCAAGAAGATGAAGCAACAGGTAAAACAATGGAGAAAAAAAAGGCCCGGCTATCCGGCTGCAAATGGGCTCAGAAACACGAGCAGGATGCTTTGACTATAGCTGATCTACCGGAAGGCAGACTCAGCCCTGCCCAGCCAGCCCAGGCTACACCAGCTGACGGTGGTTGGGCATAAAGCCATTTCAGCCCAATGGGCATTGCGCGTCTGCAGGGAAGGCATACTCTGCCCATTTTATCCCATCTACTAAGAGAGAAACACGGGGCAGACGTACCTTGTCCGAAATATGACTGTTAAGGGGGGAATGAAACAAGACGCTAAGGCCGAATTTTTTCGTTGGTGATGCCTTTAGGTCGCTACTTCTGCTATGCCTTAAAGTTACATAGCTTGTGACCCACAATTGCTGCCCTCCTCCCATCGCAAGAAAACATGAATTTATGACTCTTTCCTGGCATATGGTTCGAGAATCTGGGTACAGAATGTCGTTAGCAGCACATTGCATCTGTCCCTTGGAATATGGGGGGATATTTAAAAGGGCATTGCAGCACTGGAACTGACTTTTTCCAATGTTCCGGTGGAGCAATGCCCTACTCCATATTTACAAAGCGACGTTAAGCCACGCAAAGTGGCTTAACGCTGCTTGGCAAATATCATCCGAGGCGTGCAATGGGTGTTGCTGTGGGCGTTCCACCGCAATGCCCATTGTTTTTTGCGCTGCCCCAGATTTACAAGGATCTGTAAATCTGAGGCAGCTCCAAAAACGAATGCCACTGAATAGCAGGCACAAGATTGGCGCAATGAGGAGAAATGCTTTTATTTTTTCTCGTTTTTGCTCTTTCTGTGTGTGCTGCAAATTGCCTTTAAAGATTGTTTATGTGCGGAAGGTGTCCCTTACTGCATATAAACAATCTTCCCTGCAACACAAACACCCTTGCACATGGTTCCTGAGTTGCAGGGAATCATCCCTGCAATGCAGGCCCTGGCACTATGGCGCAAGGGTGTCTCTGTTGGCACTAGGCAGTTTTTTTGTGTTAGCGCAAGGGGAAACACAGGAGTGCGCTGAATTCTTGAAAATTGGGCACATCCCTGCATTTTCTAAATTATGCATTGCGGTGCTGCTAAATTGCATGCAGCGCCACCCCATTTTCTCGTAAATATCCCTCATGACACACTTATCCTTTGCTCCAGCTCTCATGTTAGTGATACGTTCAGCCCAGTGCTTTAAATTGGCAGGTACTGCCCAGTACTGAGTGCCTGCACTTCTTTAATTTGAAAGGCAGAGCACCTGCACTTCTCAGACTGCAGCAATGCACTTAATAGGAGAGTACCAGCACTTCTCAGAAGCAAACAGGTACTCTAAAGAGTAAGTACCTGCACTTTTATATTTCTATTTAAATGTCTGATTCAGCCCTTACTTTGAAAGAAGTGGTCTGGAAATAGCATATTTTAAAATAGCCTTAGAAATGAAGATGCTGTTTTATAATCCATGAGAGCTTTCCGTTTAAATGATGTAGTTTTATCCTAGCTTATGATTACTTAATATTATTTATGAACGCTCTATCGACTTATCCGACTATCTGTGAAACGTTCTTTATGTTATCCAGTTCTAAAACGTTATATTTTCAGGTAACAGGGAATAAATGGTGGTTTTGAGCGACAATCAATTGTTTTACATCTAGCATTCCAAGGGGCTAGGAAATAACTATGTTTATATTTTTTAAATGCAAAAGAGGAAACCTAGTGAAGCAATGCCAACACATTATGTCTCAGCACTCCAGCAGCCCATGTAAAACCCGTGACTAGTTCCCACACTCTGCTGCACCCCACTGGTCCCACAGCTTTGGTGTGATATCCAAGTTTTTATTCCACAGGGAGTATTATAATGAATGGCGAACTCACTATTGAAGCCACTTTGTCCCTGGCAGCTGTTAAAAGAGTTTTCCAAAGTTCGCAGGAGGAACCAGGGATAGAACATTACTTTTCCCCCACCATATCCCTCCCCAATGCCCCACCCCTGCCTGGCATGGGAATTATTGTCAGGAACATCAGCACAATATGCATTACTTGTGGTCAGAGTAGGTTTCATCACAGGGGCCAATCAAGGGCGATGGACATAGGCATGTTGTACATTCATAGATCCTTAAATTTAGTCTTTGAGATTTTTCTACTGAACATTGATTTCCCATAATTTGTATTGGATTCAGGTTTAAGTAACATTCTGTACTTCAAAGATGGTAGTTGAAGTGGTGTTTGGTGTATGTGTCTCAAAATAGTGAGAGTCACATTCCAAATAACAACAAACATTATCTAGAAGGTGACGTCTTCATTGAATTGTAGTATATCAAGGCACATACCCTAGAAAATCTTGCTTCCTATTGGCCGTTTTTGTCTGCTCGTGCCTTGTTCAGTTTAAAGGCTCAATTATGCTACAATCCTCTCTGGAAAATCCTTTTTATAGCATCAGCTGAATTTCTTCAGTGGAACTGATTATTGTAGGAGTGCCACCATCTGTGTTTGTATAGACCTGGACATTTCTTCAAAGGCGATACTGTGTCATGACTGATTCTATTAAACTAAAGTTACTCTTTCATTTATAGAGTGACAATCTCCCATTTCTGCTAACGGCTTTGAATCATGTATTTGGTTTGGTTTTTTTGAACGTATTATAAACTGCATTCAATATTATTCAAGGTAGTAAAGGAATATAGGGCCATATGTACAACAGCATTTTTGCTGTCGTAAATGACCCGATTCGCAGACTCGGACTGTGTCCGACTGCAAAAATGCTTTTTCATCTGTACAAAGCACAAATTGCGATTCAGTGACATGTTACAAGCAATTCGGTATTTGGAAGGAGCGTCTTTATGGCATCCCTTCCAAATACTGAATTGCAGTTCTATGTATGAATGTTTTGCAACCGAATTAGGGTCGAAAAACCTTCATATTTTACTGACACCTCAAAAGAGGTGGTAACCATTCAGAAATGGGAAGGCCCACTTCCACTTAGCAACTATTGAAACAAAAGAGCAGGCAATGGTCTCACGAACCACTGCCTACTCCTAAAAAATGAAACTTAAATGTTTCACTTTATTTTTTTAACGCATCCTGTTTTTCTTCAGATAAAATGGACTGGCTTCCAAAAAAAAGATTGCTTTATTAAAAAGACATCACAAACATGGGGGTCTGCTGACCCTAGCAGGCCACCATCTCTGTGATGGCTGCTATTCCTAATGTGTTGTAAACTGCGACCTACCTCAAAAATATTGATGAAATAGGTTGATTTGCGACCCATTAGGAATCGATATTTCAGACTTGTATGTTTTTGTTCATTAGGAATTGCGATTTCCTGATTGTGATTCTGTAGGATTCGCAATTAGGAAATTGCTCGTAAATAGCAAATCGCAAACCCTATATTTTGTACATATTGCCCTAGGTTCTGCAGGCAGATATCATCAGACTGCAGAAGCGTTAGGCTTTAGACTAATACTTAATACTATATGTAGCAGATGAACCATTTTCATTCCCAAGCACATACATGATATACATTTTAGAGTTGGTAGCACTCTGCAGCTATCTGCAGAGTTCTACCCAACTCTAAAATGTATATCATGCACAGTTTTGTGTATAGTGTGGGATGGTTCAGTTCAGGAGATTATATAGTGTTGCTTCTTTATTCTCTCCGGGACTCAAAATGCATGAGACAAACCCATACCAATTCAAGAGAGGGTGCTAGACAGTGAACTGTGTCTTTCCCAATTCCCTTTACCCCATGTGTTCACAGGAGTGCCTTTTTAGCCTCCTTAGAGTACAAGGTGGGGAAGATGGAGCAGCATCAAAGTCCCGACATCCCTGCAGTGGAACCGTGAGTCAGACAGTTATCTTAAAATATTCAGGCACTTTGCTAAAGTCTATTAAAAACTATCAATGCTAGGCGGGCACCTTGGTTAAAATGTGTCCATGATTGGTTTCATAAGATGGGTTTGGCGAGATTGTGGGATGATCCGGAATCCATACGCAAAGATGACCTGGCCAGTGTAAAGACCTGCTTTTGGGCTTATATCCATGATCGTTATGTAGGCACTGGGGACAAAGGTACCCTGACAAACAAATACCTGGAATTCTAGATTACACCTTGTTTTGAGCCATTTCTGACGCAATACCCCTGCCTTGAACAAGGAGCCTGTGCATGTGCTTTCAGATGGGCATCCCCCCACTGAAATCTTTCACTAGTAAATTGAGCAAAGATCCAGCCCCTAGCCTGTGGACTGGAGTCTGAAACTGAGGCGCATGTGTTTTTTTTTTTTCTCAGGATATTTATGCTCCCGCAGAAGATGGATATGCCCGATCTGTCTGAAGCTGGGGGTAACCAGATATCTTGTTGCTCAGAGAATATTGAAAAGTGACACTTCTTACCTAATTGTGTTTGCTGTCAGCCATTTCTTAGCTGATGTTTGGTATAAGCGTAGTAAGATTCTTTCCCAAATTACCACCTGAGTCACAGCATGTATGATTACTACTTTGATACATCTGTAATGTACTTTATCTATCTAAAATCTCACTGAGCTCTAAATGTGATATGCACCATGCACTTAAGAATAATTTTCATCATTGTATGCAGAATTATACCCACTCGACTACAGCACTTTTATCTGCTTTATTTTTAAACCAATATTAATATACCACAATTTATTTTTGGGGAGCTTGTTGCAACTAATATGGGTAATACAATTTCCAACTAGAATATAAACTGTTTTTATGAGTTGGTAGTGTTTTTATATATGACCTATAAATTCTGACTGTTTTTTTGTTTGTATACTTTGATGGTTTCTGGAGAATCGAATAAAGTATTAACTACTACTACTACTACTACTTTGCTAAAGCTACACTGTACAGTAGCAAGACATTTGTCTTTGCAGGAAGATCTCATGGGAGAAATTAGGGTGTTTGCTAGAGTGCTGGTGACCGCCACTTCTTGCTAGGAACTTGGCAGGCATCAGCCAAATACTATCAGAGTCCTCTGTGCCCTTGCTAATCTAAGATTGGTGGAGCTTACCCTTGAAAAAGGGCATGATGTACAGCATTCACTCAACAGGTTGCCACAAAACTATGTGGAGACACGTTTGATCCTCTTTAGGCTCTTTTTAATCCACTATATGCATCAAAGGGGCCTCGTAATAGCTTGAATCAGAGCAGTATTCATATGTTACTCAGAGCGTATCTCAAAACCTTCCATTTTAATCTACTGACATTGAAGCTCTACAGTTTAGACCAGGCAGCCCCCAGTCCATCAAGGAAAACTCTTTAATCACATAGGTAAGGATAAGGCTAGAAAGATATCAAATTTAGAAGGAAAGGTGTGTTTGTTAATTCTATATTTGGACCTTAGTACTAGGATCTCCTCACCCTGATCCATTTGACTGGTAAGCTGATAAATAGGTGTGTTTGGTCAACTTGAAGATCCGTTAGCCATAGGCCTTGATATGATAATAGCAAGCTAACCCCAATTAGTGGAAGGGCGCCATTAGTTGATCTGCTTGGAGGCGGTTCAAGTTTTATGGGAGAGGTGCATCCAGCCGCGATGGTGTCCACTGGTGAACCCCCAAATGTGCAGAATGAAGCAGCATGGGCAATAGATTTGGCATTTATGAAGCTATGGGAGGCAGCTCAGCAGCATGGCATGGATTGGATTTAGCATAAGTCTTTGAAGGCTGGAAACGTACAAGGAAGCAGGCAGTTCCAGTAAGCCACCGAAGAGAGCAATATAAGCTCAGCCACATTCAGGGAGACATCCTCAGTGACAAGAGAGATACTTACGGCACCAGCTATCCTGGGGCCATCAGAGTCAAATTCTGAGGGTGAGTTGTCAGCACCTAATGAAGCAGGGGGCACGCGATCAGATCCGACGATCTCCGCCAGCACTTAGCAGGAGTTGCATTAATAACTCAGATTTTGAAGCAGGAGGCTAAGAGACACTTAATACCCCTGCTCAGCAGACTAAGAGCTCTGCAGTAAACACTGTACAGCTTGCATATGCAGAAGGGGAAACAGGGCAGGCGAATTCGCTCTTTTCACCGGAAGGGCAGTAAGTGCAAGATTTCAGGACAGCAAAGTCTATGGGTTTGTCAGCTACTCAGCAGCAACCTCCAACCCTGGGGTCATATACTGAAAAGGGGGGCGCAGTTGCGGGTGGTCTTGTCCAGCCTCCTCAAATGCAAACAAACAATCTGGCAGCTCAAGTGCGGGGATGGGGAAACATCCGGAACTACGTGGCCAGAGCCACAAGCTCCGGAAGCCTGCAAGCGTAGCCACGTCTGCCCGAACAACGCATTTGCCTTAACCACGCATATGCGTGGTTAAGGCAAATGCGCTCTAGTGTTCGGAATGGGCGGGGACATGAAAGAGGAGCGTTGGAACGGAAGCGGACACGGACAGGTAAGTGAGGCTGGGGCCGGGTCTGGGTGTCGCTTTGCGGGGGGTATTGGGGTAGCTTTTTTAGGGCTGGTTTTTCAGGGGTGGGGTACGGGGTAGTTATTAGGGGTGGTGGGGTTCGGGGTAGTTTTCAGGGGTTGGGGTTAGGGGTAGTTTTCAGGGGTGTTGGGGTTTGTGGTAGTTTTCAGGGGTGTTGGGGTTTGTGGTAGTTATCAGGGGTGGGGGGTTCGGGGTAGTTTTCAGGGGTGGTAGGGGTGTGGGGTAGTTTTCAGGGGTGGGGGTTTGGGGTAGTTTTCAGGGGTATTGGGGTTTGTGGTAGTTTTCAGGGGTGGGGGGTTCGGGGTAGTTTTCAGGGGTGGTAGAGGTGTGGGGTAGTTTTCAGGGGTGGGGGGTTCGTGGTAGTTTTCAGGGGTGGGTGGGTTTGTGGTAGTTTTCAGGGGTGGGAGGTTTGGGTAGTTTTCAAGGGTGGGGGAGTTCATGGTAGTTTTCAGGGGGGAGTTCGGGGTTGTTTTCCGGGGTCGTTTAGGGCTCAGGGGAGATCGGGTTGATTTTTAGGGCTTAGGGGAGAGCGGGGTAGTATTTAGGACTGGAGGCAGGGACGTTTTTAGGGCTCGGGGCAGGGGGTTGGTTTTCAGGAGGGAGAGGGGTAGTTTTAGGACTCAGGGTGGGGGCAGGGGTCAGGGGGGTCAAGTTTTAAGCACGGAAATGTGTTTACCATACATGCTTTGACAACGCATACATTGTTGTAAAGGCATGTGCGGTAAAGGCATATTTGTGGTTAAGACTTTCGTTGTACAGACTGCGTGGAACCGGCATGCGTGGTAAACACATGCGTGGTTCCATCACACAACCTCGGGGATGGCGTTATCAGGTAGCATACCTATCAACTCACACAGTGCCACCGTGTGACACACAATGTCGGCTCCAATCATACAGTCACCCAGTGAGGAGCCGATATAACATGATGGCAGGGAAACGAGCTACTGAAAACCACTGTAGATAGTAGTTTTCCAACTCATTTCCCAGGCTTTGAACTGCCGACTTCCATTAAGGGGGCACCATCCTCAGCAAGCTTTTTTTTTGGGAGGAGGGGGCTTGGGGGCAGAGTGGCCTCATAGGGACTTCTCAGCATGAGGCCCCACTCCCTTAAAGGCCCCGACCTCTCCTCACATGGTGAGACTGTTCTTCAAGTTGGCAGGTATGAGGTAGTCAGCCACCTTCACAGTCCCTAGTTTTCAAGCCAATGTATTGGGACCACCACAGACTCCTCTACCTGGGCTAGCAGGTTGGGCATGAGTAGTTCAATCAATAGTGGTGAGGGTTGCCAGCAGCAGCAGTGTTCTTGGGGCAGGTGCTATCTCTCTGACATGGACAGATTGACATGCGGGGGCCACGATCACTCCACCACCTGTACAGAAGACCAGGGTGCCCGCAATTAATTTTGGGCGCCAATCAATGCGGTTTTTGACAAAGCTCAAGATGCTCACACTTTATTTTGGTTTCAGGAATGGCTTTCATATTCCAGCTGAGGTCGCCCAGATTCTGTCACCCCCCAAATCAGAAATCAGTCTTTGCCCAACTGGATATTGCTAGCGGAAAAATTCTGAAGAAGATGCAGGCAGGTAGGGTCTCAAGCCCTTTTGGTGACCCCTCATTGGAGTGTATGTTGTGCTCATCTCTCATTCTAGTCCCAAATAAGTAGATGGGCAAATTCAGGCTGATTCATAATCTATTGTCCCCTCTATGCCGGTCAGTAAATGATGAGTTAGATGCCAATATTTGTGAGGTCTGTTTCAAATCATTTGATGAGGTCCTATCCAAGTGGCGCATGCTAGACAAGGGGGCATTAATGGCCAAGTCGGATATTCAGACAGCTTCAGTTTGCTCCCGGTTTATCTGCTAGATTTTCACCTGTTGGGGTTCACTTTTGAGGGCAAATATTATGTGGACAAATGGATGCCCATGGGTTGCCCATCGCCTGTGCACACTTTGAGGTGGTTCCTTAAGTGGGCAGTCAGGGACCTTATAGGGTCACAGAATATAGTTTATTGCCTTGATGATTTTTTGTTTCTAGGGCTGAGGTCCGAAGCTTACAGACAAGCTCTCAAGAGTTTGAGGAATTGGTGAGTACAAGCAAGGTGCCCTTTCTGGGGAAAAAGCTGAGGGTTCCTCATCTATAAGGTTATTCCTAGACATTGAGGATGATTCCTCAGAGGGGGGGCATAGGCTATCACCCGCCAAAGTCAAAGCATTTAGAGAAACATTATCACGCTGCCTGCGGCGCCCAAAGTAACCCTTAACCAGCTTCAGGTCTTGGTGGGGCAAGTCAATTTTGCTCTCCACGTCATACCCATGGGCAGAGCTTTCTCAAAGACCATTACCATATTATATTGATGGCTCAGTAAACAAAAACTATTTATCATCCAGTTCCTTCATGGGCATCTCTCTGAGAAAGCTGTCTCTGTCCATTTGTAAACAAAACAAATGAGCTCCCACATAGTGCAGCCTCTTCTGGGCCATTTCTTTGACACTATATAGGATCTCCCTCCTTTCCTGTTTCTCCAGGGCCATTACTCTGAGGCCCCAGGGGTCCAGCAGATCAGTGCTATGTAACAGAATGCAACCCTGTTTGCCTCCTCCCTGCCACCCCCTGGACTCACCTTTTACAAAAACATCTGTCCCTGAACTATTAATGCTGACATTGAGGTGCCTTTGCCTGTAAACGAAGAGAATAGTGTGGTACAGAGAGCAAAAGAAGAAAAAAGACTTCTTACCAGCCTTTAATTGATGGAGTTTCTTGAAGCTTCATGGTCACAAAGATTTATTCTTTTCAAGAAGTAATGTAAGAGTGATATCAGCTGAGTGGGAGTAATTTGCACTAGGAGTCTGATTGCTTATTGCTAAAATATATATTTTGAAAACACTTGTTTATATCTCAACCACTACATCATTTTGTGGCAGTTTAAGTTATACTCTGTGTAATGCTATTTTAAAAGAATGACTTACATATTCACAGTACTTTCTGTCACAGGCTGGGACATTGTATCACCATAAATTCACAAGTCACTATTTCACACAGTGCCAACTAGGATTCAATTTTTTTTTTTTTTCTGGTCTCACACTCAGAGACAGGCAGTGGTCACATTAATCAACAAATGTTTCACATTTCACACCGAATTTTTTTGTGGGCGCGTTTACATAGAGTAAACTTGACCAGAAGGTATTGGAGCTCTGTACATGAGCACCAGTTAATTTCACAAGATTGCATTAATTTTTTTAGGCACGGAGAGATCAAGTGATTTGCCCACAATCATAGGATGTTTAACTTGCATTTATTTTTCATTTCACTGTGTGCGGGTTATTTATATGCAGTTACCTGAAGGCAAAAAAGAGCAAAATACTTAGAGAATATTTTGTTCTTTTTAGCCCCCTATTTGACCCTGCCACTGCTTTCACTGACCCCCGCCCCTATGGCACTCTGTATCACAGTTGCCATACTTTTTTAGGTTTCGCCTGCACAGGGCTTGTGTGGTGCTTGTGAAATCTCTTGTATTTAATATTTGGAGGCTCTTATCAGTTCCCATAGCCAAATTACTGTGTTCATTCGCTTTTGTATGGAACTTTTGTTTTTTGTTAACTACCCCTGGCAGCACACATTTACGATACTTCTACAAGAGCTGTTCACAATGTTTAAGCCCCAGTCACTGTCAAGATATGATCTCTTCCCACGGAAAAGGTAGACAGCTTCTAACAGTATGCTGGAATGCTTACTTTTTATTACATAGTTGTGTAAAGCAGAAGCATTAGCCTTAGAACGTTTGTGGCATTTCCTATTCATGCCTCAGTACTTTTTTTGCACTTTGTAGGCATTATCGGATTTATTATTTCAACGTAATCTATTTGGTCATCATGATCAAATTCTAAATGTTGTAATAAACATTACACGTTAAAAATAAAGTTAATACACAAGAGCCATGCTATATTTTACTACTAAACAGGCAGCCATACGTGCAGTTACCTTGCAGACAACTGGGTCATGATTTGAAAGGCGCAGCAGGTGCAGTAGCATCCGGCCTAAAAGTTGTCACAATTCCTCTAAACACATAGGTGTAGGAAGGTGGAATCTGACTATATGGTTGCCCCCACTTTTTTTATGGTGTTTTGCTGGTTTATGACTTAGTTGGACTGGGATCCTGCTATTCAGGGCCCCAGTCTATCTGCTTTCTCTGTAAAAAGGTTTCCATGTGCCTTAGGCACATCTCTGATTGGAATCTGGAGTGCCCTTATAAGTCCCTAGTATATGGTATACTATGTACCAAGGGCATAGGTACCTCAGAGGCCTACCAGGGGCTGCAGCATGTATTATGCCACCCCTGGAAGGCCATCCAAACTGACACCACAGGTCTGCTACTGCAGCCTGGGTAAGGTGGTGCATGCACCCTTACTGTGATATAGGTTACCTATATCACTATATACATACACACATATAAACCTATAAGTCACTCCTATGGCAGGCCTTATCAATCCTGAAGGCAGAGTGCGTGGTTCCTATGTGAGAGGGTGCCCCTGCATGAGCAGGGCCCCTCTGCAGCGTTCGGAGACCCTTCTCTGATGCTGTTTGTAGTGCAGCCTGACCATATACTCTTAAGCGCATTATAACCTCGCGTTAAATGCTAACTTTGGAATGGCTGCACCGAAACATGTCGTGTTTGGTGTCAAACATCTTGGAATACTACCCCCCGCCAATTCTGGCGGCGGGGGTAGCATTCCACCCTTCTAGAGGGAGAGACATGTTAACCCTGGCCTGGCCGGTAACTTCTTTCTAAAGCCCTGGCATCACAAAATGGATGCTGCTGCCACAGACACAAGTCTGGCCTCCTGCTGCTGGACGAAACTCCGGCAGGGGAGGCCTGGACAATAGGTTTCCTGTCCCAGGGAGGTGTGACCACCTCCCCAGACAGGATAATGTGTATTGGGGCTGGGCGGGAGCACTTTCGGGTGCTTTGAAGTCCTGCACTGGGGGCACACTTGGTGTCCCTAGTGCATACCCCAGTTCAAACCGGATCAGGGGCTTGCAGCCCCTGCTTTGGCGTGAACTGGACAAAGGGAAAGGGGTGTAGCCACCCCTCTGCCCTGACCCACCCATAGGTGGGGCCACAGAGTAGTCCAACCCCTAAACTTGGTATAAGTATAGGAACCCAGTCCTTAGGACTTTAGATTATCCCTGGACGAAACTCTGAAACAGAATCCTGGACCTTCGACGCTCTACTAAAGACTAGAGGACAGAAGAATCTCCCTTGGGGTCAAGGAGTGACTCCCCTGCTTGGCAGGCACCAAAGAAGCAATTGTCCGGTCTGCATCGCCTAAGCTCCCGTCGGACGCTGAAGTCTTTGCATCACCAGAGGTAGATTTCCAGACTTCCCCGAGGCTGCCCTGAGTCCCCAGCAAAGCTGAGGCCCGTAGCTGTCGTGGGTAACGTGGAACTGTGACCCCTGGACACCGCACGCATTTGCTAGTGCATCCTCTTCTGGGTCTCCCACGAAGTCATGCTTTGGGCTCCGAGTAGCCCTAGCCTCCAGCACCAACTGCATCGAAGATCACTGGCCTCCACTCCACGAGTGTCCTGTGAGCCAGATCCACGTGCGACGTCTCGAGGCTCCTTTGCGGTCGCTAGCCCGTTGGCTAGTAGCCCTTCACGAAGGCCAATCCTTTTCTTCTTGGGCTCCCTGGTTGCTCCAGGCTTGCCCTCACTTACCCTTGCTGGGTGAGTTCCTCAGACCTTGCTGATCTGCACCATCGACGATCTTCATCTTCATTGAGACTTGCCGTTGCCAAGGCTTGTTGGGTCCAATCTGGTCGCCGACGCCTCAGCACTCGACAGACATTATGTACCAGCCCGAATCCTGCTCCTGGTTGCCGACAACACCTCCTGGACCTCGTGGCTGAAGAGTCAAGACGACCGTCAACCTACCTGAAACACTCGACATCGGTGGGCATCTGTCCATCGCCTTCCTGGTCACTGGCTAGTGACCCAGACTCTGTCCCCTCTGCTTTCAGGTTCTTCAGATCTCCGATCCACTCTTGGATCCACCCGGACACTTTCCACTTGGTCGCCAGCAGCACTTTGCAGCAGATCGCCATTCAAATCGACGACGAAACCCGACCCCGAAAGGCACCTATGCACCCGGCTTCCCTGGGTGAGGTAACACGAGTACTCCGGTGCTCCCGTGGGTAGAGACTCTAGAACGACCTAGTTCTCAAAGGGTTTGCTCCAAGTCCTCCTTTAAGTGTCCCTTTTCTTTAATTTCCTGATCGCGACTTTCTCCATAGAAGTTAACGGCGTATCGCGGTTGTGTATTTACACTGCACGCGTCCCCCGTGGGTCCCCTGTGTCACTACCTTGGGTGGTTCCTTGTGGTCCAAGCACTTCTAGAGGCTCTAGGCCTAGTGTCTAGTTCAGTCGTGGTTCTTATACCACTTTATTGGTATATGGTTTGGTACGCCCCTAGGGCCCAAACGTGTATTTGTGCTATTACTGTGTTTAAATAACTTATAACTTGTGTACTTCGAACTCTAGCCTCATAAAGAGACTAGAGGGGTGTGTTTAGCAATAAATACATATATTTTGAATATATACCTGGTGTGGTGCTCTTTCATTTGGTCACTCAAGAGATTATAGACTGGTAAAACAAGCTGCTTTACATTCCTTCAAGACTTAGCCTGAAGGCTGCTCTCCATAGCTACCACTAGGATAGCTTTCAATAAGGTTGTCTTTAACCTATCTCCAATAAGGGGTTGTTTGGACTGGTGCAAGGTGCCCACTATAATTAGTGGACAGCATATGCCAGGCCAACTTCTCACATTGGTGTGCAGCGTGTGGGATTCCAGCTTGCTATTGTTTTACCAGATAATCTCAATTGAATTGATCAACTGAAAACCACTAAAGGTACCTAAGGTACATATAATTTAAGCTTAGAATACAGTAAGTTCTACTGAACTTAGAGTTGTGTGTTAAGGGATAGCACACCCTTTCTACAACTCAAGAGAGTTTAGTAGGCCACACTAGAGTAGGTAGTGCATACACCACACCTCACTAGTGATGTCTTCAAAGCCAGGACCCAGTGAGTCCTTGCCAGAAGCCCATGGGCTTCTCCCTCCAAGTATGATACACTCCCATTCTTGGAATTGAGAGCATTATGTAACTTGAGGAAACTGAAGACAGGACAAAGTCCCACCACCCAACATCTTAGAGAGATGTTGGAGGCTTATGATCTCAGCAGGCCCTTAGGGACTGAAGGGGTAGGAGCAGAGGGTGGGGCAGAAGATGAGGATGGGGCCAGGGGTAGCAACACCCCCAGCCCCCTCTGGAACTGACCAGGAGGGTGACAATGACCCTGACCTGGATAACCCAATTCCTCCTGTGGATGAGGAGGAGGCTCAGAATGACCTCCACTTTGTCCCCCAGGAAGGATTGTGAGTGTGCCCAGAAGGTCTAGATCTCCTTCTCAGGAGTCTAACCACTCTGGCACCTCAATAGGGACCTCTGTCTCCTCTCATAGGAGGGAATCCTCTCATGAGAGAAGAAAGAGGCTGATTCAATATGAGGAAGCTCAGCTTGAACTCAGAAAACAGCAACTGGCTATAGACAGGAGTCCCTAGATCTCTACAAAGAGAGAAAAAGTTGGGACTAGAGTCCCATGGTGGCAGCAATATCCCTAAAGATAGGGAAAGGTCTTATGACCATAGAAACCTAAACAAGATTGTCCCTCCCTACCAGAGTGGGGATGACATCCACAAATGGATAACTGCACTGGAGAGGGCCTGTAAAGTTCAGAGGGTCCCACAGAAGCAGTGGGCAGCAATCTTGTGGCTCTCCTTTGCAGACAAAGGTAGAGACAAGCTCCTCACTGTAAGAGAAGAGGATGCTGACAATTACACAGTCTTGAAGAGTGCTCTGATAGATGGGTTTGGCCTAACCACTGAACAGTATAGGTTGAAGTTCAGAGACACCCAAAAGCTCAGACTCAAGACTGGGTTGATTTTGTAGATTGTGCTACTAAGGCTCTGGAAGGTTGGATACATGGCAACAAAGTGCAGGACTTTTTAGGATTGTACAATTTGATTATGAGGGAGCAGATCCTTAATAATTGTCAAAACCAGCTTTTGCACCAGTATCTGGTGGACTCTGATCTGACCTCTCCCCAAGAATTGGGAAAGAAGGCAGACAAATGGGTCAGAACCAGAGTAAAAACTAAAAATCAGGGTGGTGACCAGAAGAAAGATTCTACTAAGTCCCAAGAGAAAGGTGGGGATAAATCTAAAGATAAGTCCCCTACAGGGCCCCAAAATTCCTCTTCTGGGGGTGGGTCCCAAACTCCTTCTTCTCCTGAAAAGAAACCATATTGCCATGTCTGTAAAAAGCCTGGGCACTGGAAAACTGATCCCAGTTGCCCCAGGATTGGCAATAAAGAAAATGTTCCTCCCACAACTACTACCACCCCTCCTGGTACTACCAGTAGTAATCCTCCAGTTGGGAGTAGTGCACCCAAAAGTTAGGTGCTTTTGCAAGAGGAACAGAGGTGGGCCCTAGTTTAGACAGGGACCCCTCAACAGACTCCTCTGACTCTGATGGTGGTATAGGATTTGCCACCTTTACCATGGGTCCCACAGCATTGGGCAGGTACAGATTGGAGCCAATAATTAATGGTCAGAAAGCTGTGGCATTTAGGGACACAGGGGCTAGTGTCACCATGGTGGCAGGGAAACTAGTCCCCCTCACCAGCTTTTACCTGAGTTTAAATACCAGGTGACCAACATTGATGGTGTCAGAACAGATCACCCCATGGCCATAGTCAATCTCAGCTGGGAGGGGTCACAGGCCCAAAAAGAGTGGCAGTGTCCCCAACCCTACCTGTAGATTGCCTGATGGGCAATGATCTGGAAATTTCAGCCTGGGCTGAAGTTGAACACCAAACCCATCTCAGGATGCTGGGCGTCCCTGTAAAGGTTAGTGGGGCTGTGATGGCCACAGCCCCAGCCCAAGATTTTGGAGAGATGGAGCCTGGAAGAATGGCCCACTCTCCCCCAAAAGAGAGCACAAGGGTTGAAGAAAAGTCTTCTTCCCTCCAGACAGTAGGTAAGGGTCAGCCTCCTCAGGGAACTGACCCTACCCCTAGTGAAGGAACTGCCCCAGAGGTAGTCAGGCCTGGCCTGGCCACACCCCTGATGGCAGAGGACCCTTCCAAGGTGGTACCCAGTCTGGAGCAGGTAACCTGCCCCTCTCTACCCTGCCTCAGCCAGCCCAGGGCTGCAGAGGTCAGGGAGGTCAGTGGACCCCCAGGGCCCCCTGTCCAGAGGAACCCCCATCAGCAGATTAGGGGCACCCAGTCTAGTAGCCCTAGCCAGGTGAAAATTCCTCTACACACTGAGGGATCCCCCATACCTTTATGTAGGGACCTCCCCAGAAGGACTCTGGTAGGCAAGGGCAAACCTGGGACCAGAAGGTTCCAAACCTGCCATGTCCCTCCAGTAGTCCATCCAAAGGGACCCAACCCCCAGCTGTAGGCAGCCAAAGGTTGACCCTTAGAGCAAAGTGCAACTCAGTCATGGAAAGACAGGCATACATGGTGACCAGTGATCTGAGGAAGCTGAGACCAACATTCCTAGGGCCTCACTTCCCTACTCAGACACCTCACCAGCCTTGTACTTTACCTAAGCACACCACAGGTAGTGATTCCCCATGGTGGAGACCCTCTCATACCCTTAGGGTGAGGGATTGCTTAGTGGACCATAAGACAGGGGGCAACCATGCTAGTGCAGGTGCTTCCTTATATGGCCACTTAGTCAATGAAGGCTCAACTGGCCAAGGTTAGCCTTATCTCCTTTCGTTTGGGGGGTTATGTAGGAAGGTGGAATCTGACTATATGGTTGCCCCCACTTTTTTATGGTGTTTTGCTGGTTTATGACTTAGTTGGACTGGGATCCTGCTATTCAGGGCCCCAGTCTATCTGCTTTCTCTGTAAAAGGTTTCCATGTGCCTTAGGCACATCTCTGATTGGAATCTGGAGTGCCCTTATAAGTCCCTAGTATATGGTATACTATGTACCAAGGGCATAGGTACCTCAGAGGCCTACCAGGGGCTGCAGCATGTATTATGCCACCCCTGGAAGGCCATCCAAACTGACACCACAGGTCTGCTACTGCAGCCTGGGTAAGGTGGTGCATGCACCCCTTACTGTGATATAGGTTACCTATATCACTATATACATACACACATATAAACCTATAAGTCACTCCTATGGCAGGCCTTATCAATCCTGAAGGCAGAGTGCGTGGTTCCTATGTGAGAGGGTGCCCCTGCATGAGCAGGGCCCCTCTGCAGCGTTCGGAGACCCTTCTCTGATGCTGTTTGTAGTGCAGCCTGACCATATACTCTTAAGCGCATTATAACCTCGCGTTAAATGCTAACTTTGGAATGGCTGCACCGAAACATGTCGTGTTTGGTGTCAAACATCTTGGAATACTACCCCCCGCCAATTCTGGTGGCGGGGGTAGCATTCCACCCTTCTAGAGGGAGAGACATGTTAACCCTGGCCTGGCCGGTAACTTCTTTCCAAAGCCCTGGCATCACAAAATGGATGCTGCTGCCACAGTCACAAGTCTGGCCTCCTGCTGCTGGACGAAACTCCGGCAGAGGAGGCCTGGACAATAGGTTTCCTGTCCCAGGGAGGTGTGACCACCTCCCCAGACAGGATAATGTGTATTGGGGCTGGGCGGGAGCACTTTCGGGTGCTTTGAAGTCCTGCACTGGGGGCACACTTGGTGTCCCTGTGCATACCCCAGTTCAAACCGGATCAGGGGCTTGCAGCCCCTGCTTTGGCGCGAACTGGACAAAGGGAAAGGGGTGTAGCCACCCCTCTGCCCTGACCCACCCATAGGTGGGGCCACAGAGTAGTCCAACCCCTAAACTTGGTATAAGTATAGGAACCCAGTCCTTAGGACTTTAGATTATCCCTGGACGAAACTCTGAAACAGAATCCTGGACCTTCGACGCTCTACTAAAGACTAGAGGACAGAAGAATCTCCCTTGGGGTCAAGGAGTGACTCCCCTGCTTGGCAGGCACCAAAGAAGCAATTGTCCGGTCTGCATCGCCTAAGCTCCCGTCGGACGCCGAAGTCTTTGCATCACCAGAGGTGGATTTCCAGACTTCCCCGAGGCTGCCCTGAGTCCCCAGCAAAGCTGAGGCCTGTAGCTGTCGTGGGTAACGTGGAACCGTGACCCCTGGACACCGCACGCATTTGCTAGTGCATCCTCTTCTGGGTCTCCCACGAAGTCGTGCTTTGGGCTCCGAGTAGCCCTAGCCTCCAGCACCAACTGCACCGAAGATCACTGGCCTCCACTCCACGAGTGTCCTGTGAGCCAGATCCACGTGCGACGTCTCGAGGCTCCTTCGCGGTCGCTAGCCCGTTGGCTAGTAGCCCTTCACGAAGGCCAATCCTTTTCTTCTTGGGCTCCCTGGTTGCTCCAGGCTTGCCCTCACTTACCCTTGCTGGGTGAGTTCCTCAGACCTTGCTGGTCTGCACCATCGACGATCTTCATCTTCATTGAGACTTGCCGTTGCCAAGGCTTGTTGGGTCCAATCCAGTCGCTGACACCTCAGCACTCGACAGACATTGTGTACCAGCCTGAATCCTTCTCCTGGTTGCCGAAAACGCCTCCTGGACCTCGTGGCTGAAGAGTCAAGACGACCGTCAACCTACCTGGAGCACTCAACATCGGTGGGCATCTGTCCATCGCCTTCCTGGTCACTGGCTAGTGACCCAGACTCTGTCCCCTCTGCTTTCAGGTTCTTCAGATCTCCGATCCACTCTTGGATCCACCCGGACACTTTCCACTTGGTCGCCAGCAGCACTTTGCAGCAGATCGCCATTCAAATCGACAACGAAACCCGACCCCGAAAGGCACCTATGCACCCGGCTTCCCTGGGTGAGGTAACACGAGTACTCCGGTGCTCCCGTGGGTAGAGACTCTAGAACGACCTAGTTCTCAAAGGTTTTGCTCCAAGTCCTCCTTTAAGTGTCCCTTTTCTTTAATTTCCTGATCGCGACTTTCTCCATAGAAGTTAACGGCGTATCGCGGTTGTGTATTTACACTGCACGCGTCCCCCGTGGGTCCCCTGTGTCACTACCTTGGGTGGTTCCTTGTGGTCCAAGCACTTCTAGAGGCTCTAGGCCTAGTGTCTAGTTCAGTCGTGGTTCTTATACCACTTTATTGGTATATGGTTTGGTACGCCCTAGGGCCCAAACGTGTATTTGTGCTACTACTGTGTTTAAATAACTTATAACTTGTGTACTTCGAACTCTAGCCTCATAAAGAGACTAGAGGGGTGTGTTTAGCAATAAATACATATATTTTGAATATATACCTGGTGTGGTGCTCTTTCATTTGGTCACTCAAGAGATTATAGACTGGTAAAACAAGCTGCTTTACATTCCTTCAAGACTTAGCCTGAAGGCTGCTCTCCATAGCTACCACTAGGATAGCTTTCAATAAGGTTGTCTTTAACCTATCTCCAATAAGGGGTTGTTTGGACTGGTGCAAGCTGCCCACTATAATTAGTGGACAGCATATGCCAGGCCAACTTCTCACAATAGGGGCATATTTACGTTCCCTGGCGCATCCCTGCATATCAGCAGGGATGCGCCAGGGAAAATGCGTCACGCAAGTTTACCCTTGCGCCACGTCCGATGCGCCGCATTTACAATGCGGCGCATCGTGGCGCATGAGATAAGCAGATGCGTGACGCATCTGCCGACGGAAGTTTGGCGCAGTGCTGAAGTTGTGTCGCAAGCGCGGCGCAACTCCAGCACTGTTCCAACCTTCCTATCCCTAACATGGTGCGTCAATCCTTACGTCTGCTTGAAGCAGGCGTAAGGATTGACGCACTAGCGTCGAGAAAGTGACTGCGTGAAATCTTGTAGATTTCACTGCGTCACTTCTCCGAGGCATTCCTGCGCGAACGCCCCCTGCTGCCGGTACGCCCACATGAAACCTGACGCAGGTTTCATGTGGCGCAGGGGTTTACTACGTGACGCATCTCCCTAGATGCGTCACGTTGTAAATATAGCGCAACGCGGCGCATGGTTTGCGTCGCCGCTGCGTCACATGCAAAAGTGGCGCAAGGGGCTTGTAAATATGCCCCATAATATTGCTATATTTGACTACTAAATAGGGAGTCACAATTGCAGTTAACTTGTAGTTAAAAGGGACTGTATCTGAATGGTGCAGCAGATGCATTGGCACCGGATTAAAAAAACTCTATGGTCCCCACTAAACACAGATTATTGCTAAAATTGAAAACTAAACAGACAGTCACAAGTGCAGTTACCTTTCAGACAACAGAGTCCTGATTTGAATTGTGCAGCAGTTGCAGTATCACCGGGCCCAAAAGTTGTCAGAACTCCTCATAAACACCTAATATTGCTATGTTTTACTACTAAACAGGCAGTCACAATTGCAGTTACCTTGCTGTTAAAATGGCTTGATTTAAATGGTGCAGCAGGTGCTGTGGCACCGGGGCCAAAAGTTGTCATAACTCCACTAAACACCAAATATTGCTATATTTTACTACTAAACAGGCAGTCACAAGTGCAGTTATCTTGCAGGTAACAGGGTCATTATTTGAATGATGCAGCAGGCGCAGTGCACCGGGCCTAAAAGCTCCAGGCACCCATTAAACACAGATTATTGCTATATTTTGTAACTAAACAGGCAGTCAGAATTGCAGTTACCTTGCAGACAACAGGGCCATGATTTGAATAGTGCAGCAGGTGCAGTAGAACCAGGCCTAAAAGTTGTCAGAACTCCTCTAAACACCTAATATTGCTATATTTTACTACTAATCAGGCAGTCACAATTGCAGTTATCTTGCAGTAGAAAGGGGCTTGATTGAATAGGTGCAGCAGGTACAGTGACACCGGGGCCAAAAGTTGTCATAACTCCCCTAAACACCAAATATTGCTATATTTTACTACCAAACAGGCAGTCACAAGTGCAGTTAACTTGCAGGCAGCAGGGTCATGATTTCAATGGTGCAGCAGGTGCAGTGACACCGGGGCCCAACGCTCTAGGAATCCCTCTAAACACTAAATATTGCAATATTTTACTACTAAACAGGCAGTCGCAAGTGCAGTTATCTTGCAAGCAACAGGGCCATTATTTGGATGGTGCAGCAGGTGCAGTGGCACCGGGCCCAAAGGTTTGTCAGAACTCTTCTAAACACCTAATATTGCTATATTTTACAACTAAACACGCAGTCATAAGTGCAGTTATCTAGCAAGGGCAAGGTTCATGATTTCAATAGTGCAGCAAGTGCAGTGGCACCGGGACCAAAAGCTCCCGCCACCCCACTAAACACCTAATATTGCTATATTTTATTCCTAAACAGGCAAACACAAGTGCATTTACCTTGCAGGCAACAAGGTCATGATTTGAATGGTGCAGCCGTTGCAGTAGCACTGGGCCCAAACGTTTTCAGAACTCCTCTAAACACATAATATTGCTATTACATCAATTAATTCTATTATTTCCCTCTTTCATTTAATTTTTCAAAATGTTGCTATTACTTACCTGCACTATACCACTTGTAACAGCACAATATATTGCCTTTTTGTACATAAAGAAGTCATGACACTTTAACAGACTTTCTGTAACTTATATTGTACAACTACTCAGCAAGCTACAACTTACAACAAAAAAAGCTTATTATTAATCACACAGGCAAAACTTAATGCATCTACCAATGCTTGTTTCTAATCTTAAAGGGCTGTTTGTAAATGAATACAGCTTGGAAATACACCAATTAAAGAAGGTTGCACTTCCAGGTGATCTTCATTTACACTCTTCATTTACATGTCTTTGCTGGAGGCATTCGTGCCTCCCTGGGAATGCAGCCACAGACCCCCAATAGCTCACTTAATCACTCCGACGGCCCCCAGCACCTTGAAACCCTTAAGGGGTAATATGTTCGCGCTTTACAAATAGGAATTATTATTATTATTATTATTGTGAACAGAGGCATTTTATGGACCAATCTGCAGAGCTAGTGCATTGATCAATTGTTGCCCCATCTCCTAATAGACTTACAGGCAGGAATATGGGGGTGGCATGCTAAGAAAATTGCATTTCTAATCAAATGCACATATTTTGAGGATTAATTTAAAACAGGGGTGTGTTTGGCACCGCTGATCTTTAATTTTCGCATCTGATCTGTGCACTGCTGTTCACTATGCTGGAACCTTTCCTCCTTTAATAGGTGGACATTTATTGGGGTACCTGATTTATGAAACATACTCTGATTGGTTTAAATGATAACTGACTTATTTGGAGTCTTACAATTTGAAGAACAACCTCAGTGCCATCTTCAACAAGACTGAATTAATGGTCTTTGGGCTAAATATTGGACAAAAACCCCACATACAGATACCAAAAACTGACTTTTAAAAGTTAAAAACAGTCCTGTCCATAGAAAACTATGTATGCGTCACTTTCAGCACAAAGTACCTGGGATGCTTCAAGATCACAAGCAAAAACAGCCACAGGGAAGGTGATACCTCAGTTCCTTACGCACTGAGAAGGTGATGTGTTGGTTCCTTGATCCAGGGGAGGTGATGCGTCAGTTCCTTACTGCCACGCAGGGGAGGTGATGCATCGGTTCCTTAGTGGAGAGGAGGTGATGCGTCAGTTTCTCACTGTGGGGGGAGGTGATACGTCAGTTTCTTAGTGCAGTCCCAGCATTGCTGTGGATTTGGCGCACAGGTGTGATGCGTAGAAAATCCGGATGCGCTGGAGATGATGCGGCGACGGCGAGCCAGGTGCTGCATCAATTTCTCCAGCCGCGAACCGGTAATGCGTCAATTCGTCTTGTTGCCCAGCAGGTCCTAAGTCAGAGTCGGGCAGTGATCTTCAACGTCGGAGATTGGTGCAGCAGTTTCTCGGCTGCTGGCCGGTTGATGTGTTGATTTTTCAGCCACATGGGGCTGTGTGTCAGGAATTCCTCCCGCATGACCGTGCTGCATCAGAAAACTCAGCTACACGGATGGCGAAGTGTTGATTTTCTTTAGATCTTCAATTCTTGGCAGCTTTCTGTAGCAGGGACAACCTCCAGAGGCCCAGAACTAGAATATACAGCTCCTGGCAGGTCCGAACTTCCAGCAGTGAGGTTTAAGGAAGCTGTGGGTAAAGTCTTTGTGTCCCTGAGACTTCAGAACAGGAGGCAAGCACACACAAACCCTTGGAGATTCTTCACAAACAGATTTCATTGCAAAGTCCAGTCTTTGTCCTCTCCTTAGCAGAAGCAGCAACCGCAGCCCACCCAGCAAAGCAACGCACAGCAAAGGGGCAATACTCCTCCTCATAGCTCTTCAGCTCTTCTTCCTTGGCAGAGGTTCCTCTCAATTCCAGAAGAAATCTAAAGTTCTGGGGTTTTCGGTCTAATATTTATACCCCATTTCCTCTTTGTAGTCTTTGTTTCAAGAGTCTCTGAGCTCAGTAAAAACCAGTTCTGCCCCCCTGGCCTAGCTTCACTACAGAAGGTAGAGACAGCATTGTGCAGAGCAGACACAACCTATTCAGGTGCTAGTGAAAACTCCTCCCACCACTCTAAATGCAAAAAGGTCTTTTGAGCCTGGCGATGAGTCACCCAGGAAAAGCAGGACACACCTCAACCCCCCTTGTGACTGTCTAGAGTAGATGCACATCCCCAGATCCTGTCACTCCAAAACCAGCAGGTGAATACACAACCAGTCAGAGGCACACAGGATGGTTACACAAGAAAATGCCCACTTTCTAAAAGAAGCATTTTCAAACACACAATTTAAAAAACACTTTTACTAAAAGGTGTGTGTTGGAAAGTGGATTATTAGTAGTGGCAGATATGCATGTACCACTGGCAATAATACCACTAACACGATATAGGGCTCAGAACAGGTCTTAGAAAATTATTCCCATGCTCAGTCCTTGGTATCTTGGCTGCAAGCAGGCAGGCTTAACTTCAAAGACAGGTATGTAAAGCTTTGAAAAACACCCAATCAGTAAATAATTAAGACACAACACACAATAAAACCCAACACCAATTTATAAAAATAGGAAGTATTTTTCTCTTTAAAATGACACCAAAAAGAAAATAATCCACTGTGGGGAACCAGTGATATGATTTTTTAAAGGTTAGACACTTTCTAGTGCTTAGAAACCATCAGTGCCACTTTTGGATAGACATTTGGTTGCCTCTGACAGGGACAAATTCAAACGTAGCAACTTTTCTGGAGGATTTCTCACCAGACTCATGCAGCCTCCTCCAGCAGGCCTAATTCGTGAGGTACTCCTTCCTGAAGTTCCTCTTGCGGGTCCAAAGTGTCCAAAATACAATCCAAGGATCCGGAATCTCCAAGATGGTCTTTGAAAGTTTGGGACTTCAGTTCCCACAATCCACTTGGACAAAACACTTACAAATCCACTGGTAGTACTCCAGGCTGATGATTCTTTGTGGTGATGGTCTAGGTGAGCTCTGTTAACCTGAAGTTTGCAGGGAGTCCACTCTTTAGTCCTTTTGAAGCAGGTTTGATCCACAGGGCTGTAGTTTCAGATGGTGCAAATGGCGCAATCTTCAGAGTGCAGGGCCTGGTTAGTGCACATCAAACTCCTCAGCGTGGGCCCTTCTTGCTCTCTTAGGTTTCAAGCAGCAGATCTGAGAGCCACAGCCCCTCTCAGATACTTATTCAGTGTTCTCTGGGGTCAAGCAGGAGGGTATTCCTGTCCAATGAGGTGCAGGGAAACACCCCCGAGCATGACCACTTCCTCCAAAGTGTGGCACAATGATATCCCAGAAAGCACTATTCTTCCAAAATTTAATATGCCAGACTTTTCAGCAGGGAGAGAAGAGCTGGCTAAACACACCTCCAGAAGGGTTAATCTCCATAGTCTCTCCCCCATGCACCTGCTCATTTCTTCCTTAAGCCTAGCATCTGGTTTGGTTCAAAGAGGAGAGTTGTAAATGAAACTTTTGTCTTCCGCTTGTCTCCTCCTTCCATTGAAGGGCATTATTTACTACACCTCCCCCTGGCACTGGCATTCCTATGCCCAGCAACCTCTCCTCCTAAAACGGCTTCCTAACCCCAGTAGTCATTTATCACCTCTTCAAAGCAGCCAGGCTAATCCACTTATCTCTGACCAATCAAGGCAGAGTACTAGAGGGCTGAATCTTGGTTTACAGACAAGAAAGTCTGATAACTTCTTTTCTGTACATTTTAGAATAAATCCAACAATACCATATTGTTGGATTTATCATTACCATTCTACTGAGTCATTTAATCCTAGTTTTATGGCTTTTCTTTCTCTAGTTATTAACTAATAACCTCTTCCAATGTTAACCTATAGGCTGGGGATCTGCAATGGAAAAATGAACTGCGCAATTTCTCCAATAACTGGGCTAATAAACATGTTTTATAAGGACACCCCACCCTTGGAACATCTAGAAAAGACTTTAGGGGTTCTGAATATATCAAAATATTACAGATCCTCATTTTACGGTGCTCCTAGTACAAAAGTCGATTTTGGGAAACACTTTACTACAATGTGGGGAGTGAAATGTGCGATTTCACTAAGCCCAGGGCATATAAAAACCTTTTTTATAAGGATTCTCCTTATAAGTACCTGACCCCCCAGCCCAGCGACACCTAGGGGAAACCCTGGGGGTAGCTACCATGCCCAAACATCGTAGTTTATTACTTTTTAAGTGCCCCAAACACCAAAGTCGAGTTTGGGCACAATTAGTATTTTACAAGCAGTCCTGAAACACAGGGCTGCTTTTAAACTGACATCATGCTCCAGCATTACACACATACAAGTCCAGAAATGGCTGCTGGCCTCTAAACTGCCAAGCTGATGAAATGAAAATGTTTTGCTACACTGCTTGTGTTTTGTTCCTATGTTAAGTTAGCATTTGCGGCACCATTTTATGTTCAGCCGCCATTTTGAATCATGTTGTGAGCTCCGTATTCCCTTCTCAAGAAGCAGGCTGTGGAAAGTTTCATTTCGTCAAGGTTAGGCCTTGCTCTACTAATGAATACACTGTTCTTATTAACGCATTCATTTGCAATAGATAGAGGCTTTCTCTCACTAGTCTAGCGGTAGGCACGAACAGAACGACCTTGGTATCGAGGGAATGTGTGCCCGGCCTCAGAGTCGAAACTCATCCTACTGTACTTCTTTGTTTTAGCTGCTCCTGCTAGTAGAATTCCATTATGGGTGAGACTTTCTTGGTTCAGGAATGTACATAATGTATCTCTATGTTTGCTGAAGTCAGTCCCTCTGCAGCAATCCAAAGAGGCTGGTCAGATTGGACTCCGCTCAAGTGTACCTGAATAAAATATACTTGGTTTGTATTCTCTACTGTCTGACTGACTCTTCATTTGTATGGAAGGCTGAGAGGTGGTCACAAGTGACCCGGGTGGCCCTAATCGGGTCACCTCCTTCAGTTGGTGCCCGAACAGGGACTCCATCGGGTGGCCCATCCTCGCCTGCGGACGGGTGGGGAGGCCGGACCATCGTCAGGTCGGATGGGCGGACCAGGGATCCCTGCATGAGAAAGTCCTGAACTCGCAGCTGCCCTACTGTCTGACCGTCGGTGCCTCGCCCAGCGGTCATCCCAACTGGGGTCCTAAACAGCGAAACCCTTGGATCTGACCGTTTGGTCTGAAGAGTCGGCAGTGGAGAATACATTTGTTTGACCTGTGTGCCTCAGGTGAGTTTGCTTTGGTTTTGGGTGGATATGGTACCATTTGGTACGGTCTGAGGACCGATTTGGATACAAAGTGTTTGTGAACACTTTGCCAGGCAACATAACAAATTTGGCCCGCTTTTGAAAATGCCTGGAATGAGCCGTTTTTTGGTTTCTCGTTGTTGTTCTGCTGATGCTCGGCTGGAAGAAAGTCAGCCAGCGCCTCCGGAAGGCACTCCGAATTTTGATATGTATTTAAAACATGGCCTTGTCCCTATTATGTTTAGTACGTTATGGCACAAATATACGAGGGACAATGCCGAGCTGCAGTGGCCGTTGACGGGCACTTTTGATGAACAAACAATTGGGTTTTTACAGGAGAAGTTGTTTGCGAAAAGAAGTAGGCAGTCGATGTTTGATTCCCTCAGAACATGGCAAAAAGAGGCTAAACAGAGGCGGATGAAAGCAGAGAAAGAGGCCCGTAAAGGGAGGATGCATACATTGACTCAGAAAGCTGTAGCGCATGATAGAGAGAAGCAGGAGATAGGAATTGAACGTGAAGATAGGAGGTTTCGACTGAATATTGACAAATCTTATGTAGCCCGGGAAGAAATTAATGCTTTTGTGGAAGAATTGCTAGATGCTCGGCCCCCACCTCCGTATGCCCCACAGAGGGTATATCCCGTTCTTCCCCCACAGACCCAGCTACCCCGTTCTTCTGTCTCTGCTGTTTCTGCTTCTGTCACTGTTGAGTATACTTCCTTGGCCACGGCAATTCCTGTCCTTTCTTTGCCTTCGCTGTCGTTGGCAACTGCGACTGTTAGCACTCCTACAACACCTATTGCTTCGGTATCACTTTCGCCAGCTCTTACACCCACGACCCAGCCAGCAGTGACGGTAATGCACACTACCTCCGTTATCACTACCACTGTGTTCCTCCATTCCCCGACATTACAGAGTGGTGGGACACCAGTACGTGGCCCTGAGGATAGAGACTGGATGAAATTTAAGGAACGCCTGGGGTGAACATTGGTGCGATCTGATATGGGAGAGGCAGAGAAACAGGTAGTGGCTAACCAGGCTGCGCAGTGGGCCCGAAACCCCATTTATGGTGTGGAGGATGTGTGGAATGTGATGAAAGATTATGAGCCTTTTGTACAACAGCATGCCCTTAAGCACATGTCGGCTACTTTGATTGGACTTTGGGAGCAGTGTTTCAATGATGCAGCACCACAGATTATCTATGATATTACGGATTATGTATACGTTGCTGATATGGCGCCTGGTCAAGTTTTTGGTAATGTCGCAACGTTGGTTGCTTATCGGGGTAGGCTGCTTGAGAAGAGCCCGACGACAGTATCTCAGTTTCCGATGAGGGAGGTCCACCCCATATTTCACCCTGAAATACCCGAGCTACGGGATCAGCACGATGTTGTTACTAGACCAGGGGTAGCGGCCCATTTCCAGGAACAGTGAGTTTACACCCCATGAAAAAGGAGTGAGGTCTTGTCCCTTAAAACTCAGTTACCTGACCCTAGGAAAAATCCTACTGCATACTATAAAGATTTGACTGAGGTAGCTTCTTCGACAGTAATGACGCTCGCGGATATTGAAATGTTCTTTGGTTTGTTGGTTCCTGTTGATATTTGGAGACAGGTACACACGCAGGATTACGTTGCTGAATTGGGTGGTACCTGGGATCAAATTAAGGTACGGTACCAGGAGAGGAAGCCTAGTGAGAAGCCTAAAGCAGAGATACTTGCTCTGCCTGGCCGTATTATGACTTATATGCATTCCCATATTCCACCCCAAAAGATTGACTGGGACAAGCTATCGGCCTGTCGTCAGAAGAAAGATGAGAGTGTGTCTGATTTTTTCACCCGGTTTGAAAGTGTGTTTCTGGATTACAGTGGACAGGACTTGTCGATTGAAGGTGGTGTGCGTTTGTTTGTTAGTAGATTTGTTACAAACTTGCTCCCCGAGATAGCGACTCGATTTCAGGCTTCCGAGAGCACCTGGTCCACCTCTTCTCCTTCTGCTATTTTGAATATGGCGCAGGATTATGAGCACAGCGAAAATGAGGATAAGGAGAAGATGGAGAAAAAGCATAAAGATTTGAAGACGAAGGTGTTGTTGCAGCAGGCTTCTCGAGGGAATGGTAGAGGACGTGGTGGTGTGGCCTGACAGCTTCCCCGTACTAGCAGGAATACTGCGCCTGTAGGGCCGAATCAGTGTGCGTATTGTAAGGAGGAGGGGCACTGGCGCAGCGAGTGCCCTGTGCTTTTGCAGAAGGTGGCGGTCCCAAGAGGGCGAGGATCTTGTGGACGGGATCGTGGAGATGGTGGCCAGGACAGGGCTCAGAATGCTGTGGCATCTCAGGGTCGTACTGATCAAAACTACTTTGACGACCCTCGTGGCAAACAGTATTATCATGATGACTATGATACGGATGAGGTGACCGGGATGTCTTACAGCTATGACAGCCGGGGACAGGGTGAGGGTCCAGTTTTGATACCTGTAGACCAGCGAGGTCCGTATGTTAGTGCAGATGTGCATGGTTCGACTAAGGAGTTTTTGGTGGATACAGGTGCAACAAACAGTTCTATTTCTCATTCCTTGGTCCCTGGGGCAGCTCTGTCTGGCCATAATAATGTCTCAGTAGGTTTTTCTGGTGTTCCAGTTGTAAGCCCCATTTCAAAACCCCTCTCGCTAACTATTGGTACCTTTACTGTGGATTTGCCATTCTTGTTGACATCTAATTGTGGAGAAAATTTGATGGGTCTGGATTTATTGAAGAAATTGCATGCCACAATTTATTGCTCCCCGGGGGTGTCTACATGACAATGGGTCCAAATGTTGTGCACGCTACACAGTGTCTGTCTAAAGATGCGCCTCTCCCTGCTGAATTTAAAGATGTGCCACCCACACTGTGGGCAACGGCCGACACAGATGTGGGTTTGTTGCAGATATCGCCTGTTTCAATACGTGTCAAGGAAGGTGCTATTTTACCCCACATTCCCCAGTATAAAAAATCACAGGCAGGTGGGCGAGCTTTTTTGCAAATAGTGCAGGATTTGATTGAGAAAGGAGTGGTTGAAGAGACGGCTGCTAATGTTTGTAATAGCCCTATTCTTCCTATTCTCAAAAGGACACCTTCGGGTTCCTCTGATGACCATGCAGATGTTTATCGCTTTGTGATTGATCGGGTCACTTCCTTCAAAGCCCTATTCTATACTAGGGACTTAAAGGGAGTTCCAATCCCCCTGCCCTATTAGGTACTAGGGCCTTATAGGGGAGGTCATCTCAATCACAGGCGTACACTAACCCATAGTGTACCCTTGTGTATGTAGGTGTTTTCACTGCATTCTAAGTGTCTCTTTCAGAATAGCACTGGCCCTGGGCCTGGTTAGGCAGAGCCCAGGGTCAGTCAGAGTCGTTACCACCAGTACCAGTCAGCAAAAAGTTGGGGATGCCCAGGGCACAGGATGACTTTGCAATAGTGTGTTATTAAATTCTGAGTTCAGAGAGCCTAAACTCCAAATCTCTATCTATTCCCAATTGAAAGCTACACATGTAAAATGTTCCTGTGCAGCTCCAAAGATAGCCTATGGGAGAGCTAGTCCTTGCAATAGTGAAAAATGAAATACACAGTATTTCACTACCCTACCCCGCGACCCTTGACCTTGCCAGGTAGGTCGCTCCCCCACCACACAGCTCCGCCTGTGTTGTCTGCCCGCTGCTCCTGTAGGTAAGATCGCCCTCCGCTTGTGGCCCCGGTGCCCGTTTTTGTCTGCTCTCCCCTGTTTTTCCTTTCTGTGCCCCTCGCTGCCCCACTGTTGTTGTGCCCGTGATTTTGCCTGCTCTCCCCCTGTTTTTCCTTTCTGTACCCCTCGCTGCCCCACTGTTGTTGTGCCCGTGATTTTGCCTGCTCTCCCCTGTTTTTCCTTTCTGTGCCCCTCGCTGCCCCACTGTTGTTGTGCCCGTGATTTTGTCTGCTGTCCCCCTGTTTTTCCTTTCTGTGCCCCTCGCTGCCCCACTGTTGTTGTGCCCGTGATTTTGTCTGCTGTCCCCCTGTTTTTCCTTTCTGTACCCCTCACTGCCCCACTGTTGTTGTGCCCGTGATTTTGCCTGCTCTCCCCCTGTTTTTCCTTTCTGTGCCCCTCGCTGCCCCACTGTTGTTGTGCCCGTGATTTTGTCTGCTGTCCCCCTGTTTTTCCTTTCTGTGCCCCTCGCTGCCCCACTGTTGTTGTGCCCGTGATTTTGTCTGCTGTCCCCGTTTTTCCTTTCTGTGCCCCTCGCTGCCCCACTGTTGTTGTGCCCGTGATTTTGTCTGCTGTCCCCCTGTTTTTCCTTTCTGTACCCCTCGCTGCCCCACTGTTGTTGTGCCCGTGATTTTGCCTGCTCTCCCCCTGTTTTTCCTTTCTGTGCCCCTCGCTGCCCCACTGTTGTTGTGCCCGTGATTTTGCCTGCTCTCCCCCTGTTTTTCCTTTCTGTGCCCCTCGCTGCCCCACTGTTGTTGTGCCCGTGATTTTGTCTGCTGTCCCCCTGTTTTTCCTTTCTGTGCCCCTCGCTGCCCCACTGTTGTTGTGCCCGTGATTTTGTCTGCTGTCCCCCTGTTTTTCCTTTCTGTGCCCCTCGCTGCCCCACTGTTGTTGTGCCCGTGATTTTGTCTGCTGTCCCCCTGTTTTTCCTTTCTGTGCCCCTCGCTGCCCCACTGTTGTTGTGCCCGTGATTTTGTCTGCTGTCCCCCTGTTTTTCCTTTCTGTGCCCCTCGCTGCCCCACTGTTGTTGTGCCCGTGATTTTGTCTGCTGTCCCCCTGTTTTTCTTTTCTGTGCCCCTCGCTGCCCCACTGTTGTTGTGCCCGTGATTTTGTCTGCTGTCCCCCTGTTTTTCCTTTCTGTGCCCCCGCTGCCTCTCGCCACTCCCGCCGCTGCGTTCCCTGCGGCCCCGCCCCCCTGACTGCCCATTCGCTGCCCCTGCCTCCGCCTCCCAGCTGCTCCTCCCTCCCACCTCCCCATAAATGGCGGCCGCTGCACGGTGAGGAGAGCGACCCTTGACCTTGCCAGGTAGGTCGCTCCCCCACCACACAGCTCCGCCTGTGTTGTCTGCCCGCTGCTCCTGTAGGTATGATCGCCCTCCGCTTGTGGCCCCGGTGCCCGTTTTTGTCTGCTCTCCCCCTGTTTTTCCTTTCTGTGCCCCTCGCTGCCCCACTGTTGTTGTGCCCGTGATTTTGCCTGCTCTCCCCCTGTTTTTCCTTTCTGTACCCCTCGCTGCCCCACTGTTGTTGTGCCCGTGATTTTGCCTGCTCTCCCCCTGTTTTTCCTTTCTGTGCCCCTCGCTGCCCCACTGTTGTTGTGCCCGTGATTTTGTCTGCTGTCCCCCTGTTTTTCCTTTCTGTGCCCCTCGCTGCCCCACTGTTGTTGTGCCCGTGATTTTGTCTGCTGTCCCCCTGTTTTTCCTTTCTGTACCCCTCACTGCCCCACTGTTGTTGTGCCCGTGATTTTGCCTGCTCTCCCCCTGTTTTTCCTTTCTGTGCCCCTCGCTGCCCCACTGTTGTTGTGCCCGTGATTTTGTCTGCTGTCCCCCTGTTTTTCCTTTCTGTGCCCCTCGCTGCCCCACTGTTGTTGTGCCCGTGATTTTGTCTGCTGTCCCCGTTTTTCCTTTCTGTGCCCCTCGCTGCCCCACTGTTGTTGTGCCCGTGATTTTGTCTGCTGTCCCCCTGTTTTTCCTTTCTGTACCCCTCGCTGCCCCACTGTTGTTGTGCCCGTGATTTTGCCTGCTCTCCCCTGTTTTTCCTTTCTGTGCCCCTCGCTGCCCCACTGTTGTTGTGCCCGTGATTTTGCCTGCTCTCCCCCTGTTTTTCCTTTCTGTGCCCCTCGCTGCCCCACTGTTGTTGTGCCCGTGATTTTGTCTGCTGTCCCCCTGTTTTTCCTTTCTGTGCCCCTCGCTGCCCCACTGTTGTTGTGCCCGTGATTTTGTCTGCTGTCCCCCTGTTTTTCCTTTCTGTGCCCCTCGCTGCCCCACTGTTGTTGTGCCCGTGATTTTGTCTGCTGTCCCCCTGTTTTTCCTTTCTGTGCCCCCGCTGCCTCTCGCCACTCCCGCCGCTGCGTTCCCTGCGGCCCCGCCCCCTGACTGCCCATTCGCTGCCCCTGCCTCCCGCCTCCCAGCTGCTCCTCCCTCCCACCTCCCCATAAATGGCGGCCGCTGCACGGTGAGGAGAGCGACCCTTGACCTTGCCAGGTAGGTCGCTCCCCCACCACACAGCTTCGCCTGTGTTGTCTACCCGCTGCTCCTGTAGGTAAGATCGCCCTCCGCTTGTGGCCCCGGTGCCCGTTTTTGTCTGCTCTCCCCTGTTTTTCCTTTCTGTGCCCCTCGCTGCCCCACTGTTGTTGTGCCCGTGATTTTGCCTGCTCTCCCCCTGTTTTTCCTTTCTGTACCCCTCGCTGCCCCACTGTTGTTGTGCCCGTGATTTTGCCTGCTCTCCCCCTGTTTTTCCTTTCTGTGCCCCTCGCTGCCCCACTGTTGTTGTGCCCGTGATTTTGTCTGCTGTCCCCCTGTTTTTCCTTTCTGTGCCCCTCGCTGCCCCACTGTTGTTGTGCCCGTGATTTTGCCTGCTCTCCCCCTGTTTTTCCTTTCTGTGCCCCTCGCTGCCCCACTGTTGTTGTGCCCGTGATTTTGTCTGCTGTCCCCCTGTTTTTCCTTTCTGTGCCCCTCGCTGCCCCACTGTTGTTGTGCCCGTGATTTTGTCTGCTGTCCCCGTTTTTCCTTTCTGTGCCCCTCGCTGCCCCACTGTTGTTGTGCCCGTGATTTTGTCTGCTGTCCCCCTGTTTTTCCTTTCTGTACCCCTCGCTGCCCCACTGTTGTTGTGCCCGTGATTTTGCCTGCTCTCCCCCTGTTTTTCCTTTCTGTGCCCCTCGCTGCCCCACTGTTGTTGTGCCCGTGATTTTGCCTGCTCTCCCCTGTTTTTCCTTTCTGTGCCCCTCGCTGCCCCACTGTTGTTGTGCCCGTGATTTTGTCTGCTGTCCCCCTGTTTTTCCTTTCTGTGCCCCTCGCTGCCCCACTGTTGTTGTGCCCGTGATTTTGTCTGCTGTCCCCCTGTTTTTCCTTTCTGTGCCCCTCGCTGCCCCACTGTTGTTGTGCCCGTGATTTTGTCTGCTGTCCCCCTGTTTTTCCTTTCTGTGCCCCTCGCTGCCCCACTGTTGTTGTGCCCGTGATTTTGTCTGCTGTCCCCCTGTTTTTCCTTTCTGTGCCCCTCGCTGCCCCACTGTTGTTGTGCCCGTGATTTTGTCTGCTGTCCCCCTGTTTTTCCTTTCTGTGCCCCTCGCTGCCCCACTGTTGTTGTGCCCGTGATTTTGTCTGCTGTCCCCCTGTTTTTCCTTTCTGTGCCCCCGCTGCCTCTCGCCACTCCCGCCGCTGCGTTCCCTGCGGCCCCGCCCCCTGACTGCCCATTCGCTGCCCCTGCCTCCCGCCTCCCAGCTGCTCCTCCCTCCCACCTCCCCATAAATGGCGGCCGCTGCACGGCCGCGCCGCTGGCGCGCGCCGAAGGCGCGCCTAAGGCAAGCCCGTCTGCGCCCGTCCGCGACTGGACCGCGCCCAGCGCCAGAACCCCTGGAACCCACCAACGCAACACTACTCGACGGACCTACGACGCCGCCACACTCACCGCACTCAATGCCGGCCGGAACCCTGCCTGCTACCGAGCCTCACCGAGACGCACCCACGGACCCTTCGCCTGCCAAGCCTGCCGATTCACCTGCCCCCGGACGTGCACCACCTCCGCCAAGTCGAGCAACAGCAGCAACCACCTGAAATGCATGCTGCTGAACACCCGCTCCGTCCACAGGCACGCCGTGGAACTCTGGGACCTGCTCGACGCAACAGCACCGGACATCGCCTTCCTCACCGAGACCTGGATGAACGCCTCCTCAGCGCCCGACATCGCCATAGCCATCCCGGATGGATACAAGATCACCCGGAAGGACCGCGTCAACCAGACGGGAGGAGGCATCGCCATCGTACACAAGAACACCATCCGCATCTCGACTAACTCCGACGAGACCTTCTCCGCCGCCGAACACCTACACTTCCAGATACACACTGACCCCAAGACCACCCTCCGAGGCACCCTCATCTACAGACCCCCGGGACCACGCACACTATTCAGCGAAGACATCGCAGACTTCATCAGCCCGCACGCCATGCCCTCAGCCGACTACATCCTCCTAGGGGACCTCAACTTCCACCTGGAGAACAACAACGACAGAAACACCACCGCCCTGCTGGACAACCTCGCCAACCTCGGACTCAAGCAACTGGTGAACACGCCCACCCACTACGCCGGCCACACGCTTGACCCCGTCTTCTCGTCCAGCAAGCACATCTCCTTCAGCCACGCCACCGGACTCCACTGGACCGACCACAGCTGCGTCCACTTCAGCTTCAGAAAGACTGCGACCCACCACCACCCGCAACAGGCTCCCCGCCGGAGCTGGAGCAAGATCACCGCCGAGCAGCTCACCGCCTCCCTCAGCCAGAACACACCCACCAACACAACGGACCCAAACGAAGCAGCCAGCAACCTCGCCAAGTGGCTGACCGCCTGCGCCGACGACCTCGCACCACTAAAAACCCTCCCAGCAGACCCGGAAGCAAGAAAACCCCTTGGTTCACCAACGAACTCAAGGAATCCAAGAAGAACTGCCGCACTCTCGAGAAAACCTGGCGACTCGACCAGACCACAGACAACAGGACCGCCCTCAAGCACGCCACCCGCAAACACCACCAGCTGATCCGTGCCACCAAGAAGTCGGCACTCAAAGAACGACTGGACAACAACGCCCATGACAGCAAGGAACTTTTCAGCATCGTCAAAGAGTTCTCCAACCCCAGCGCCGGAAACAACGACATCACCCCTCGCAAGACCTCTGCAACTCACTCTCCGCGTTCTTCCACCGCAAGATCACCGACATACACAACAGCTTCGACGCACAAACAACGCACCCTACCGCCGAACCAACGCCCGCCACCACCACCCTCTGCAACTGGACCCCGATCAGCACCGAAGACACCACCCGCACGATGAACTCCATCCACTCCGGATCACCAACCGACCCCTGCCCACACCACGTCTTCAACAAAGCCGACGCCACCATCGCACCCCATCTCCGGGACATCATCAACTCCTCCTTCCACACCGCCACCTTCCCGGAGAGCTGGAAGCACGCCGAGCTTACCGCCCTCCTGAAGAAACCAACGGCGGACCCCACCGACCTCAAGAACTACCGTCCCATCTCGCTCCTTCCGTTTCCGGCCAAAGTCATCGAGAAGACCGTCAACAGACAGCTTGCCGCCTTCCTCGAGACGAATGGATCCTCGACCCCTCGCAGTCCGGGTTTCGGGCCAACCACAGCACCGAGACCGCCCTTATCGCAGCCACCGACAACATCAGAACCCTAACCGACAACGGGAAACAGCTGCCCTCATCCTCTTGGACCTCTCTGCGGCGTTCGACACCGTCTGCCACCGCACCCTAGTGAAGCGCCTCAGCAACATCGGAATCCGAGAGAAAGCACTGGAATGGATCATCTCGTTCCTCGCCGGAAGAACCCAGAGAGTCCGCCTCCCCCGTTCAGATCCGAAGCCACCGAAGTCATCTGCGGCGTTCCACAAGGATCCTCACTCAGCCCAACCCTCTTCAACGTCTACATGAGCCCCCTCGCAGCCATCGCACGCCGACACAACCTCAACATCATCTCCTACGCCGACGACACCCAGCTGATCCTCTCCCTCACCAACGACCCCACCACCGCCAGAGCCAACCTACACGACGGGATGAGAGACGTCGCCGACTGGATGAGGAACAGCCGCCTTAAACTGAACTCAGATAAGACGGAAGTCCTCATCCTGGGCTCATCACCCTCCGCCTGGGACGACTCCTGGTGGCCCCGGCCCTGGGCACCGCGCCCAAGCCAACGGACCACGCACGCAACCTGGGCTTCATCCTGGACTCCTCCCTGTCGATGACCAGACAAGTCAACGCCGTCTCATCTTCATGCTTCAACACCCTGCGCATGCTCCGCAAGATCTTCAGATGGATCCCCACTGAAACCAGGAAGACCGTCACCCAGGCACTCGTCACCAGCCGACTGGACTATGGGAACACCCTCTACGCCGGAACCACAGCCAAACTTCAAAAGAGACTCCAGCGCATCCAGAACGCCTCCGCACGACTCATCCTGGACATCCCCCGACACAGCCACATCACCGTGCACCTGAAAGACCTGCACTGGCTCCCCGTCAGCAAGAGAATCACGTTCAGACTCCTCACCCACGCACACAAGGCCCTCCACGACCTGGGCCCAAAGTACCTCAACGACCGCATGACCTTCTACACGCCCACACGCCAGCTACGATCAACCAGCCACGCCCTCGCCACCGTACCACGCATCCGCAGAACCACCGCCGGAGGAAGATCCTTCTCCTACCTGGCAGCCAAGACCTGGAACTCCCTCCCACTCACCTTCGGCGAACCCAGGACCATCTCTCCTTCAGGAAGCAGCTCAAGACCTGGCTGTTCGAGCAGTAACTTACCCCCTCCCCCAGCGCCTTGAGACCCTCCCGGGTGAGTAGCGCGCTCTATAAATGCCGTGATTGATTGATTGATTACCAGGACATGTAAAACATACCAGTACATGTCCTACCTTTTACAAACACTGCACTCTGCCTATGGGGGTACCTTGGGCCTACCTTAGGGGTGAATTACATATAAGAAAAAGGGAAGGTTAGGGCCTGGCAAGTGGGGGCACTTTCCATGTCGTCATGACAGTTAAAACCTGTGCGCCCAGACACTGCAGTGGCAGGTCTGAGACACATTTGAAAGGCTACTTGTGTGGGTGGCACAACCAGTGCTGCAGGCCCACTGGTAGCATTTGATTTACAGGCCCTGGGCACGCACAGTGCACTATACTAGGAGCTTACCAGTAAATCAAATATGCCAATCATGGATAACTAATCATAATTACAATTTACACAGGGAGCACTTTGGCACTGATTAGCAGTAGCAAAGTGCCCAGAGCATCTAAACCAGCAAAAACAAAGTCTAGCACACAGGAAAAAATACAGGAGGAAGAGGCAAAAAGTCAGGGGAAACTACGCCAAGAATGCCAGGTCTAACAACAGGCAGCTGAGGGTAGCTGACTGCAGGCAAGCTGGACAGGAGAACTGTCGCAGGAGTAGCTGGCTCGAGACCCTGCTCAATGGGGTTGCGCTGCACCCTCCATTAAGTAGGTCCTGGGGGGATATTTGGAGGATACATTGTGTAAAACATAACAGAAGATAATAATTAATAAATAATTAATGTAATAAGCTGCATTGCTTTTTGCCCAAATTGACAGCGTTGGTAACAAAAGATTGTACATAAAACAGAATGCACTAAAATATTTAATATGTTGTGGAAGTTTTTGTAAAAATGAAAGTAGCACTTTAAAGTTGGGTGAAAATTATTTCTGATTGGGAAATAAATTAGATGATCTGACTAAGGTAGTGAAGAAATAACCTAGTAATCTCACCTGAATAGTACAGGTCTTTGAATCAGTTAGGCGGTAGAAAGGGAGATAATTATATTTTAAATCAGAATTCTCTAATTCACGAACATAAGGACAGACTGAATACATGTACATTTGTAAGACAAAGGCTTTTGAAGTGAATCCAATTTTCCACCAAACTTCTATTCCACTTTCCATAATCTTTGTTGCTCAAAAGTGTTTGAGCTATTTAGTTAATTTTCAAAACAACTCCCATGAAAAGTTTTTTTTACTGAAATTCTAATTACACAGCTAATTAAACAAACTCTACCAGCCCTTCTAACAGACCAATACTTTTACACCTAACGTGTAGGAAGAGATAAAGATTACTTTTTAAAGTAGAAATTGATAGATGAAATTACCCATTAAATACAAGAAACCTAATCCAGCCATAAAGAAGTGTCCTATAAAAGAAGACTAGGCATTACAATTGTATTGGTTAGAGTTAGAGCACAAAAGGACACACAAAGATTATGGTCTCATTTCTGACTACCGGTAGAGTGCTAGCAGTCTCCTGAATAAAAGATTATGCCGCCTCCCAAAGCTATTGTACCACCACCCAAGTCTGACATTAAAATCATTGTTAAAATTCGGGCCAACCTAAACAATGAATTTTACTAAAGGTGAATTGACCTTCTGAAGCCCTAGAGCATACCCAAAATCCACAATCTAGCTAACAACACCATTGACCATTTGCGAGCCATAGCAGCTCGAAAATATTTGGAAAGGATCAAGTGGCACTTCAAAGCCCTGATGTGGCAAGGCTATGATAGTGCATCAATATCCTTGCATGTCACTCCCCCAAGGCATGTACACTTATGAGTAGAGCTTGTCCCTTTGTTGCCAAATGACAAGAGGAATTCGACATGACTGAGCCCTTTAAACATTATTAGGCATTCTTAAGTTTTTAAACATCAATGATAAAATCAAGGACATTGCACTTTATGCACATATTTTTTACTTATCTGCACACTATCTGCTCAGGCAGATGATATTCTACTATCTTTATCTCTTACTCATATCTTTATCTCTTATATACCTCTATAATTTAACTAATAACTAAAGGAGTCATTCAGGCTTGAGTGCTAGGTGATGCAGTGAACATCAAGATAATTATCTACTGCCCTTATCCAAAATATACTTTAGACACAATATCAATGACAATGGCTTGCCCAGTCTCAATAAAATATCTGCAAAACACATTGATTAAAGATTTCATCACTACCATTGATTTATTTAAAACAATGAATATTAGGGAATATCACAAAAAACTGCAATCCTAATCCTTTCTTAGTAACATGTTGAGTGGACAAAACTGAGGTATTCCCCTTAAACCCACTATTTCTCCCTTCTCACCTAGGCGATACAGGTCTTAAATGGCAATCCACACACCTTAAATATTTGGGGATCTGGTTTTGTAGAGACCTCACAGATACAGTACTTTTTAGTGAATCTCACAATATCACCTAAATCAGGGATCTTCTGAATGCATGGTCACCCAAATGTATCTCCTGGTAGGGTAGACTTCAAACACTCAAAATGATGATCACCCTGATAGTTAGCTTTTTATCATCCATGCTTCCTCAAAAACTCTCTCCCTCCTTTTTCCAAGAGCTGGACAAAATCACCTCGAAGTTCTTCTGGAGTGATAAGAAAGCAAGGATCTCATACAAATCCCTTAGGAAATCTGCTTTATTACGGGGAGTGTAGTCTCCAAATTGGAACCTTTATCAAACAGCCTTTCTAGCGACCCAAGGGACTTCCTGGTGTCTCCTAAACTCACAAAACACTCCCCGTGGGTGTCCATTGAGCGTGAGTTCTACTCCCTCTTTCATACATCCTCCTTTATCACGATGTCAAAATTCATCACATCCCATTCTCACTGCATTCTTTCAGATACGGCTAATGTGTTAAAAACTTTAGACAGACAACTTCAGGATTCCATCAATAATTCTAGATGGGCCTCCTTATGGTTCAACCCTAGACTCAATACTCACCTCGATCCTAGCGTTGCAAGTGTGTGGGCATCTAAGCGAATCAGACTATTAAAGGATCTTTGAATTGACAATAATTATGATCCTTTCCCCTTTTTAGTCCTTGTCAAGAAACACAATCATACCAACTTAGGGGCATATTCTCAAGGATATATCGCCGAGTTAACGGCACTTTATCTCAGCCAAAGTCGCGATAAAATTATCGCCCCATTCACAAGCTGGTGCAAACAGCCGATATCACCAGTTTACCTGCGATAGCATCTGCAAAAAACATCGCCACAGATGAGCCCCGCAACTTTCGCTAATGAGATGCAGAGTAGGCGTTCCCGAGCAAAAATCCGCGACAACACCACAACGCAACATTCTCAACGACCAGCCAGATCGGCGATAAGGACAAAAAACAGGCGATACGGCGCGTTAGCAGCAGGAAATTAACACCTGCTCTGACCTGGTGCAAAGTCGGACGACAACCTGCACCAGAAAAGGGAGCCCAGCCCACAGCCACACCTGAAGAACAACAGATGCCATGGAGCTACTCATCATGCAGCTCGGAGCCCCAACAGGGCCACAACACCCACCGCCACCACACCCAGGCCCGCCACCCCCGGACCGCCTCCGCCCCCGGACCACCACGGAGGCAGCGCAGACAAAGACAGCGGACCTTCAGGAAACGCACCAGCCTCACAGACTTGACACCAGAGAATGTCATTGCCCACTACAGACTCAAAAGGTCAACCATCCTCCGCATCCTGACCATCATTGCCCACAGGCTGACGGTACCAACACAGCGGACAACCAACATCCCACCTCAGACAAAGCTGCTGGCTGTGCTGCACCTGTTGGCCTCTGGGACATTCCAACCAACAACCGCCAGAGTCGGAGGAGTCTCACAGCCAGCCCTATCCAAGTTCCTCAAACCTGTCCTGGATGCCATCATCAGCTTGGTACCCCAGTACCTATACTTCCCCCACACTGCGCAGGAACAGCTGGAGACCAAGCAAGGCTTTCTACGCCATAGCTGGCTTCCCGCACGTGTTGGGGGCAATTGACTGCACACATGTCCTACTTGTGCCCCCTGCCGACACTGCACACAATTACCGCAACAGAAAGCACACGCATTCCATCAATGTGCAGGCAATAGTCGACCACCGGGGACTCTTCACCAATGTCGTCGCCAACTACCCAGGCAGTGTGCATGATTCATACATCTTCCGACAGTCCATCATCAACTGGCGCTTCCAGGATGGCACCTACGGAAATGCAGTGCTCGTTGGTAAGTACCAAATGAACACACCACACACCTCAACTCCACAATCATACAACTCACAACTCTGGGAATGCACATGTTACAAACTCACATACAATATGCCCACCCACCATACACGACAGCACAACGTACTGCGGAAACCTGGGCTAGCCATGTACATGAGCCATCAACGGCATGGCACCTCAGCCACACAATAGCAGTATGTGGGGAGAGGTGGGAACCAGGCATGTGCGAAGGAGGCAAGTGACCCATGAATGAGAATGCACACAATGCCAAGTGTGGCGTGGAAGTGCTGGACAGACTGCAGTATGCAGACCACAGACATATCCATGTCGACATATACTGCTGGTGGTGGTAGTGTTGTGGACAGTGGACGCAACCATGTCACCCCAGCCAGTGGGGAAGGTCTCGGAAATGTAGCTTGTTACGTCCCCCTGTAAGCGTGTGCGGAGTGGGCTTGCCCGGCGTACGCCAGGCTAGCGTAGGGGTGTGAATAAAAGCACGTAGCCCTGGGTGTGGTTCTCTTCCGGAATGGCCAACATGGCTGCCAGGGCGGCGCCTCTCACCCCGCCACGAGGCCGATGCCGTGTGCGGCAGTGCCTGCGAACCTGTATGCCTGCCGCAGCCCGGGCCGCTGGTCCCCGAACCAGTCTTGTCTGCCCTTGCGCATCCAGGCCTCACTGCTCATCTGCCGACACTGGCGTGTCTCCAAGAGGGCCCACCACGTGCCGGTGCTAACTCCAAGCCAGAGGCCCTCGACCTTGGCAGCCTCCTCAGACCATCACGGCCTCCGCGAGCAATGCTCGCAGTACTCCTTTCTCGTTGACGTGCTCCACCGGCATACACAGCGGACAAGTAGGTCACACATTTGGAACTGAGTCTTGATTACACAATGGCAGAGTACATATATTAATGCAGAGTTTAAATCAGTATACTCCCTTCGATGTGGTGCCACCAACTCTGTGCATAGCATTCCGACCACACGTGTCTGTGGGCCCTTGCTGACCGCTGCCTCCGGCCTACACTGCGGTCCAGCAGGCCTCACACCAATCCAATACAGTCCGTAACAGGCAGGACACGGCGTCGTCGCTGGCTAAACACCCGCTCAGCTCTGGTGCCTCCACCTCCGTCAACCAGGAATCTTCTCCACATGCCATTTCAACGCCATGTGTTAGAGATCCAGGAGGAGCTGGCTGCACAGCGGTTGCCCCGCACTGACCACTGCCTCCGGCACCCACTGCGGTCGAGTAGGACACACAATTGGAACTGAGTCTTGATTTGTTCATTGCAGACTTTATATCATTGTACAGGCCTCATCGCAGACAGCATCCCCTTCCGGCTCTGGTGCCACTGACTCTGTGCCACGGGAGTCATGGACACTCTCTGGTTGAACTCTGGTGGCGTCTGAGTCTATGGCCTGGGGGTTGTCTTCATGATCATGTAGCTGATACTGACATTGTGGGAAAAAGGAGACTGTAGCATTCAACTCCTCCATATTGCCTGTTTCTGCTTGCTTCTGCCCTCTGCATCATGCCCTGGATGGACACCTTCCACTGTCCCCCGTAACACTCCGCGACATTCTCCTTGGACATCAACGAGGACCCGCTCAGCTCTCGTGGCCCTACCTCAGTGCATCGCAAGTCACCGTCCTGTGGCGGTGTGCCTGTGCCGGCCGCTGTGCATCCGGGGCCACCAACTCTGTGCAGCTCAAGTCATGGACCCTTGCTGTTTGTACTTTGAACTTCTGATTGTCTGATCACTGTTGTAGTTGTTTCCAGCACCAACCAACCCCTGAGGGGTGGCTTACACTACCCAACACCCATCCAGCACAGGCGTCACTGGATGTGTGACCCTGGCAATAAAAGGTGCTGGGCGCTCGTGCCCGTAGCCAGTTCCACGGATTATCTCAGTGTGTCCGTGTGGTCATTATGTATGCATGAGGGCCCCGGGCCATACCACATTACATTGTGCTGTGTACAGCGGGCGCAACCTTGTCACCTCAGGCAGTGGGGTAGACCTGGGACATGTAGCTGTGTCGGACCCCCCTGTGAGCGTGGGGAAGTGGACCGGCATACGGCAGTACGGCGTAGGGGTGTGGTCATTCAATACGTGGCTCTGGGCGTGGTTAAGTTTAGGCCTTGCCAAGGAAGTAACTAATGCGTGTGTCTCAGGTGTAGTGTCAGCGCCACCCGTCACGCAATATACAATGTTGCTATGTAGCATGCACCCGGAGTACGGGCTTGGCCGAGGGGTAAATGAGGGTGCGCAGGCCCGCTCGGGGTCAGGGATCAGACATGCCAACTGTTGTGTGTGTCGCTATTTCCACAGCATAAGCCAAAGGTCTACCCTCAACCACATTGCGAGTTCAGCCAGGCATGAACTCTACATCTGTGTCCGCCCTGTCCTTACCATAGGCCTACACACACGTGTCCGTCCACCTTCAGCGCACGACATCACTGTGTCGTTCTCAGGCTTGTGGACATGCGCAGACAGGCATGACAATAGTGTGCCGTAGGGGGGCAAGTGATGCAACTGCGCTGCGCACACTGGGGAATATGCTCGGGGGAGGGAGGAGCGGCATTGAGGCTACGTAATACACATTGATGCCGCTCATTTGCAACAAGCACTACATGTCATGCAGGAATCACAAAGTCACACATATCACACACAAATGAACCAGTGAGCCTGCCAACACATCATGCAGAACCAACTATTGACTCATGTCTCTCTGCACTGTCACAGGTGACCAAGGATATGCACTCTGCGCTTGGATTATGACACCCCTCCGAGCCCCGAACACACAGGCCCAGAGGCAGTACAATGCGGCCCACAAACGCACCAGGGGCATCGTGGAACGCACATTTGGCGTGTTGAAGTCACGTTTCAGGTGCCTGGACGTCACAGGTGGAAGGCTCCTGTACAGCCCAGACATCGTGTGCAAGATGATCGTTGCATGTTGTGTGTTGCACAACATACGTGTACGCAGCAAGGCACCATGGATACAAGTGCCAGATGCACCCGATGATGATGATGAAGATGAGGAGGTTGACCACACCCCACTGCAGCCGCAGCAGGAATAGCCCGTAGGAACACCATCATTGACAATTTCTTCATGAGCACGTCACATTGTGACAGTCCTTGGCAGTAATGGGACAGTACAAAATGACCACAGGCACAGCATGTGCAAATAAATGCATCCCACTCTTCGGCGTTTCACATGTGTCCAAATTCATTCCATTTTGGCTGCCATTTGGTTCCTACAGGTGACAACAGGGCTCCTTTTGGGGTCAGATATGTACCACCATGATGCAGGGATGCCCCCTGTGACTCAAGTCCCACAACCTGGGCAACATGTACGTAAGCGGGAGTCACTGCCCCTACATTCGTCCACGCTTTCATAATTGATTGATCATGGTCATGACACGTCTGTGTGCAGGAGGTCCTCTGGCAATGCACAGGGTGGTTCCCTGACACAACATCGATGTCATAAATATCAATGTAAAAAATATCGAGTAAAAAATATAGACAACAAAATATCGACAACTATACTTAAAGAGATAAGTACAAAAATATCGACTAAAAATATCGATGGAAAAAATATAGATGCATAAAATATCGACTTTTATATAAATATAAAATAAAACAATATATTAAATATGTTAAATATTACATTTAATTGTAACAAAATAAAATAAATGTAATATACATTTTAATAAAATATAACAAATAAACTTAATAAAAAAGACAAACACACAAACATAATTATTTATACATATATATTTACTTTAAAACAATTAACAAACTATTATTTTTAATTTAGGTTAAAAGTTTAAAATTATATAAAAAATAAAAATATATATCAATGATTTAAAATATAAAAAAACAAAATTCTATAATAAATTAAAACATTAAACTATTAAAAAATATTTAAACTAACATTTCACAATACAGTCAGTGCAACAGTAGGGAAAGTGTTGGATAGAGGAGAAGTAAAAATAACTATTCCCACTCCAGTGAGTGCAACGGTAGGTTAAGTGCTGGATAGCGGAGGAATTAAATTTACTATTCCAACTCCAGTCAGTGCAACAATAGGGAAAGTGTTGGATAACGGAGGGGTAAAATTTACTATTCCCACTCCAGTGAGTGCAACAGTAGAGAAAGTGTTGGATAGTGGAGGGGTAAAATTTACTATCCCCACTCCAGAGAGTGCACCAGTAGGGAAAGTGTTGGATAGCGGAGGGGTAAAATGTACTATTCCCACTCCAGTAAGTGGAACAGTAGGGAAAGTGTTGGATAGCAGAGGGGTAAAATGTACTATTCCCACTCCAGTGAGTGCAACAGTAGGGAAAGTGTTGGATAGCAGAGGGGTAAAATTTACTATTCCCACTCCAGGGAGTGCAACAAGTAGAGTAAGTGTTGGATAGCGGAGGGGTAAAATTTACTATTCCCACTCCAGAGAGTGCACCAGTAGGGAAAGTGTTGGATAGCGGAGGGGTAAAATGTACTATTCCCACTCCAGTGAGTGCAACTGTAGGGAAAGTGCTGGAAAGCAGAGGGGTAAAATTTACTATTCCCACTCCAGTGAGTGCAACAGTAGGGAAAATGTTGGATAGCGGAGGTGTGAAATTTACTATTCCCACTCCAGCGAGTGCAACAGTAGGGAAAGTGTTGGATTGCGGAGGGGTAAAATTTACTATTCCCACTCCAGCAAGTGCAACAGTAGGGAAACTGTTGGATAGCGGAGAGGCAAAAATTACTATTCCCACTCCAGTGAGTCCAACAGTAGGGAAAGTGTTGGATAGCAGAGAGGAAAGAATTACAATTCACACTCCAACAGTAAAAAAAATAATATTAAAAATAAAAAATATATAAAAATAAATAAATAAATATTTCAAAAATAAAAATCTTATATATTAAATATATGAAAAGAACACATATTATAATATTAATTACATATAACAAATACATACAAATATTATATAAAATAAAATAATGAATACATTTAAAAAAAATATTTCTTTTAAACTAGAAAATATTTACAAACAAAAACATTAATTAATACATACATGTATTTATTTTATTTCCTACCCTATAACACCACACCAATAACAACACACTTCAACATTTAAAAAAAAAAAATACTTCGATAATTAACATAATTAATAATCAATTAAACAAATATTATTAATAAAAAAACGAATAAACATTGATTAACTACACACACTTTAACACTATAATGTCCACAACGCACATCTAAATTAAACTATAAAATAATAAAACACAATTAAAACTTATTTTTAAATTAAAAACTATTACTATTAACAACTAATTATAAAGTAATTAAAATGTATTTAATACCCACCCTTTACCCCTTTAAAAGTAAAAACAACACAACAAAAAAATAAACAATTACCCAAAATAAATATCAAATAGTTAACAACTATATATTAATTAACTAAACACAAATTACTTCCCACCCTTTACCCCTATAAACACCACAACACACACCTAAAATTAATTACACAATTTCCATAATACATTTTTAATTAATGTAATTAATAAAACACACACCTAAAATTAATTAGACAACTTCCATAATTAATTACCAATTAATTAATTAAAATTAATTAACAGCCTATTATTAATTCATCAGTTACAAATAAATTACTTCCCACCCTTTACACCCATAAACACCAAAACACACACCTAAAATTAATAACACAATTACCATAATTAATTCCCAATTAATTAATTATTATTAATTAACAACCAGTTATTAATTAATTGATAATACTTTACTTTACACATTTAACACTATAACATCTCAATTAAATAAATATTAATAAATAAAAAATAATCAATTAATTTAATATAATTAAATTACTTCCCACCCTATTCCCCTATAGACCCACAACCGCTACGGAACTAAAAACGCAAAATTCAAATAAAAAAATTCATAACTACTAAAAATTTAACACATATATTAAAAATACAAACAATTCTTATACAAAAAACATACATCATATCATTTAAAATGTATACTAAAATACATAACATTAATTATATTTTTGCAAACGATATTAAACACTTCGATATTTTTAAAATTGATATTACTTACCTTGAGTCGATATCCTTGACCATGATATTCTTGCTGTCGATATTTTTGAACCACGATATTTATCACTCGATATTTGGCAACTCGATATTTAAAACTCGATATTATGTCTGCACACCGCTCAGGGCATATTGCCTCTAAAGTCTGCACATTTTTATCTTATTCCCACCCCCCTACAAGACTCAATTATCTATACCAAATGGGCCAAACATTTTGACAAAGTGGTCTTTGAACATATTGCACCTGATTCCTGGCATCGGATCGGCAAACTTTCCTTGTGTAACAAAATTGCCCCGTCTCTCATTCACTCAAAATTCTTTACAATGAATCCTTAATATTGGACACAGATTCAGTTTCAGTCTAGTTTACTGTTGATTAATTAAAATCTTACAATGTTAGGAAAAATAAAAATATCATGAAAGAAATCAATTTTACCATTATTGTTAAAATCACTAATATTGTTAAAATCATTTTTACATATTTACATTTATAAAGAGCCAACAAGGAACAATTTCCTTATATGTTTACCTATTATAATAAATAAGAAAATTTTCATTACATAAGGCTAAAAGTATGGTCGCATAATATATGCCATTTTCGTTTCCACTACTCTCATACATTTTACAAATATACAATTCAATCCCATATCAGATGGTTTAAGGCATGCTATCACCGCTTGTCTGCATGAGCGAATGTCCCACTGGTTAAATGTTATCCTTAGCAATCTGCGTCTTATGTCTAATAGAGCCGGGCATATGCAAATTAAATGGGTGATGTTCTCTTTGCCACGTTTGCACAATCTACAGGAAATTGATGTTGTTTATCTCAGCCACGGCATTGCATGCATAAGGCCTGGAAGAATTCCAAATCGTGCTCTTAGGAACCTTCTTTTTTGTCACGGGGACCAACCAGACTCCAAATAAGACTGTAGTTTAAGGCATTTATATTCATTTATAATCATCCAGGCATGTGATCTAGATACAAATAATTCTTTGTCCATTAACATTGATGTTTTTTTCATTAAGCCGTTGATGTTTTTTTAAAAAGTTGCTGGAGTCAAAGGATTTTCCCATAATAAGTCGATGGACATATCTTCTATTGCCTCAGTTAAATACTTCCATGTTGGTGAATTAGGGTTTGTTTGAACTTCATGCCAAAGGGCTTGATCTAACTGGTTTGAAATTTTGATTTTATTCTTTTCCAGGTTTTAACGAACGATCCCTTTCGTGCAATGATTTGGTTTAACAAACCAAATTCTAATTGTATCTGGGCTTGCGTTGCGTTGCATGGTAGATTAAACAGAGATCTAAATATTTTGGCAACAATTTTATTTAGTAGTACTGCATCTTTACCCTGCATCGCCTCACTCCCATACAAGATAGTTGGTAAAAGTTTTACGGATATTATCTTTAGTAGTGGTTGGTGGCTGAAACCTCCTAAAGATCTCTGTTGGGAACGAAAGGCCGAGAGTAAGGAATTTCCTTTCCTTTTTAACTCCATTTTATGTTGCTTGAAAGAGCCCTTTTCATCAAATATTACACCAAGATATTTATATGTTTTAACTTGTTCTAGTTGGTGGGTTTGTAGAAACCACTTATATTTTTTATGAATCTTATTACTTACTTCCATCACTTTTGTTTTCTTTTCATTTGTTACCATTCCATTATTGGACACCAGTACGCCTGCATAAACTAAAATTGCAAGATATGATAAATGCTGGAACTGTAATCTTGAGCCTGGCTCACACCGACACATGTTCTTTGGGTAGCACCTACTAGACCCATTCTGGACTACGATACAGGAACATTTGTCAGTAATCTTTAACATACCCATTTCCCTGTCCTTCTCTATGGTAACGTTGGGTCGCTGGGCCGCTGGGCCGTTGCCCTTAGACTCTATAGATATGGCTCTGCTGGACTTACTCTTAACCATTGCAGTTAAAGTCATACATACAGAGTGAAAGTCGTTCCAACACTTATCATATCACACCTGGTGGGCTTGGATGTCATATCTCTCTGGGGCTCACACAATACTTTCAGGAAGGCATCCCGCTCCACCAATTTCCAGCATGGTTTGGCGATCCTTGGATAAGTACATGGAACTAAGCTGTCAGGATTCTATGACTTATCCCTCCATTGGGCTTGACCCTTAAAGGTTATAAATCCTAAGGTCATAAAGCAGACATCCCAACATACCCCCTTCACCCTACCCCATCCCCCATCCCTCCTCCCTTACTCTCCTTTCCCTCTTTTATCTTCTTTTGTTGGTGATTTTTGATATATAGATGATACAAAGAATACCATACTCTTTGGTACTGAACCCACCCCTCGATTTGGACTCATGTAAGTTACGGTACTTTGTGTACTCCTGAACACATGTGCCATGTTAGTTACACTGTGAACACAGCCCATAGTTGTGTCCTTCCTCACCTGTTTGGTTTTTAGACTCCTACCCATAACACTTACTACTTGTCAAAAATTGTTCTATCATGAGCATCCTGTACCTCATACATTATGTTGGTATTGCATACATGTCTGAATGTATGCCTTTTTTCTTCTTTGAAAAACTAGTACAATTATTTGAACCAAATAAATCATATGATCCCAAAATTATTTACCCACTAAACATGAGAAAAACAAACTCTCAGATTGTTGTACTATTTTACAATATCTAATTAGACATTATTTATATACCAACCAAATTGAAACTTATTGTTTGTTTAGGTGTTGGCAAACTCATTGCTTTATTTCTATTTGCATTCATGCTTGAGAAGTTTGCATGCATGTAAGTTTCAAGCAGCGTTAATCTTCATTGCAATTCTATGGTAATAACATTTCTTCTATGCCCCTGGGCTATCGTAGAGCTAAAATCTATTAACAGGTAGACTCAAAATACAATGGGAAAACAAATAAAACCTTATCTCATGCCTTTATCAATGTGTATCTTAGATCATTTTTAAGAAATTCCAATGGAAACCCCCACAGTGGATCTCAATAAAAAATCCATAGGAGAGCAGCCAGTTCTAAATCTTGATTGGACAATAGGAGTTAGTTATCAGATAATGCTCACTCCTGCAGATGCATAAGCAAATGTTTACAAAACAGCTTAACCACAGGCATCTAAAAGTGCAATTAGCCTGTAAATTGAAGGGTCATACTTAGTAAAAGTCTTATATATCAGTAGAAGGATATGCCCTTTTTATGATTCTGCTATCTGTTGCTTAGATAGCAGACTTTAAACATCAGTTGGAGTATCAATGGCAAACTAATGGGATGTACCTGGAATACCCAAAAATGGTGACCCTAGGTTCCTTGTGCCCTTGATGTTTCCCTAGATCTAATCATGTTTACCACTTCTGACATTGCAGAGGGTAAACATTTTCCTATGATAACTATTTTCACACTGTAAAGATCCTCTATTTACTCCGATCATTCTGAACGTCCTAGCATCATTCACTTTTAGAAGGGTATTCTCTATAATCTTTTCATTAATCAATCAATCAAATGCTTTATTTCGATTACTAGAATCATAAAAGCAACAAACAAGAAACAGAAAAGGAATAAAAGAAAAAAAAAAAAAAAAATAACATATGCAATATATCACCACACTGTTGATACATAAGTTGGCGGAATTGTCAAGACAGGTAAAAAACACTAATAATGAATTTATGACCTAAAAGTTTGTAATTTTTTTTAAAAGGTTGAAAGTTAAAAACTTCGTTCACTTTTTTACTATTATAAGTCCTTGTGAGATAATGAGTAAGAGAATAAACATTAGGCACAAAACCGAGAATTAAAATACAAGGCATGAAAAATTAAAACAGTTATACAAAGATGACTCCGGAAATGTACAAAATCCACCACAAATAGGGAAGTGTGACTCAGAGCAAGACATTCCACAGAACACGAGCTTCTCCACAGTACACATGAATAAAAAAAAAAAAAAAACTCTAGATGTTGTTACGGTAAAATGATAAAAGATAATAAAAACTAGCTGCCATAAAGGAACTTTTATCACTCCGCAAACGTATTAAAGTGCTTCAGTGCTTTAATTCTGATAATCCAGGCTCTGCTCAAGAATTTCGCCACCCCACACGAGTAAAGCACACCTGGATCCGTTTTAGAATACGCAAAGCAGTCCTATAATCGCGTGTACCCATAATTTTACAAATTGGTTTTAGCCAGCTAGACCTAACAGCGGAATAAGCCGGGCAAGCGAACAGAAAGTGGGACATGCTTTCCAGCGGGGCTCTGCAGCAGGGACATGCCTCGCTTTGATATTTATGAGAATGCCATTTTGAGGTGGTTGCATGGATTGGTAGTGTATCCAGCCTGAATTGGATGTATAACTGCCTGTCACGTGGAATCTGGATGATATCCATGTAAGGCTCTAAGCCTCTGGACTGTTTATGGCGAAAGAACTCTTCTGTCAAGCTGCCCATTTCTGGGTTAGACAGCGCTTTACTATCAACCCAGCTCCAGTAAATTCTCCTAAGCTCTACCTTACTGGGTAGTGCGTGAGATTCCCATGCTTCCGTGAGGCCCAACTCAGACAGTAACCTTTTAACATTGGCTATCCACTTGATCCTGTGCCCCGTATCAAGGATAGTCACCTCTGTTAGGGCTGCAGCATAATTAGCAAGCTCAGGGGTGCGGATCATACGTGCCCAGAAAAGAAGGGGCGCAGTTTAACAATATCCCTCAGTGGCCGTCTGCCCATCTCAAACATCAAGGGAGTTAATGGAGTATTACTAGGAAGCATCACCAAATCCCTCAGGAACTTATTTTCGGACCTGCCAATGTCTTCTGTGTTTTCGAAGCCCCATAACTCTGCCCCGTACAAGGCAGCGGCAACAGCCTTTGCATCATATATTACAAGTGCAGGAGCTACCGGTCTACTGTAAGAGGCCCGGTGCTCTTTACTAAGAGCCCCAACAACACGTTTGTGATTCAATAGCATCTTGGCTAGGTGCGGCTTCCAATTCATTTTGTCAGAAAGGCGAATGCCCAAATAATCAAACACATTTACCCTCTCTAGTCGGATATTATTTAAAATTAAGTTGTTTTTAAATGTCTTGTGGGGATTAAAAGCCATAAATTTTGTTTTATCTGTATTGACAACCAAATCCCGGGAATCACAAAATAACTGGTATCGAGTAAGAAGTTTTTGTAACCCTGACGGGGTTTTCGACACCAGAAGGGTGTCGTCAGCAAACAAAAGTGTGGGGACTTTCTCACCCGCCAGGGTAGGCGCGTCTGTCGGGGTTTCTTGCAAGAATTTCACCACCCCGTTAATATATAGAGAGAACAGGGTGGGTGCCAGAACACACCCCTGGCGGACTCCTCTATTTACTGGGATTTTTTCCGTAACCTCCCCTGGGGGCCCCACCTGACCTGGGCGAAGTTACCTTCGTGTAATCGAATTAAGAAGTCAAGTAGGAGAGGGGAATACCCATGTCCCTCAACAATTGCCATAGTTTTAGCCTAGGAACAAGATCAAAGGCTGTTCTTAAGTCGATGAAGGCCAAATAAAGACTTCCCTTGCCTATGACAACAACCTTCCAATAAATAAGTAGTAGCCTGAAAACTTGGTCAATCGTACCAGTGTTTCTTCTGAACCCAGCCTGGTATTGGGATAAAATGTCCTCCTCTTCAGCCCAAATCTGTATACGTTGGAGCAGGACCCTGCCTACCAACTTTTGCATGGCATCTATTAGGCTTATAGGTCTATAGTTGGATGGATCTTCCCGGTCTCCTTTTTTAAAAATCGGGACCACCAGCGCTCCTTTCCAAGAGTCGGGAATTGGGGATCCGTTAGCTATACTATTGGTCAAAAGTTGGATATAACGTGACCAATTCCCCGGATCAGCCAGAAAGAGGTCACCTGGGAGACCGTCAGGTCCGGGAGCTTTACCCGGCACTATCTTTGAGATTGCCATTTTAATTTCAGGCAACGAGAAGGGGTTATTTGTATTCCCACCCGGGGAATGTCTGTGGAGTCGCTTAACTCCTCCAGACACTCACCAACGGGAACGGAATACAATTTCCTAAAATGATCGTACCATTCTCGGCTGGTAATGTGATTAGACAAGGCGGCAGGATCTCGACTAGTGCCCTTGCTAACAAGGGACCAGAACTGGGATTTCTTCTTCTCCAGGCTGGCCTCTTTCAAATTCTTCCAATGAGATTCATCCCACTCAATTTTAGCCTCATGAAGTACTTCCCTATACTCCTTTCTCAGAAGTTTAATCAGATCAGTATCCTTAGACCTGATTGCGGCTGCCAGCGATTGCCTGGTTAGTCTGCATTTTTTAGTGTACCACGAGTACTGTCTTAACCGCGGTAGCTTGGTAATGGCATGATTATGGGTGACTAAAAAAGAGTGCTCAGCTGATCTATAGTACAGGAGTGTGCTAAAGAAGCTTCTACACAAGGATCGGCAGCCAGTAATGTTGCCTGAAGTGCTTCAATACCTGAAGAAACAACTTCCTTAACACGAGATAATTTTATATCATGTGGACTGATGTTATGCCATTTCAAAAATCTCTTACAATTAGAAGGAACGATGTTTATAGCTAGTGCTGTAGGCCCCCTTATTTGATGCAAAAGAAAAGTGGTCCAGGGCATCGCCAATGTCAAGCAAAGAGGGTTGTGATCGCTATCTGTTGTGGTGCCCACATGCATATCTATCATTTGGGCCCACAATTTTACGTCCACTAAGATATAATCAATGCGTGAAGGGCAGCCTATTCTGTTAAAGGTGTTAGCACCAAGTATATCTGAATGGGATCGGCCATTAGCAGCTCTAAGACCATGTTCTATGGTCAGTGCATTCAGTTGAATTGCAAGTGGTGACCACTTTTTAATAGGGGAAATATTAAGAGTAGGGACCGACCATTTAGCGTCCCCGTCCTCTAACTCCAGCATATCCTCTGAGCTCAAGGGCTCGAAGGTACAATTAAAGTCTCCTGCTACTATAGTTTTTGCTTCAGGCTTACAACTGGATAGAGAGTGGTCTAAAAGCGTGACAATTGGAGATTGTTGCCCTCCCTTTGTTCCTCTTATATAGACATTAAACAACTCCAATGTACCCCTCCCCTGGGACCTTTGACAGATAATCTCAAAATGTCAGGGCTTGTAGTCGGATATGTGGTGATAAGACAACCTAAAGAGATGCTCACCCAAATAATCAACCCTCCTGACGGGCGCCCTCTCCCCTTTGTAATGGCCGGGATGCAGTAACAAGCATAGCCTGATTTGTAGAGTGGGACCAGGCTCCACGTCTCCTGAAATAAGCAAATATCAAAGCTTTCTACAAAATGGTTCCAATGCGGCAGCAATAACTTGTTTAATAAGCCTGCCACATTCCATGATAAAATTTTTAGCTGTTGTTGCTGTGAGGCCAAGGCCCCCTCATGTGTACAATTTGGGATTGAAGAGCAAGAAGAAACTAAAAGGTCTGATGTTGTTTGAAGGTCGGGAGGCGTATCGGAGATAATCTCTTGCGAGCCCTGAGGAGGATGGACCACCCCCACCCCAGTTTCCCCAAGTAAGCTTTTACATGGGGGGAAATCAAAGGGCACATACAATTCTGGGGGTTGGCTGACCGTTGTTTCATGCCGAGATAAGAAACTAAGCTCATCATGCAGTCAATCTACTCTTTCGAGCGTGGAACCCCCCTCTAATCTGGACTGCAACCCTTCCCCTGGAAGTGCTAAAGCTCGCCTAAACTGTATGGCAGAACTAGCTGGAGCGCTAGTTCTAAATTCCAGAGCCAAAAGGTTTTCAGCCAGAATCGTGTTTGACAAGGTAAGCTCAATACAATCATAACATTGGGCAGGAATAGTAAGTCTACGTGCCCGGGCGATGTCTTCACGGATCACAGAGCGACAGCCTCTTGTATAGCGTATCCAATGAATGACCTTATTAGTCAAAGAGTCCACACTTTCCATATCATTAAGTGGGCCAAGCTTAGGTACATTTATCATATAGATATTAGGGCCCTGCAAGGATGGCAATAGATATGTATCTCTCCGTTGTCGAGATTGTGGTGGGACCTCCACAGGCCTCGCGATGTTTCTCAGTTTGCAGGGTCCCGCCAGGGCTGTTTGGTCCTTATTGGGCACAGATGGAACGATGGAAGATTTGTTGGTTATCTTATATTCAGGAATTATAGTTCTTACCAAAGTTGGACCAGAGAGCTTGTGACCTACTGGGTTTTCCAAGTCTATAGATGCACTTTGCCCCAAGTCGTCCCCTGCAAGGCTTGGTGGGCCAACTTGGGTGAGAATTTGTACAGGTGCCTGCTCCTGAGATACAGACTGGACAGAAGGAAGTAAACTTTTAACCAGGTGTGTAAGCTCGTTAATCAAGCATTTTAAGGCTATAATCTCAGCCCTAAGTAATGCAATAGGCCCAAGTGTATCAGGAGATAGATGTTCAGTATTGCCGCCTCCTTGCGATATACTTAGTGATACTACTTGCTCGCCTATTGCATCAGAAAAGGATGCGAGTGGGGCAAATCTGTTAGAGCATGGGATGGTATGCATCTCTGGAGTCGCTTGCTTACAAACAAGTGCGTCAGAATCAGGAACAGCCTTCCCCTGGAACCCAGCAGCATCACAACCCTTAGTGGCGCTTAGATTAGTGATACGTTTGCTAACGTGTTTATGGAACATAGGGGCAACCGTGAGCGGGCGGGCAGGGGATTGTGGGTCTTGGGGGTTTGTATTATTGTTACAAGGCGGAACCACAGGATCTGACGCCAATATCGTCTCGCACTCATTAATTAGTGTGTCAATTCTATCGAGAACACAATTGCTTGCGGCATGTTTACGGGATTTCTTGGCCTTTTTCCCCTTGCCTAGCCCACGACTCCCAATCCCGCCCACTTCTGTGCACTCCATGGTTTTCCGTTTGCCCATACCTTACGTAAGAGAACTATTTACTTTAATAACCACAGTATGAAACAATACAAATTACCCGATAGTCACCCGTAAATATGTCCAACCAAATAAGGGTTGCAAGTTGAAGGCGACTAAAGCAGCAACAAGTCTTGAATGTTTATAAAACCCAATAATATAGTCCCAAAGAACCAAAATCCGAGGAGGCAATACCTTGTGTTCGTGGCTATAAGACTCTTGCGTGACACTTAAAAGAGGGATCGCCCTGCCCTGCCTCTTCCTGTCGATGACGGGCAAGGACGGGCCCGCCCTTGGCCCGGGCTTCGCCCGGGCACGGCCCGCGCGCGCTCCCGCGCCGCGGTAGTGATGGGCGCTTTTGAGCGCTTGGTAGCAGCGATGCTCCACCCCTCCTGGGAGCAAGGAATTATGGCCAGTGTAGTCCTCGGGTCAAAGCAGCTAATCCAGCGCGTCCCGCGCCGCGGTAGTGATGGGCGCTTTTGAGCGCTTGGTAGCAGCGATGCTCCACCCCTCCTGGGAGCAAGGAATTATGGCCAGTGTAGTCCTCGGGTCAAAGCAGCTAATCCAGCGCGTCCCGCGCCGCGGTAGTGATGGGCGCTTTTGAGCGCTTGGTAGCAGCGATGCTCCACCCCTCCTGGGAGCAAGGAATTATGGCCAGTGTAGTCCTCGGGTCAAAGCAGCTAATCCAGCGCGTCCCGCGCCGCGGTAGTGATGGGCGCTTTTGAGCGCTTGGTAGCAGCGATGCTCCACCCCTCCTGGGAGCAAGGAATTATGGCCAGTGTAGTCCTCGGGTCAAAGCAGCTAATCCAGCGCGTCCCGCGCCGCGGTAGTGATGGGCGCTTTGAGCGCTTGGTAGCAGCGATGCTCCACCCCTCCTGGGAGCAAGGAATTATGGCCAGTGTAGTCCTCGGGTCAAAGCAGCTAATCCAGCGCGTCCCGCGCCGCGGTAGTGATGGGCGCTTTTGAGCGCTTGGTAGCAGCGATGCTCCACCCCTCCTGGGAGCAAGGAATTATGGCCAGTGTAGTCCTCGGGTCAAAGCAGCTAATCCAGCGCGTCCCGCGCCGCGGTAGTGATGGGCGCTTTTGAGCGCTTGGTAGCAGCGATGCTCCACCCCTCCTGGGAGCAAGGAATTATGGCCAGTGTAGTCCTCGGGTCAAAGCAGCTAATCCAGCGCGTCCCGCGCCGCGGTAGTGATGGGCGCTTTTGAGCGCTTGGTAGCAGCGATGCTCCACCCCTCCTGGGAGCAAGGAATTATGGCCAGTGTAGTCCTCGGGTCAAAGCAGCTAATCCAGCGCGTCCCGCGCCGCGGTAGTGATGGGCGCTTTTGAGCGCTTGGTAGCAGCGATGCTCCACCCCTCCTGGGAGCAAGGAATTATGGCCAGTGTAGTCCTCGGGTCAAAGCAGCTAATCCAGCGCGTCCCGCGCCGCGGTAGTGATGGGCGCTTTGAGCGCTTGGTAGCAGCGATGCTCCACCCCTCCTGGGAGCAAGGAATTATGGCCAGTGTAGTCCTCGGGTCAAAGCAGCTAATCCAGCGCGTCCCGCGCCGCGGTAGTGATGGGCGCTTTGAGCGCTTGGTAGCAGCGATGCTCCACCCCTCCTGGGAGCAAGGAATTATGGCCAGTGTAGTCCTCGGGTCAAAGCAGCTAATCCAGCGCGTCCCGCGCCGCGGTAGTGATGGGCGCTTTTGAGCGCTTGGTAGCAGCGATGCTCCACCCCTCCTGGGAGCAAGGAATTATGGCCAGTGTAGTCCTCGGGTCAAAGCAGCTAATCCAGCGCGTCCCGCGCCGCGGTAGTGATGGGCGCTTGAGCGCTTGGTAGCAGCGATGCTCCACCCCTCCTGGGAGCAAGGAATTATGGCCAGTGTAGTCCTCGGGTCAAAGCAGCTAATCCAGCGCGTCCCGCGCCGCGGTAGTGATGGGCGCTTTTGAGCGCTTGGTAGCAGCGATGCTCCACCCCTCCTGGGAGCAAGGAATTATGGCCAGTGTAGTCCTCGGGTCAAAGCAGCTAATCCAGCGCGTCCCGCGCCGCGGTAGTGATGGGCGCTTTTGAGCGCTTGGTAGCAGCGATGCTCCACCCCTCCTGGGAGCAAGGAATTATGGCCAGTGTAGTCCTCGGGTCAAAGCAGCTAATCCAGCGCGTCCCGCGCCGCGGTAGTGATGGGCGCTTTGAGCGCTTGGTAGCAGCGATGCTCCACCCCTCCTGGGAGCAAGGAATTATGGCCAGTGTAGTCCTCGGGTCAAAGCAGCTAATCCAGCGCGTCCCGCGCCGCGGTAGTGATGGGCGCTTTTGAGCGCTTGGTAGCAGCGATGCTCCACCCCTCCTGGGAGCAAGGAATTATGGCCAGTGTAGTCCTCGGGTCAAAGCAGCTAATCCAGCGCGCTCCCGCGCCGCGGTAGTGATGGGCGCTTTTGAGCGCTTGGTAGCAGCGATGCTCCACCCTCCTGGGAGCAAGGAATTATGGCCAGTGTAGTCCTCGGGTCAAAGCAGCTAATCCAGCGCGTCCCCGCGCCGCGGTAGTGATGGGCGCTTTTGAGCGCTTGGTAGCAGCGATGCTCCACCCCTCCTGGGAGCAAGGAATTATGGCCAGTGTAGTCCTCGGGTCAAAGCAGCTAATCCAGCGCGTCCCGCGCCGCAGTAGTGATGGGCGCTTTTGAGCGCTTGGTAGCAGCGATGCTCCACCCCTCCTGGGAGCAAGGAATTATGGCCAGTGTAGTCCTCGGGTCAAAGCAGCTAATCCAGCGCGTCCCGCGCCGCGGTAGTGATGGGCGCTTTTGAGCGCTTGGTAGCAGCGATGCTCCACCCCTCCTGGGAGCAAGGAATTATGGCCAGTGTAGTCCTCGGGTCAAAGCAGCTAATCCAGCGCGTCATTAATCTACTCGAACATGTGATGGCAATTTGACATGTGGGACTTCAGTTGTCTTTGTTGCACAATTCTCATACTCTCTTGGCCTCTTCTTTTTCTCAGACTCATTAATTGAACAAAAAGTTGGACCACCACCCTTATTCTGTTTAGATGGTGCAAAGTCCAAAATACACAGGTTTTCCAATTTTCCGTCAGATGTTGTGTGGACAATAGCTCTCTACTGCGAAAGTAAAAATGTGTATTTTGGAGTTTGACTGTCTAAAGAAAACAAATGTAGTTGCCGTCCCTGATTCTTCTTTGCTGATTTTAGATCTGTTGGCTTAAGGGTGGTCTTCCCCCGAACTTTTTGCCATCCTCCTTCATTTTTCTGATCTTGTTTTTGCTGGCCTTAGGGCATGGTTCCCTCCATGGGCCGCCCTAAATGTTGCCCGTACCCGCCCCACCACATCATCTAATGATGTCAGCGAGCACCGCGCGCCAACATCATTAGGTGATATCGGACGCGCTGGAAGCCATTTGCTTCCAGCGCGTCCAAGGAGGAGAAGGTGAGTTTCTCCTCAGGGAGGGTGGGGGATTTAAATAAGAGGCATCAGAGGAAAGGAAATGGTTTCCTTTCCTCCGATGTCGCTTTTCAGCATTCCTGCTGCACGATCACGCATGGGGCACGATCGTGCAGCAGGAATGCCCACTATACACCAGGAATTTTTTGTTTTATTTATTTTTTTAATTAAAAGGATTGTGTTGCAGGGAGCGGCCTCTTGGGCAAGGGTCGCTCCCCTTTGGAGAGAAATTTGTTTGGCCATTTCTGCCCCCCGGGGGGCAGATCGGCCCAAATAATTAAATATTTTTATTGGGTGCCCACTAGGCCACCAGGGATTTTTATTTTTATTATTGTGATTATTGTGGCCGTTTCTGCCCACTTTGGCTTGGCTGGTGGATTGTATGTGGACTGGTGCATTATTTGCATATGTGATTGTAATATTTTATTTCTCCTTTTTATTCTAGTGCAAAGCTTTTGCTTCTTATTGGCGGTTTCGGCAGTGGTTGATCTGCAGTTTTGCGTAGTTTCGTTTTATTTGGTAAGAAAAACATTTTTGTTGTGTTTACTCCAAATGAGTATTATTGTCATGCATGAATGATTTTTTTGTAAGTGGTGTCATAATAGCAGCATCTTTGGGGCCAGCTGTACGACCCTTACATTTTGTGGCTCGCAAATTGCATCGCTTTGCGACTCGCAATTTGCGACTCGCAAAATGCAATTTACAACAGTGTCTCAGACACTGTTAGCGATTCCTAATGGGGTCGCAAATTGCCTGCCTCCTTAATATTCATGAGGCAGGTGCTATTTGCGACCCCATTAGGAATGGCCAGCACTCACAGGGATGGTGGCCTGCTGGGGTCAGCAGACCACCATGTCTGTGACTGCTTTTTTAATAAAGCAGTTTTTTTTTTAAAATGCAGTCCGTTTTCCTTTTAGGAAACCGGGATACATTTAAAAAAAGAAAAATGAAACGTTTCTGTTTCATTTTTTAAGGGCAGGCAGTGGTCCCTGGGACCACTGCCTGCTCTTAAAAAATATTTTCGCACCCACTCACAAAGGGGAAGGGGTCCCCTGGGGACCCCTTCCCGTTTGCGAGTGGCTTACCACCTACTTGAAGTAAGTGGTAAACTGCGAGTATTACAATGGTACATTCCATTGTGACTCTCTATTAGGAAGGGATGCCCCTTCTTAATAGCGAGAGTCGCAAACGCTATTTTGCGAGTCACAGACTCGCAAAATAGCGTTTGTACATGCCAGGACTCCTTTTTGCGGTCGTAAACGGGCCGATTGCCCGTTTGCGACCACAAAAAACGGTCGTACATTTGGTTCTTAGTTTGTGTTTTGAGCGTGAAATTCTTTGCGATGTGTTTTGCATTGTCTTATGTGTCATTTTCTTTTCTTTTTCTTTTTTAGTGGGATATTGTTGGTCCTTGCTGTGTCTGTGCAGAGTAGGTGGTGGTGAGTCTAGCTGCTTCTGGCAAGTGAGTGGTATAGTTTTGGAGTATTTAGGTCTTTGTGATAAAGCCACATTTTGTTCATTACTTATTTTACAAAGTGTTTGTTGTTGTTGACTTGTGTGACAAGTTGCCTTTATTAGTAAGGATTATGGCGAGCCACAGAATTAGTGCTCAGCAGGTGGTTGGTATGCTTTTTGAATCTTCCTCTGACCATGATTATGAGACTGAGGGGTATATTCACAAGAACGTGTGATAACTACCGCAAGAGTAGCGTAACGCAACTTTCAATAACACAGCCTATCACGGGAAAATAACCCCGTGTCAACGTGGAATTCACAACAAGGCGGTACCATGCGATAGTTGGCCGACACAGCGGCCAATGCTCGCGATACAACCACCTCGACGGAGATAAAAACACAAACCACAACGCGAAAAAAGCTGCGATGGGCCAAAGCGCGATAAGAAAACAGTGACAACCAGCGTGAGGGCAGCAATACTCACGCGCAAAGCGGGAAAAAGCACAAGAGCAGCATACGGAAAATGCCACAGAACAAAATACATCAACAGCCGAGTACCACGGATGCACCCTGGCCAACTGCAGAGGACAACATGCACACCACAACATCCACGCACTGTGGAAGAACAGAACCTACAGGCACACCACATGAAAGAGACCAGTGGCAGACAAATCAGAGCCGCAGGAGCGACACACCCACCGTGCAGCATACGCACATAAGCAGAAGTGCACCCGGACAGTGACAACATCCCGGTACAAACAGCAACACCTCCACAACTGAACACAGGACACAACTGGTTCGGAAAATGTGCACAACATGGCAAATCACATCTGAAACCCCAGGGACATGTAACATGACAATGTACAATTCCAACCTGTGACCTGCAAATATGTTTTATTCACACATGCAGTGCAATTGGACATCTACTACTGTCCCATGAATGCCACGGACGGTCACAATGTGACGTGCTCATGAGAAGAAAGTGGCAATGATGGAGTCCCTACGGGCCATTCCTGCCGCAGCTGCAGTGGGATGTGGGCCACCTGCCCCATCACCACCATCATCGTCCGGTACCTCTGGAACTGGGACCCATGGGGCCCTGGTGCGAACACAGATGTTGTGCAACACACAACATGCAACGATCATCTTGCACACGACGTCCGGGCTGTACAGGAGCTTCCACCAGTGCCGTCCAGGCACCTGAAACGTGACTTCAACATGCCAAATGTGCGTTCAACGATGCTCCTGGTGCGTATGTGGGCCGCATTGTACTGCCTCTGGGCGAGTGTGTTCGGGTCTCGGAGGGGTGTCATCATCCAAGGGCAGAGTGCATATCCTTGATCACCTGGGACAGTGCAGGGAGAAAAGAGTCAATACTTGGTTCGGCAGGATGTGATGGCAGGCCCACCAATTCAGTGACGCCTGTGCTGGCTGTGGGGGGGGGTGAGTGTAAGCCAGCCCTCAGGGAGTAGCATGTGCTGGCAACTACACCAACAGTCATCAGGCACACAGACATGCAATGTCTGAACGACAAGGGGGGATGACTCGAGTCGCACAGGGCTAGTCGCCCCGGATGCACAGCGGCCAACACGGGCCCACCACCACGGGACGCTGACCTCCGGGAGACCGGGGTAGGGTCATGGGGGCAGAGCAGTGCCTCACATGTGTCATGGCCGCATTCCGCATCTCCACATGTTCAGCTGTTGTGTGGCTGTGGTGCCATGTGGAGTCTGTATTTGGTGCAGGGGTAGCCCAGGATGACCATGGAGTGGTGTAGTCGTGCCTGGTAGGGGGTCGTGTAGTTTAACATGTCAGATGTGGTTAGGTCACGTGTGCATCCCCACAGTTGTGCCTTGTGCGTTGGTGGCTGTGGGATGTGTGGTGTGTTGAGTTGGTACTTACCAACGAGCAGTCCCGTTCCATATGTGCCATCCTGGAAGCGCTGGTTGATGATGGACTGTCGGAAGATGAAGGAATCATGCACACTGCCTGGGTAGTTGGCGACGACATTGGTGAACATTCCCCGGTGGTCCACTATTGCCTGCACATTGATGGAATGCGTGTGCTTCCTGTTGCGGTAGTGGTGTGCAGTATCCGCAGGGGGCACAAGTGGGACATGTGTGCAGTCGATTGCCCCCAACACGGCCGGGAATCCGGCTATGGCGTAGAAGCCTTGCTTAGTCTCCAGCTGTTCCTGCGCAGTGTTGGGGAAGTGAAGGTACTGGGGTATGAAGCTGATGATGGCATCCAGGACGGGTGTGATGAACTTTGATAGGGCTGGCTGTGAGACCCCTCCGACTCTGGCAGTTGTTGGTTGGAAGGTCCCAGAGGCCAACAGGTGCAGCACTGCCAGCAGCTTTGTCTGCAGAGGGATGTTTGTTCTCCGCTGTGTTGGGACCGTCAGCCTGTGGGCGATGTGGGTCAGGATGCGGAGGGTGCTTGTCCTTTTGAGCCTGTAGTGGGCAATGACTTCCGCGGGCGTTAGGTCTGTGAGAGTGGTGCGTTTACGGTAGCTCCACTGTCTTGTTCTACGCTGCCTCTGTGGTAGTCCGGGGGGGGAGTGGGTCTGGGTCCTGGGGGGGTGGCGGTCCAGGGGGTGGTGGCGGGGGGTGTTGTGGCCCTGTTGGGGCTTTGAGCTGCATGTAGAGTAGCTCCATGGCGTTGTTTGTTCTTCGGGTATGGCTGTGTGCGGGACTCCATTGCCTACTGCAGGTAGACGTCCTTCTTTACACCTGCTTGAGGCAGGTGTTAAATACCTGCGGCTACCGCACCTCATCGCCTGTTTTGTGTTTTTATCGCCGATGTGGCTGGTCGTTGAGAATGTTGAGGTGTGATGTTGTCTCGACTTTTGTCACGGGAACGCCTACTCTGCATCTCATTAGCGATATTTGCGGGGGTCCTCTGTGGCGATGTTTTTTGCGGCTGCTATCGTGGGTAAACTGGTGCAGTGGGCTGTTAACACCGGCTTGTGAATGGGGGGTAAATTTATCACGACTTTGGCTGCGATAAAGTGCCGTTAATTCGGCGATAGCTCCTTGTGAATATGCCCCTGACAGTGTGTCTGAGGGAGAGGAGGTAGTGCAAGATTCTGGCAGTGAGTTTTCTGTCCACAAGGAATCATCTGATGAAGAAGCTACTCTCAGTGCGGATGAAGGAACTCTCAGTGCGGATGTAGTGCCTGTTTTAGAGGAGGACACTGATGTGTTCATGGTGCAGCAAGAGGCATCTGTCTTGCAGCCTGGGGCTCCAAGGCTTCCCATTGGGAGTGCTGGACTCTAGGTTGATCCAAACATGGTGCAGCCGGTGTTGCCTGCCTTTAGTGGCAATGCAGGGTGTAGAGTGAATTGTGAAAAATGTTTGCCTATACAGTTTTTTCAGTTGTTTATGGATGATGTATTTTTGGCTGAGATTGTTGAGCAGACTAATTTGTATGCTGCACAGTATTTGAGGGACAACAGTGCCAGACCTAGGCCCCACTCTAGAGCTACCCGGTGGACTCCCACAAATCTGGATGAGATAAAGAAGTTTTTGGGTTTGACTTTTTTGATGGGCTTGATAAGGAAGCCGTCACTGGCTTCATATTGGTCTACAAGTTCATTGATGGCAACGGCCATATTTCCTGCAATTATGAGTCGTGATCTGTATTTACTTTTGCTTCGGATGCTGCATTTTGTTGATAATGCTTTGGCGTTGCACACAAGATCACCCTGACTGTGACCGTCTTTTTAAGATTAGGCCTGTTTTCAGAGATCTATACTCCAGGGAAAGAAATAGCTGTGGATGAGTCTTTGGTCCTGTTCAAGGACTGTTTGGTTTTTAGGCAGTATATTCCTAGCAAGAGGGCACATTATGGAATTAAGATGTATATGTTGTCTGAGAGTAGAACAGGATATGTCTATAATTTCCGGGTGTACACTGGAAGGGATTCCACTATTGACCCCCCCTGGTTGTCCGTCCACTTTAGGAGTTTCAGAGAAAATTGTGTGGGAACTTGCTAGAGGACTTTTTAACAAAGGTCACCATTTGTACCTAGATAATTTCTACACTGCTGTGCAATTGTTTAAGGAATTCTTCAAAGTAGACACTCTTGGTTGTGGCACAATCCGCTCGAACCGTAAAGGTTACCCAAAAGAGCTTGGTTGCGAAAAGCTACAGAGGGGACAGTGCAGTGCCTTGCGTAGTGATGAACTGCTAGCTCTGAAATTTGTGGACAGGAGGGATGTGTACACGCTGACTACCATCCATGATGACAGTACTTCACCTGTGACTGTTTGGGGTCAGGTTGCTGAAGTGCGCAAACCTGTGTGCATTGTAGACTACAATAGCACTTGGGTGGTGTTGATAGAGTAGATCAGAGGTTGGAACCTTAAACTGCTGTTCACAAGTCTTACATTTGGTATAAGAAGTTGGCCATCCATCTTTTCAATTTAACATCTTTTAATGCTTTTGTTGTGTTCAAGGGGTATTCTCCAGCTTCAAAGATGACTTTTGTTCAGTTTCAGGAGTCTGAGATAGGCAGCCTTGTTGTAGTGGAACAGGCAAGTGTTCCTGGAGTTGGAGTGGTGGAGAATGTGACTAGATTGAAAGATCTCCACTTTCCCGATTTAATTCCTCCCACACCCAAAAAAACAATGCCTGTTAGAGATGTAGAGACTGTTTGCGAAGAGGTATGCAGAAGGAGAGTCGTATGCACTGTGCTGATTGTCCTTCTAATCCTGGGCTGTGTGCCCCCACATGTTTCAGATTATATCACACTCAAAAGAGTTTTTGGGAGCAACCGTGAGTCTAATAGTGTACTGCCTGGTCTGTATGTTTTTATATTTGTTGTTCAGTTCCACGGTTGGCATTAGAATTATGTCTTTAGTTACCGCTGTTGTGTTTGTAGTTATAGTTTTGTATCTAGTTCCAATTGGTTTGTGTTTTCTTTCTTGTTGAAAACAAATTTGATGATGGTGTGCATGGACTGGCGTTTGGCTGGTGGTATGCATGGACTGGCGCTTGGATGACAGTGTGCATGGACTGGCACTTATCTGGCGGTGTGCGTGGACTGGCGCTTGGCTGGTGGTGTGCGTGGACTGGCGCTTGGCTGGTGGTGTGCGTGGACTGGTGCTTGGCTGGTGATGTGCGTGGGCTGGTGGTGTGCGTGGACTTGCGCTTGACTGGCGGTGTGCTTGGGCTGGCATTTGGCTGATGTTGTGTGAGTAGTGACTTGCTGCTGGTCATTACACACTCTGCTAGCCAAACGGCACTGCACACACTATGTAAACCACCAGCCGTTGTGATTGCTGTGTCAGTCTTGTGGGCGTATGAAAGTGATGGGCCCTTGAATGGCGCTGTCTGTTGATGTGAATGCTGTAATGTTGTAATGTGCTGGGCCACGGCTGGCAGTGTGAATGGTCTTGTCACATATGAAAGGTGTGTTAATGGCCTGTAAAGAGGTTGGTGCCTTGCCGTGGCTTTACAGCTCACGAGCTGTGAGTCATTGGTTCATGTTTTTAACCTTTTAATTATTAACAGTGCATTTCTTTTTTGTGAAATCTCTTGTTAATAAAATTTTACGCTCTGAACCTTCACTCACCCTCGTGCCAAATCCACCCAGTATGTGTGTGTACTTAAGGAATAGTTCGTTTTGAAGTAATATTTGTCTTTTCTGTCTTTCTCTGCCAGGGTGTACATTGTCTCTACATTGTCTGTTGATGTGAGTGTTGTAATGTGCTGGGGCCTCAGCTGGTGGTATGTACGTGTGTGTCAAGTATGAAAGGTGTGTGAATAGCCTGTAAAGAGGTTGGTGCCTTGCCTTGGCTTTACAGCTCACGAACTGTGAGTCATTGGTTCAGGTTTTTAGCCTTTTAATTATTAACAGTGCATTTCCTTTTTGTGAAATCTCTTGTTAATAAAATATACATTTTTTTTTTTAAACAAATTTTATTCGTCAAATGACACATATAGAGCAGGGCTCTGTAACCCAGAGACATCTGCACAATAAGCATAAAACATTGTGACTTTGACTTTTCAATAATGAGATCAAGGAGAAATAAAGGGCAATACAAATGAAATAAAACCACATGAAAACCCCTCCCAACAACCCCCCTCCCCCCTGTCGCACTAATCGCTTCCCAGGAACAGCCTAGCCGTGAATGTTGCACCACAACCACTCGCTACATTATACAACAAAGCAAGTAACTACAGCTTGCACCAGCTGGGTAGAATTAAACTGGGTTGAGGGGCCCTGTTGCAGAAACCGGCTCCAGCAGCAAACCTCGGTAGTCCGCCCAACGCTTCCAAACTTTAAAATGTTTCTGCGGGCAGCCTCTTGCAGTGAAAATGAGGAGTTCCAGACGCATACAGAAGTCCAGTCCCTTCTTCCATGCCGACACTGAGGGCGGCGCCGGCGCCTTCCATGCTCTAGCAATGTCCCTCTTCGCCAGAGTAAACCCTAGCAACATAAGATGGCGTTTGTAAATATTGCCCCCAATTCCCTCCATGACATGTAAAAGCACCAATTTCGGCGAGTGGGGCAAGTCCCAGCCCAACACCTCAGAGAGACAGGTGATAACCCCTCTCCAGAACCGTGACAAGGAGAGACAGTGCCAAATCGTATGTAACAGGGTCCCCTCCTCCTGTTCACATCTAAGGCATAAAGGGGAGGCCACCAGCCCCGCCCTCCACAAACGAACCCGTGTAAAGTAGACCCGATGAAGATATTTAAACTAGACAAGGCGCAGATGCACCGCTATGGCAGCCCCCCACGGGGAGGCCAAGGCCTCCGTCCAGTCTTCCACATCAAGTGTACCAACGTCCCCCTCCCAGGCCCCCTTAAGCTTCTGCAGTGTGGGGGAGCAGTGAGTCACCAGGGATTGGTAGATCTTAGATATCTTATGATCTTGAAGGTCACCCATAAATACCTTCGCCTCTACCGGACTGAACTCCGCCAGCGACTCCAAGCCCTCTAGGCTAGGGGAGAGGGCATGACGAAATTGGAGGTATTTGTAAAATTGGGTTTTTGGCATGTGAAAGTCTTTTTGTAGGTCTTGAAAGGACTTCAGGATCGGCCCCCGCATAACGTCCCCCAGGGTAGAGATGCCAATGCTGTCCCATCCACGAAACCCTGACAGTGTAGCTAGTTGTGGCAAACAGCCATTATTCCATAAGGGGGTTTCCCGTGTCAGTGTGTTCCACCACCCCATCCTCCGCAAGGCCTGTTGCCAAAGCTGGAAAACCACCCGGGTCGCCGGCGGCAGGGAATTGCGTATCGGTGCAGAGTACAAAATGGTGTGTATGGAAAGATCCCCCATAAGACGCCGTTCAAGAGCATAGGCAGGGTGCTCTCTACCCCCATACCACCATTCGTTCAATACAAGCAAATGTGAGGCCATGTAGTATGATAAGATATCAGAGGTCGCTAGTCCCCCGCAATATGTGGAGAGGAAACATGTCCGTAAGGCGACCCTTACCGCTCCCCCGCCCATAGAAATTGACCCAAGGCAGCATTAACCTGTCTGAACCATCTAGGGGAAATCGGGTAGGGGTAATTCTGCAATTGATAAAGTAACCGGGGAAGTGAGACCATTTTGAAGATGGCCGACCGACCATATATAGACAACAGCATATGTGACCATGTCCTAAGATCCTCCCGCACACGTTCCCAGACCGGAACCAGATTCCTTTCCCATGCCACAGTAGGTGTATCTGATAAAAATACCCCGAGATACTTCATCCCACCGGTGACCACCTGAACCGACGAAGCCCAGGAGCCAAGACCAGATGTGTCCCCGAGAAGCCACAGGGTAGACTTGCTGGGGTTCAGGTAGAGACCCGACGATTCCCCAAATACCTGCATAATACGGAGCAGCCTCGGCCCCGTCCGGTCCACATCCGTGAGAAAAAATAAAACATTGTCGGCGTATAAAGCAATACGATCCGACAATCCATGCGCCCATTCAAAGCCAGTCACCTGCGCATCTATGCGCACCCAGGCGGCCAAAGGTTCAACTGCCAGCGCAAACAAGTAAGGAGAAACCGGGCAGCCCTGACGGGTACTCCGTCCAATAGAAAAGGTGGAGGAGATAGAGCCAGCGACACGTACCGACGCAGTAAGATCAGTGTAAAGTAGGGACAAGTAGGACAAAAAGCGCGGTCCAAGATTCAATCTGCGCAGCAACGCGAATAAATACACCCAACTAAGGGAATCAAACGCCCTGTCCATATCTGCCAGCAGGAGCGCCGCCCGTTCACTGAGCCCCCGAACGGTCGCAACAGTTACCTGCGCCCGTCGAATATTATGTCTGGTCGCCCTCTGTGGCATGAATCCGGCTTGGTCCGGGTGTACCAATGTAGTAATGTGGGACCGCAAACGGTTGGCCAGCGCCCTGGCCAATATTTTAGCTTCGACGTTCAGGAGAGAAATGGGACGATATGCGGCGTGCTGGTCTGGGGGTCTACCGGGTTTATGGAACACCACCACCTCCGCATGTCTCCAATCACGGGGAAGACAACCCCGATCACGGGGCTCCTCCACCACCCTAAGGTAATGGGGACTAAGCTGTAGAAAATATTTCTTAAAAAATTCACAAGGAAACCCGTTAGGCCCCGGGGCCTTACCCGAATTAAGGTCTCCCAGGGCAGCACCCAATTCCTCCTCTGTGAGCGGGAGATCCAGCTCCGCACTCGCCTCATCGGACAGAGCCCGTGGCGGGAGGTCGTCCAAAAAACAGCCTATCACGTCTTCGTGGAAACATTCTTTAGGGGCATACAGCTCCGCAAAATATGTAGAGAAGCTTTCAGCAATGGCAGAGGAGTCCGTAAGGGGCACTCCATTCGGACCCACTATACCTGGGAGGGGCTGGGAATGGACATCCCTTGACACAACCGATGGAGCATCTTGCCAGATTTATCTCCCCATTGGTACACTCTACTGTGAGTCGCCAGCCAAGTGAGGCGGGCCTCATCCATAAGAAGAGCTGCATAGTTCTGTTGTGCCAGCAGCAACTGATATCGGACCAGGTTACCCTCGGTGCCCCTACTGCGATGATCTAAATCTGCAATATTAGCCTCTGCTTGTAGCAGAGCCTCCCTCCGAGTCCTACGGGTTGCCGCACAAAAAGATATCTCAACACCCCGTAGAGTGGGCTTCAATGCCTCCCACAGAGGTTCAGCCCCAGAAATCGAACCCACATTGAGCGTCAAATATTGGTCGAGAGCGCTCTCCATACAATCCCTGTAGTCTGGCTTCTGGAGGTTCCACGTCGAGAGGCGCCAGCGGAAGGGCTGTTTCGCCCAGCCCATCTGTACCGTAACAGTGATCGGCAAATGATCAGCGAGACCCCTCGGAAGGATATCCGCCTCCACCACCCTTCCAGCAGCCATCCGGGGGACAAACAAATAGTCGAGGTGAGAGTAGGACTCGTGGACCGCGGAGAGATATGTGTATCCCTGCACATTACCATGTAGCCGGCGCCAGGGGTCCACCCAATCGAGCCCAGACACTAATGAGGAAAGTTTAGTGACTTGGCGAGCAGCTACACCCCCCCCGGGTCTCCAACGATCCCAGGACACATCCATCACGTCATTCCAGTCACCACCAACCACGGACAGGCCATCAGGCATATCCACCCATAATGTCATGAGCCGCTCTACTAGGCCCCAAGAAAGCGGAGGAGGGGCATAGACACATCCCAGTACTACTGATTCCTCCCTGACCATGCCCTGTAGGAACAAGTATCGCCCTTGAGTGTCCGCCCACGTCTTAACATGTGTGTATAGAACTCGGCGGTGAGTCAAAATAGCCACCCCCTGGGACCCCCGCACAAACCCTGAGTGGAACACCTGTGTGTAACCATACCGCTGGAGGCAGAGCACCTTCGGACCCATAAGATGCGTTTCCTGTAACATAAGTATGTCGGCCCGGGCCCTCTTAGCCTGCTGGAGAATAGCCCCTCGCTTGATTTTATCTAAGACCCCCCTGACATTCCAGCTTACTATTTTGAGAGTCCCGGGAGGCACCCGAGCGCCATTAGGTGGGTTGGCCATGGAAAACCCTGATAGGAGACACTGGAGCGAAAGAAAGCATGTGGTGCGTGCATAGAGGCCTAACAGTACTGTAGCAAAGTGCGACTTGAGGACAAAAACCAAAACAAGAACAACCCAACAACCCCCCCACCCTACACTTCTAGAACGATGAAGCATCTGTCACAGCGGGTGCAGCCCATAGACCCCAACGGGGAGTCTCGGCACACCTCGACCAATGGATCCCCAACTTACAGCCCAATGTCAGCGGGCACTCTCTCCGTCAGAAGATCCAACAGAGAAGCCGGCCCTCACTCGGACTCCTCCGATCAAGGCAACAAAGTCAAAGGTACGCAGGACTGCGGTCTCCCCATCCAATCAGGAGGCCGATGTGGTCTGTCGGGAGGCCGAACCGGCCCGGGAGGATGCACTGCGGGAGTGGGAGCGACGACTGGAGCTGGAGCGTCTACGATCTTTAAGCTTCGATTGAGCCTGCCTACGAGCTGCCTCGCTGGATGAGGAGTCTGATTCCCGCTGGGGCGGTGTGTGGGGACGCAATCGGACTGTCTCATCTGTCCATTGAAACACTTCTTCCGGCGAGTCGAAGAACAGGGTGCGGGATCGGTACACCACCCGCAGCCGGGCCGGATACAGCAGAGCATATGGAAGTTTAAGATCACGGAGACGGGCTTCGGCCGCCAAAAGGACTGTCTCCTCTGCTGGACCAGCTTCGTGTAGTCTGGAAAAATCAGTATGCGTGCATTATCAAAGAGCAGAGGTTCCTTGGCCCTGGCCTGTTTAAGGATAACATCACGGTCATGATAGTTCAGTAGTCTTGCAATGACCGGTCGCGGACGGGCTCCAGGCGGAGGTTTCTGCATAAGAGCCCTATGAGCATGCTCTATCATGAAACAGCGGGACAGGGACTCCGGGGGGAGCCAGCTCTCCAGCCACCGAGTCAGAAACTGCTCCATATCCCCCCCTCACACCCTTCCGGGAAGCCCACAAAGCGGAGGTTGTTGCACCTGGCCCGTCCCTCCGCATCCTCCACACGTGTCGCAAGGCCCTGCTGGGTTGTCTCAAGGGTGGCCACCCGCTTCTGTAGAGTGGCAACTTTGTCCTCCACTCCAGAGATCCGCGTTTCGGTCTTCGTGATGCGGGCCACAGCATTCCGCAAGTCCTGTCGGAGGAGCATGACATCAGAGCCGACCGCCCCGATTTTAGCATCAAGGACATCTCTGGACTGCGTGATGGCGGCCAGGAGCGCAGCATTGTCCGGTACATCTGGCGCAGTCCCCTGTGCTCCTCCAGGTGCCGCAGCGGCGGCCCCAGGACCTGTATATTTATCGAGTGTGCTCTGTTTGGCTGAGCGCCCACCGGTCTTGTCCCTTGTCATGGTGTCTACGAAGCCCTTCCGTTCCTAGGCCACCCGGTGCCAGCTACTCTAGCCACTACTGCAGAGGGCTACAGGCACCTCCACGTATGGGAAGGAGAGGCACACTCCTGTGCACGTCACGGGCCAATACAACACCCAAGGAGAGAGGATAAGCAAGGCGTGGAGAGGCTGCAGGGCTGCAGGTCCGGGGCCTACGCGACCCGATCCGGCCGCCGATAGTGCGATCCCTTACAGACAAAGGGAAGGGAGCAACGAAAGGAGGGGGCCCCCCGGGAACGACTAGTATCAATCAAAGGGGAATCAAGGGTAAACACTCACTGCCGAGGGGCCACACTGCCGCATCCGAGCCCCCTCCACTGTCCCAGAGATAATCGTGGCTCCAGCCAACAGAGTTCTCAGTCTAGGAGCCAGGGGGGTAATCAACACTCTTCCCGGGGCCCCCCAAGCGTCCACCTCCTACCTCCAGGCTAAGCTGTAATGAGCAATGACCGCCGAGGGCTCCAGCAGTTCCACCAGCCGCCTCCACTGCCACCTACTCGCGCGACCCGATTTGGTCGCCGGAGCGAGCGCGCAGTGCCACCAACGTTTATCAGGGCAGAGGGCGGCTCTCCAAGTGTCCGATGGCTCAGGGGGCGCGGGTTTCGACGCTGGCCCCAGGGCCGTATGGCGGTCGCTGGACACAGTCAGCAGCACCACTGCTCCTCAGCGCCCCCGCAGTCCAACAAGACTGCCGACAGTGTAGCACGTTGTCCCCCCGCGCCCCGATATGACCGCCGATAGCGCTGCCACCACAGAAGCGGGAGTGCGAGGGGAGGGAGGGAGGCGTCCACGCACCAGGCTCCTGCGGCCAGATTCAAACAAAGCTGCCGCCGCTCGTCACCCCCACCTCACCAGCAGTCTCGGCGTGCACACGCCCTCCAGCTCAGCGGGGCCCCGGGGACCCCAGGCACCTCGCGCTCCACTCGCCAGCCGCCGCTCCCGGTTGTGGCGCAGCGTCACTTCACCCAGGTCGCACCCCGGGCCGCTGCCACCACGGCCCGCCACACGAAGATTCGGGGCCAAATCGGGGCACAGAACACAGACCCCTCTCTTGCCCCACCAGGGACACAAACTGGACGGAGGAGAAGGATCGGAGGACAGGATAAATGGAGGATCAATGTTTAGGCTGGACGGAGCTCGCCTAGCACACGTCCGCCATCACGGCTTGCCAGGCCACGCCCCCCATAAAATATACATTTTGAACCGTTCACTCACCCTCATGCCAAATCCAACCAGTATGTGTGTGTACTTGAGGAACAGATGGATAGGTAGTCATATGCGCCTTGAGACCCTCACGGGTGAGTAGCGTGCTTTATAAACCCCTGATTGATTGATTGATTGATATTTGTCTTATCAGTCTTTCTGTGCTAAGGTGTAGTTTGTCTCTGGGAAAATTTACCAAATTTAGATATTTTTGTAAACCCAAAAAACATGGGGAGTACTGGGTGGTGTGACTCTAATGGATCCCAACAAGTTTTTTTACTCACAATGCCATGCAAACCTCAAAATGTAACTATAGTCACACATTTTTCTTGCATTACTGTGTCATAATCTTCTGGTATCAGAAAAGTCAAAATTTTCCTACCATTCTGCATTCCCCCCAGGTCTCCCGATAAAAATGGTACCTCACTAGTGTGGGTGGGCCAAGTACCCGCGACAGGCAAGGGCCCAAAACATATTGTGGAGACATCAAAATTACCTATCACAAAATGACCTGGTTTTGCAAGGGGGGGTCACCTGGGTTTTTGGCCCCGGGCATGGCGGCCATCTAGGGAAACCTAGCAAACCAACACATTTCTGAAAATTAGACACCCGGGGGAGTCCAGAGAGGTATGGCTTGTGTGGATACCCCAACGTTTTCCTACCCAGAATCCCCTGCAAACCTCAAATTTAGCTGAAAAAATAAAAAAATTCTCACATTTCTGTGTGGGAAAGTTGTGGGATCACCAGGCTGCCACAAATTTCCTACCACTTAGCGTTCCCCCAGGTCTCCCAATAAAAATGGTACCTCACTCGTGTAGGTGGGCCAAGTACCTGCGACAGGCAAGGACCCAAAACATATTGTGGAGAAATCAAAATTACCTATCACAAAACGACCTGGTTTTGCAAGGGCCGCACCTGGGTTTTTGGCCCCGGGCTCGGCGGCCATCTAGGGAAACCTGCCAAACCCACACATTTCTGAAAACTAGACACCTGGGGGAGACCAGGGAGGTATGGCTTGCATAGACCCCCCTAACCTTTTTCTGCCCAGAATCCCCTGCAAACCTCAAATTTAGCTGAAAAAACCACATTTGTCTCAAATTTCTGTGTGGGAAAGTTGTGGGATCACTGGGCTGACACAAATTTCCTCCTACCCAGCGTTCCCCCAGGTCTCCCGATAAAAATGGTACCTCACTCGTGTGGGTGGGCCAAGTACCCACGACAGGCATGGGCCTAAAACGTATTTTGGAGACATCAAAATTACCTATCACAAAACAATTCCCAAATTGTCTTTTCTTTGTCTACTTCCTTTGCTCCTGTCCCCTCTCCCCTGAATCCCTCCCCTTGCGTGCCCCCCCCCAATGTTTTCCTACCCAGAATGCCATGCAAACCCCAAATTTAGCTGAAAAAAATCACATTTTCCACATATTTCTGTGTGGGATCACCTTGCCGGCACAAATTTCCTACCACACAGTGTTCCCCTCAGTCTCCAGAGTAAAATGATAGCTCACTTAGGTGTGATGAGATGGGCCATCACTGGCAGGATGCGAGGGAGGAGCTGGGCACAGTCCCAACTTCCACCTACTTCCACACAAAGGGCTGCTTACCCACTGTAGTTAGTCTGGAGCCAGGACAGGGAAGGCAGGACTTCACAGGGAAACCTCTAGAAGGTTCTCCCCCACTTCAAAGGCACAACTGGGCATAAATGCTGGACCTCAGACACCACCACTTCAGTACACTTCTGGACCTCTGGATACTCGGCCAGGAAGAAGGACTGCTGTGCTGCTGAAAGACTTCCACCCTGCTGGGCTATACTCTGCTGGACTACTGCCTTGCTGTGCTTCTGCTTTGCTGTGCTGACCTGTTGCCTGCTGTCCTCCTGTCTGGGTGAGAAGGACTGAACCTGCATTTCTTGAACCCACAGTGACCCCAAAAGCTAGTTGGCTGGCCTCTTGATCTGAACCCTCACAGACATAATAGGCTTCCAACAACCTTGCACCAGCACCTGGACTCTGCCATCTGCCAAGTGGTGCCATCCTAGTCCTGGTCCCTTGGAAGTGGGCTTAAGCTGCTTGCCAGCCTCTGTGGATCCAATGAAACTGACATATCTCCTCTGCTGCGCGGCCCAAACCTGAGCAGAAACTGAAGCATTGTCGCTGCTGCATGAACCTGTCACAAAGACCCACATTGCATCGCAGCCCTTCATTACCATTACATGGGCCTGACTGTGTGACGCATTCTCTGTGCAAGCCCCCACATCCCTCATCAACGGCGGCCTCAATGACAATGCTGGACTCTATTCTGTAGCCTCACAGCTCTTCGGAAACCAACGCATTGCCCGACTGTGCGCCGCATCCTCGGCGATGGACTTTGCATTGCAAGGCCTGTCAACGGGATCTTCTAGGACAATGCAGGCCTTCGTATCTCAGCCTTGCCGCATCTCGGAACTGACACATTGCTTCTGCAGTGTGGCACATCTTTAGACGCGGATCCACACAACACTTTGCAAAGCAGGATTTAAGATACTTTGTTCAGCGGGCCTAACTTGGTCCATGTAGCTAACCTGTGCTACACCGTGGTTGGCCTGAACTTGTGACTTTGTCCCGGTCCGACGCAACCAGATATCCACATTTGGCACTTTATGCCATTTGGCGCTAATTTTAAAATTGTATATCTCTGGTTCTACTAATTGGATTTTTGTTGTTCTGGTCTTGTTTTATTTATTAAAAATGACTCTATTCTTCTAACTCAGTTGAGGGCTCCCTTTGTGGTGTGTTGTCACTGTGTTACTGTTTGAAGTGTTGCACAAATACTTTACACATTGACCCTGAGTTAAGCCTGAGTTGCCCAAGCTACCAGAGGGCTGAGCACAGGTTAATTTAGGGTGTGCTGTAACTTCACCCTGAGAAGAAATGCGGTTGCTGCTTGAGAAGGGTTTCACCCTCTCATCCAGTAAACCAATCTCTTACTATTACTTTTCCAACCACCAGAAAGTATATGGTAACCCCTTCCTGATGGTATTTGCACCTTACACTTGCCTCTTATAGTCCTGGAGAAATGCATTTAACCACTAAGCATATATGTGCAAGAAATGTGTCTGCCAGGTGAAGGATTTAAATTAAATCAGAATTCTTTTTTAATTTTGGGCAAAGGGGACATTGAAAAAAGTCACTAAAATGTAAGTAATTGAGTGTATCGTATGTATGGGCAACAGGTATAGTGATACAATTGAGAAAACTGAAGTGGTTAGATGTAGGGCTGCATTAGCTTATGCAGGCAGCACAAACAAAATGGGCTAAAGGTTGACCAATAAGGTACCAAGAGTTAAATACCTGTAATTAGTACTCACACCTCCACCAAAATCTTCACACTGTAATACCTCTCTACATGTAGGCTGCTCCCTCTCTTTTTATGTATCTCACTTTTGAGGTAAAGACCAAGAAGAAGCACAGGGTTAACTAAACTACTGACTCGTGCAAAGGCCATCCACCTACTGTGGGTTTTGTAGAGTCACATTCTGAATGTTAATGTACCACTGATGTGCCTTCTACTTAACTTTTAAGACCAGGCATCCATCATAAATTTGCTTCAAACCAATAATGAACACGATGTGTACCATATCAGATTTAATGAGTGTTTAGAGGCGCCATTACATTTTCCTTACATTTAATCAGGTATGGTTGTGAACCAGGCCCGGTTCTAGAGGGTGGGCCAGGTGGGCCAGGCCCACCCAAACATGAGCCTGGCCCACCCAAACAGGAGCCTTGGCCCTCGCAGTGACTGCATGAAGGCCAATAGAAAATGACCACTTGAATTTAAAACGTTCCTCCGAATGTTGTTTTTGTTCCTGTTTTAGGAGTTACGTGATTTGGCCTGGGCTCTTTCTCACAGGCACCCCCAATCACGCATCTCCTTTTTAGGAAGGTGGGCTGCGTGCCCGCCCACTTGTGCAGGTACAATAGGGGCATGGTGAAGGGACAAATCCTTTCTTTGGCACCGGGTAACCTTTGCCTTCTGTCCTGCTGCATGGATATTTCCTTTTCTACTCAGAGCTGGAGAAAAGAAGTTTGTTTATCCTGATTCACCTTTCCTGGCCCCTGCAGCTGCTTATCAGATCGGGCTGTGGCGAGAAACCTAGCAGGTAAGAGAATGTGTGGCTATTTGTTTCATGGCAGACTCTGCCACGGATGCAAGACAACAATAAAAAATGTCCAGATAACTCTGGTGATTTATGATCTTGCTGGAGAGCAATCAATTGTCTTTTGGTAGTTTTTAAATGCAGATAAACTGTATTTTATGTGGATAGCTCAGTGGGTTACTGCCTTTGTCACAGAGATCCTTGTGTTACTTGCAGTTCAGAAGTTACAATCCTGACATAGGACAGTGACATATGAACTGTCATCAAAGAGTTGCATACAAACCTGAATGATATAGTTAGAACTTTGCTTTTTTTTTTGTGTTGTGATATAGTTAGAACTTCACCAGTCTTTCCTTATTCTAATGTTGATAAAAAGAGTTTGTTTGGGCAGATATACATTTTTATCAGTAAAGCTAACCCCCAACCAATGACGTACTCTTTAAATCCTGAGTTTTTGTTTCCCCAGACCAAACCCTCTTAAAATATACTGCCCACCAGTATGGATGACATGTGATTCCTACTCCTTGTAATCCTCATTGGCTCATGTGACATTCCCTGTAGACTAATTTACATACTTCTATGATTCATTCTCACTGTATAATGTGTGCGTGATGTAAAGTACTGTGACACCCTACACTGATATGAGTAGCGCGACATACAACAAATAAAATGCATATGAGAGGGGGCTACGGAGAGATGAGGGGCACTGGTGGAGGGTGGCAGTGAGGGAATCCGAGGAGGAGGTCATGGGGGAGGGTCTTTGGAGAGATGAGGGGCACTGGTGGAGAGTGGCAGAGGGTGGCAGTGAGAGAATCCGAGGAGGAGGTCAGGGGGGGGGACTTTGGAGAGATGAGTGGCCCTGTTAGAGGGTGGCAGTGAGGGAATCCGAGGAGAAGGTCATGGGGGGAGTTACAGAGAGATAAGGGGCACTTGTAGAGGGTGGTAGTGAGGGAGTCTGAGAAGGAGGTCATGAGGGGGAGAGGCTACGGAGAGATGAGGGGCACTGTTGGAGGGTGGTAGTGAGGAAGTCTGAGGAAAAGGTCATGAGGGGGAGAGGCTATGGAGAGATGAGGGGCACTGTTGGAGGGTGGTAGTAAAAGTATCTATGGAGAAATAGGTTATTGGTGGGGCACTAAAAAAGACTTTCACACCAGCGCTAAACCCGGCCCTGTCATGGCCTTTCTATTTTATTTAATTAGCAATCGGGTCATTAGGGCAACTGTGGAACATATTTTAAAGTGCATGCTAATTAGATTTACTGCTACATTCAATGTTTTAAGTTTGAAGGTGATTTTACTAATGTTTTTTACTCAGGAAAAATGAAAGTGGAACTGGATGGTGGTTGATATGGTGCTGGGGCCCAAGGTCAGCTGTGAGATAAGGTGCAGTGGAGAGGGGTGGTAGAAAAGTGGATAAACAAGCCTGGAAGGGAGTGCACTGCAGAGTCCAGGGTCAGGCGGAGGTAGTAATGAGGGATTCTCCCTGAAGGCTCGCACAGAGGGAGCCAGAGTAGTGTAATTTGCCTGATACTCCCACCTCAGAAACCTCCTCTTCCCACAATTACATGGAAAAAAAACACTTTATTGAGAGTGACAACATTTAGAAAGAGATTTGGAAAAGAGTGCGTTTTACTGGGCCTTGTAAGACTAAGGAGAGATAAAGGAGGGCCCAGAAGCAGGCCTGGCTAGACATATAAGAGACAAATCGGGCCCGCAGTGGCCCACCCAAATAAAAATTCCTGGAGCCGGGCCTGTTGTGAACAGTGGCGGCAGCCACAAACAAACAGGGGTGCGGCGGGTGGAGACGGTGCGGGGGGAGTGCGGGAGGGGGAGCGTGGGGGGAGAGATTTAATAATATTTCTTTTTAAATAGACTTACCTGAAGCTGCCTTCCGTGTCACACCTCGGTCTTCCTGGTCCCAGCAGCCCCTGAGATGTCATCACAGACTCCCTCTGCAATTCCTGCGCTGCTCTCATTCTATGAGAGCAGCGCGGGGATTGGCCTGAGCGGGCTGGTTTACGCTCCACTCAGGTACAGGAGTCTGTGCTGTTTCTCCAACCCGGCTGCGCAATGCAGCCGCTTTGGAGAAACCTAAGTGCGCATGTGTGTTTGGCCTGCCTAAGACAGCCGACCAAACACACACGGACACTTATAAGTGCACCAACCACTCCTCCCATGGCCCTGGCCTTGCCCCTCCCTACAGCACTGGCTCAGAGCCAGCTGCTGAAAAATAAAACGATGTTAAAATATTGTTTTATTTTTCAACCGCTGGCTCTGAGCCAGTGGGGTGACGCTCCTCCGCCATTGCGGAGGAGCCGCTCCTGGTTGTGGAAGCAGTATACCTACTTGTTTAAATTAGCCGCTACCTCCCCTCTTTTGTTAAACAATGTGTTATGCCTGTGCATTTTCTCATTCTCCACTCTTGTACTGGAGAGGTGGAGTGTGGGCTGTGTATGTCACATGTACCGTGGGACAACTGAATTGTCTGGTACATAGTATTGTCGGACTGCACAGAACACTGAACTATACCCACCCACAATCTGAAGAAATCATGTCAAGGAAGGCAGGCCCTTCCACATATGCAGCTATCTCTCACTCTCCTTTGCTCTACTCCACGTTTAGGCACAGCCACACATTTACAGCAACACCTTAAGAGCACCCTCTGCTGTACACACACAGCACCAAAATACTGCCAACTTTGGGCTCACACTGCGTCACACATGTTCTCTATATATATTCACTAACACCTTAAAAGCTTAAGTGTCCTATCCCTCACTCCTTTCTCTTCGCTCCATGCAAAGACACAATGACAAAAACATAGCAAAAGCCCAACTGTGGTCAACATGAAAGACAATGTGGCACTGTTACATACTACAAGCACCGAAGCCACAATCTCTTCCATCCAAGCACACCTCTTGTGTAGCATCAGCTCAGGCACCTCATCAGTGTTATGAAAAGCTAAACAAATGCAACTACAGAACAAACACAATCACCAATTAATGCCTGGCCTATTGCCTTTGCCAGTGCTTGCTTCTATGTGTGTTTTTATTCTTAGATGTAACGTTTCACCATCTGCACCAGGAAAGGATAGGCCTGAATGTGAAACATGTAAGATGTGGTACCCTGGCTTATTTCTCCTCAACCAAAAACATCACGTGGACTTTCTGCCGAGCTCAGAGGTCATTCTCTAGAGGAGATTAATTTTACGACGTTTCCTGAAAATGAACCTCCCCCTCGTTACACTTCGCCCAACGCAGGCCTTCAGGAGCTGCAAGTTAAGCTAAACTCAGATTTATCTGTAATAATTAAAAAATGTCCATTTCAAATGTGCTGTGAATGTAGCTGTGCAATCAGGCGGGCACCGTCAGCGGGGGGAGGGGGTCAATATAAGGGAACAGACAGAGCTTGTATCATGTTAATATTAATAAGATAAGACTTTAGAGCACGCAGCCCTATCTCGCCACCACCAGAAGACCGACTAACTACAGCATCAAACGCTTAATCCGGACAAAAATCCTAATTTATATGCTAATTAGCCCGGATGTAAGAATTAGAGGGTTAATTAAGCCAGTCTTCCTGCCCTCGCTTTATCTGCTGTGGACACTGAGGTGAGGGGGAGGGGTCACAGAGGCTGCGCACTATCAACCATGCCTTGCTTCTGCTTTGGCAGTGCCCGGCTTTCGGAAACACGTGCAGCTCCATGCAGTTTGGACTGAATCTCAGTTATTGGAAACATGTAGAGGATTTATGATGACTTCCACAGACGTTACCTTAGGAGAGAGAGTTTTATTTTTAATGGGGGTCGTTAGAAGGACGATAATGAAAATAGTACTATCTGTCAGCTGTGCAGATATTACTATGATCCCAAAGAACGGTATGCTGGCTGAGTGGCGCCCTTAGGGTCTTGCTCTTTTGACCTGGAAGAGCTTTAGACAATACTACCTCAATTATACATCACAATACAATAATAAACAAATAATACTTTATTACAGCATAGAAGCAGTCCAATCTATCAAATTGGTTTTTTTCATCCGGCCCTTTCTGAGTTTATTCTCAATCGTAAATGAGAAATTCCCCGGAGGGATGAAGATAGGGAAAAATAAGAGGAATGCACATATCTCTCTCTTACAGTCTCAGTAGAGCTAGGCAGGTTTAATATGGAAGTCGAGTCAAAATACTTTATTACGGCGACATGCCATAAAAGTGTTCCTCCATCATAACTCATCATCAATTGCCATAAAATGATTTTTCCTAATTGATTGTTTAAAATACATCAGTTATCTTTAAGAAGTTAAAAAGTTAGGGTAAAACCTGCCTCAACTTTTAAAAATTTACAATACAATATAAAAAACATACAATACACAATTATAGCATCTTTGTAATGAAATTAATTGCTCAATCCCTGTAAAGTGCCAGTGCGACTTCATGACTTTCCGGCCAGGACTCTTCGCTTGATGCGCCACATATGGCCAAGAAATTTGGCAACGGCGCAGGCGAACAAAGGTCTGGCATCTGATTTGAGAATTCACATGGCCGCCTGGAAATCTTGTGTGCCCATTTGCCTACAAATAGGTTTTAGCCACTTCAATCTAGGCTGTGCGTAAACCGGACACGCAAACATAACGTGGGGCATGGAATCTTTGTGGGATTCATACCCAGGGCAGTTTCTTAGCACTAATGTGTTGTTTTGCCACCCACTTTGAAAGTCGAGTAGAGGGAGTGAACCGAGCCTAAACTGGATATACAGTTTTCTATCAAGCGGTATTAAGATTAGGTCTAAATAAGGCTCCAAACGGATGGTTTGCTTATGGAGTCTAAATTCCATCGTTAGCCTCCTCCAGGAGGATTTCTGGCAGGCTATCTGTGTAACCCAATCCCAGTAATGTTGTTTGATTATACTCCTTTGTGGCGGGGGTGTACTAAGGTTGTCCCAAACTTCATGTAGCCCTATGTCTATTAGGAGCCTCCTTACATTGCGCAACCAGCTAATCTCTTTGTTTTTATCAAGGCGGGTTACTTTTGTCATAGCATTTGCATGAGAGGAGAGTTCCGGGACTGTTCTAATTCTAGCCCAGAATAGCAGCGGGCGGAGCTTGGCAATATCGTTTATGATCTCCTGCCCATATCCAACATTAAGGGGTGAAGTGGGGTGATCTGGGGTGGCAATACCAGATTCCTCAGAATTTGTGCTCAGATTTAGTGAGCTCCTCTAGATTTTCGAAACCACATAGTTCTGACCCGTTCAGGGCAGAATTAGCTGTCTTTCATCAAAGACTTGTAGGGCCGCCGCTAATGGTTTGCTTGATGACTGGTGATGTTCTTTCCCTAGTGCCCCAACTGTCTGTTTGTGTTTCAGGACCATCTTTTGGACATGGGGTCTCCACAACATTTTTCTTGGACAGTTTAATGCCTAGATAATCAAACATATTTACTCTTTCTAGTGATACTCCTCGCAATGATGGACTGCCCCTGTAAGATTTATGGGGGTTTAAAGTCATAAATTTGGTTTTGGTGGCGTTTATCACTAGGCCCCGCATGTCACAAATGCATTCAAATCTATCCAGGAGTAACTGGAGCCCACTTGGAGTTTTGGACACCAGCAAGGTATCATCTGCAAAGAGGAGGGTCACAATCTTTTCCCCATGTAGAATTGGAGCATCAGCGGACGAGTTATCGGAGCAAGATGGCGGCTGCCTAGAACGCCACGCCTCTCACAGCTCTGGTGATATGGTGTTTTCAGATGGTCGCTAAGGAGGGCTTCTGACTCTGGACTTACCGCTACGCTTTGGGGAGCTACCAGGCATGCAACGGTCTCCCCTGTGTAGGCTGTATGCACTCTTGGAGTTTCTTGTTCACTCCAGGGGAGCGCGACGAGTGGTTCCGAGGATCCTGATGAGGCTGACGTAAGGCGGCTGTGGGCGTACACCGCGGAACAGCGGTTCAACTACTGTGAAGCCGCCTCGTATTAGTAAGCACCAGCAAGCCACAAAGGAAAAGGAAAAAGAGAAAGACCGGAGGGAGTCTCTGCCCGCAGCTCCTCCGGCTCGGAGAGCAACGGATCCGAGAAAAGGCAATGATGGGGGAGACGCGGACTCAAAACGTAAAGTAAAAGCAGGAAACACCACGGACAATGTGCTAGTGAATCCGAGGTCGCCGAAGGACTTCCGGGCCACAAGTGGCAGACCCTTACATGCAGAGTCCAAACAGCCTGTAATTCCCTCAATTTTCAGTGGGCTTACGCAGCATACAGGCCCGCCTGAACTGCACATGGGGGAGCATGGAGGCTGCTAGTAACAGACCTAACTGTAATTACTGACAAAGCGGCTAAGGTGGGGGCTGAGGAGGGAGCTGTTCCAGGTCTTATTCCAGGGATCCTGGCATATGGGCAAAAAGGGCTAGTGGAGGAGGTAGAGGGGGATGCCTGTGGCATTACTCCCTCCATATCCCCAGAATTTTCTATTAACCAGGCAACTCCTCTCAGTATACTTGATGTGGAACCTAACCTACCATCAGACAATCTTGATGCAAGAAATCTGAACTCACCTTACCAAGGAGATACATTTTTTTCCCTAACAGATGATTCAGACGGCTCAAACTTAACTGAGGATCTCTCTGATGAAGGAGATCTGGATTCTGGTGGCTCCGATAGTAGTACCTCTGAAGGAGCTAAACCCCAGAGAACGCAAAAACGCCTTGTTAAAAGGAGGACAATCAAAAATAGCTCCGCTAGTAAGGATATCTCAACCTGCAATAAGAAGCCCATAGCCTCGGCCGAACCATCTCAGCTAGTCTGGGATTATTCCGCAATCCAACAGGTCTACGAAGACGAGAGGGGACAACCAGCTGAACAAGCTAGCATGGCCTCAGCGATTCCTACAGTGGATTTAATATGTAATACACTGAAGCAAATACAAGGAGAAGCCAGAGTGGAGACTCGAAAAGCTCACCAAGCCGCAAAGAAAATCCAGGGAGCAATTCGTAAGGTCAATAAATGCTGTATAGATATGGCTGAGAGGATGACAATGATTGAAGCCCAGACAGTTGCTATTGAAGAGTCTACCTGTGCCTTAAAGGCGAGAGTGGATAGTCATGATGCCCAGCTTATAGATGTCCATTGGAAGCTGGAGAATTTTGAAAACCGCCAGCGGTGGAACAATTTGCGGTTTTTGGGAATAGCAGAGAATGTCGAGTGCAACGACGTCAGAGCCTTTATTATCAAATTGCTTAGAGGTGCCTGCCCTGAGTTGTCTAACTGGAACTGGGACACAGAAATACAACAGGCACCGAGATTTCCCCTGGTCCAACGGAAAGCCGTGCAGGAAGGCCAGCCTGAGAAGCCGAGAGCGATACCAGTCTTTTTTGGAAACTTTTTGATACGGCAAGCCATTTTTGAAAAAGCGAGACCAGATGCTAGGCGCTCTTTTGATGGCCACTCATTCTTTGTGAGACATGATTTTTGCCACGCCACAGTGGAGAGGAGGTGGCGTTTACGACAGATGTTTTCCCCCCTGCAAGGTGCTGGCTGTCAGGTCTTTTTACTTAACCCAGCTAGATTAAAGGTCATTTTTAACGGCAAAACCCGATCTTTCACGTCGGAAATAAAAGCTCAAGAATTTTTAAAAGAGATTCATCCTGGTCGAAAGTGCTCTAAAGAAGGAAACATCGGCTAAAGACATGTAACTAATTTGACTCCTCCTTGATGGTCCCCTTGGACTTGGACTGGGATCCGGGTCTCCAGTAGGGATATTTCCCCAGAGGATATAGAGGTGAAATGTTCTCTCTTCTCCTCTAGTGTCCTCTTTTTATTCTTTTTCTTTGTCTTTTTCTTGATTTCTATGATTCATTGCTTGCCTCTGGTCCCTCTTTGTGGTCTTTCTTTTTCACCGGAGCTGGAGTGGGATGGGGGTGGGCACCTTAGTAGGAGCCATCACTAGGGTCTTGTTTGACCCGCTGCTCCATATGGGGGTTGGGGGGGTGGGTTTCCGGGCCTAGGGAGATGGGAGGGGTGGCGGGTGGGGTCCTTGAGGGGGGGTTCCAGCAGACAAATATGCGAGTATGAAGGAAAGAAGTGCATGGAGATGAAGAGATTCTTTTTGTGTATCAGCCTAGCGATATGTTTTGGTCAAGGTCTATTGCGGGGGAATTCTTGATTTTTCCTTTGATTTAAATGAATAAACTTCGTATTGTTTCTGTTAACATATGTGGGCTCAAAGACAGCCGGAAGAGGCAAAAGATCGCCTTTGATTTAAAGATGTTGAAACCGGATATAGTGTGTCTCCAAGAGACGCATATTGAGATCTCCCATGGAAATCTACTTAGTGGCTTTGGCTTTGAGATGGTGTGCTGTACCACACAGGGAACCCGCACCAAGGGAGTTGCCATTCTCTGTAAAAGGGGTATCTTTGATTTTCCGCTATCCCGCTCAGATAGTCTGGGCCGATGGGCTGTTACAGAGTGCTGTCTTGGTTTGGACTCCTTTACACTATGCTCTATTTTTGGCTTCGTTTTAGATGATACAACACTGCTAGGATGGCTTAACCCCTTCCATGCGTCGGACGCGCGGGAGCCATCCGACGCATAAGTTCTCATACGCGTCTGACGGCTCCCGCGCGTCTGACGCCATTGCTGAAGAAATCCCTCTGGTGCAGGCACCAGAGGGATTTCTTTTACTTCCCCAAAGCCTCGGGAGCTGGGAAAGAGCTTCCCCAGCTCCCGAGGCCCCCCGCGTTTCTGTGAAATGACGATCAGCACTCACGTCGCGCTGACGTCATTTCACAGAAACCAAAACTGAAATGAGCCTTTAGGCTCATTTCAGTTTCACTTTCTACGTGCTCAGGGGGCTATCTCAGCCCCCTGAGCACGTAGAAAGACGGGAGAGGTATCTCCTTGGTGTCCCGAGTAAAATGATACCTCACTTGTGTGGGTATCCAATGCAGAATTGGCTAAAAACGCATTTTTAAAAAAATGTAGCGCTTAGAATTGTCGGTGCTATACCCTAAAACCCTATGTTTTGGGCTCATCCCGGTCACAGGCCCTTGCCCTACCCACACAAGTGAGGTAAATTTGAGGTTTGCAGGGCATTCTGGGTAGGGAAACACTGGGTAGGGGGCTGCGGACCCCGGGACCAAAAACGCAGATGCCCCCTATGTATCCGAAAATGACCTGGTTTTGCAAGGGGGGGTCACATGAGTTTTTGGTCCCACGCTTGGCGGCCATCTAGGGAAACCTACCAAACCCACACATTTCTGAAAACTAGACACCCTGGGGAGTCCAGCGAGGTATAGCTTGCATGGTCCCCCAACGTTTTCTTACCCAGAATCCCCTGCAAAACTCAAATTTAGCTGAAAAAAATCACTTTTTTTTCTCACATTTCTGTCTGGGAAAGTTCTGGAATCTACGTGGATCCACAAATTTCCTACCACCCAGCGTTCCCCCAGGTCTCCCGATAAAAATGATACCTCACTCGCGTGGGTGGGTCAAGTACCCGCGACAGGCAAGGGCCCAAAACGTATTGAGGAGACATCAAAATGACCTATCACAAAGCAACCTGTTTTTGCAAGGGGGGTCACCTGGGTTTTTGGCCCCGGGCTCGGCGGCCATCTTGGCAAACTACCAAACCCTCACATTTCTGAAAACTAGACACCCGGGGCAGTCCAGCGAGGTATGCCTTGCATGGGTCTCCCAACTTTTCCTACCCAGAATCCCCTGATGGGTTTGATAGGTTTTCCTAGATGGCCACTGACCCTGGGGCCAAAAACTCATGGGACCCCCCTTGCAAAACCAGGTTGTTTTGTGACAGGTAATTTTGATATCGCCTCATTTGGTTTTGTGCCCTTGCCTGCCGCGGGTACTTGACCCACCCACACAAGTGAGGTACAATTTTTCTTGGAAGGCTTTGGGGAATGCGGGGTGGGTGTAATTTTGTGTATCCACACAGATTCCAGAACTTTCCACCACAGAAATGTGAGGAAAATGTGTTTTTTTTAACAAATTTTGAGGTTTTCAAGGGATTCTGGGTAACAGAACCTGGTGAGAGCCAGACAAGTCACCCCATCCTGGATTCCCCTGGGTGTATAGTTTTCAAAAATGTATAGGTTTGCTAGGTCTCCCTATGTGCCGGCAGAGCTAGGGTTCAAAATCTACAGCTAGGCGCTTTGCAAAAAAAGGGACCGTTTTCACTGTGAAAATGTGGTGTGTCCATGTTGCGTTTTGGGCCGTTTCCTGTCGGGGGCACTAGGCCTACCCACACAAGTGAGGTACCATTTTTCTCGGAAGACTTTGGGGAACACGGGGTGGGTGGAATTTTGTGGATCCACGCAGATTCCAGAACTTTCCAACACAGAAATGTGAAGAAAATGTGTTTTTTTGGACAAATTTGTAGGTTTGCAAGGGATTCTGGGTAACAGAACCTGGTGAGAGCCAGACAAGTCACCCCATCCTGGAGTCCCCTGGGTGTCTAGTTTTCAAAAATGTAAAGGTGCCGGCAGAGCTAGGGTTCAAAATTTACAGCTAGGCACTTTACAAAAAAGGGTCAGTTTTCACTGTGAAAATGTGGTGTGTCCACGTTGCGTTTTGGACCGTTTCCTGTTGCGGGCACTAGGCCTACCCACACAAGTGAGGTACCATTTTTCTCGGAAGACTTTGGGAAACACAGGGTGGGTGGAATTTTGTGGATCCACGCAGATTCCATAACTTTCCACCACAGAAATGTGAGGAAAATGTGTTTTGTTTTTTTTACAAATTTTTAGGTTTGCAAGGGATTCTGGGTAATAGAACCTGGTGAAAGCCAGTCAAGACACCCCATCCTGGATTCCCCTGGGTGTCTAGTTTTCAAAAATATATAGTTTTGCTAGGTTTCCCTAGGTGCCGGTAGAGCTAGGGTTCAAAATCTACAGCTAGGCACTTTGCAAAAAAAGGGTCAGTTTTCACTGTAAAAATAAAGTGTGTCCACGTTGCGTTTTGAGCCGTTGCCTGTCGCAGGCACGAGGCCTACCCACACAAGTGAGGTTCCATTTTTATCGGGAGATTCAGGGTAACACAGAATTGTAGAGCAACTGTTATTACCTATTGACTTTCGATGCATTTCTGCCTTCCAAATGAAAGACAATGTGTAAAAAAGAAGTCATTTTGAAAAATGACCTATAATTCTCATGCTAGTATGGGTACTCACAATTTCGGAAATGTGCAAATATCTACTGTTTATAAACTCTATATTTTGTTCCAATTTCAGAAATACATAGATGTCTCTCATACCGATTTTTCCATGTATATATTTTCCCAAATTAATTGCTATATACCCGGTATATAATAAAAAACCATTGCAAGACACTGCTCAGTTATTGGCTCTGGGTTCGTCGGGTTCTTGGTGAACCTACAAGTCCTATATATCCCCACAACCAGAAAGGTCTAGCAAATGTAACAGTATATTGCTTTCAAACAGCTGTCATAATTAGAAGAAGTTACAGGTGAAAATGTTGACACAAATGGCTGTTTTTTTCAACTAATTTTCAATTTTTCCTATATTCAATGGTTAGTTTCCATAAAGAAACCTTGAAGGATCTACACAAATGACCCCTTGCTGAATTCAGAATTTTGTCTACTTTTCTAAAGTGTATAGCTTTCCAGGATCTATTATTGGTTTCATACCCATTTCTACCATTAACTGGAAAGAGGTTGAAAGCACAAAAAATAGCAAAAATAGGCTATGTCCCAGAAAAATGCCAAAACTGTGTAAAACATTTTGGTTTTCTGACAAAAGTCTGCTTGTTCCTGAAAGCTGGGAAGATGGTGATTTCAGCACCACAACCCCTTTTTGATACCATTTGCAGGAAAAAACCAGACGCTTTCATCTGTAGCCCTTTTTTCCCAATTTTCCCCCCCAAAATATTTTTTTGCTGTATTTTGGCTAATTTCTGGGTCCCCTGCAGGTGAATCCACAAATCTTTAGAATCCCCATGATGTTGGAAAAAAAGGACACAAATTTGGCGTGGATACCTTATGTGGTCAAAAAGTTACAGGGGCCTAAGTGCGAACTACCCCAAATAGCCAAAAAAAGGCTTAGCACAGGGGTGGAAAAGGCCTAGCAGCGAAGGGGTTAATAGCGAGTTGGTGTCCTGGCCCTTACCTCTTATAATTTGTGGGGATTTTAATATTAATTTACCCTGCTTAGCAAATGGACTTGGGTGTAAGAATTATGTTGGTAGGAAACCAAAAGTATACCATGAGCTGGCCGATCTACAAAATAGTCATGGGTTGGCAGATATATGGAAGGAGACAATGCAAGCGGATCCTGGCTATACATGTTTTTCGGCCCCACATAAGGTGCATGCCAGACTTGACTATTTTTTTATCTCAAAAAGTTTGATTAGGCATGCACATATTTCAAAATTCCCTAGGGTCATGTTGGATCACAATCCTCTTGTTCTAGAGCTCCAAATGACTCAGCTCCCGAGAGTGGATCGTTCGTGGTCTTTTGAAAGGGCACTTATCTTAGACCCACAATATGTGAGCCATATCCAAACATGGATTTTCCAGTTTTTTTAGACAATCAGGACAGTGCTCAGATCAGTGTTGTATGGGATATGTTTAAGGTCTGCCTTAGGGGGGAGACATTGAGGTAAAGCGTTGAATGAAAAAAAACTGGGAAAAATGCTAACTGAGGGACTTAATTCAGACCTAACTAGAGCTGAAGTAAAACTGGTTGATAAAATCTCTTCTGGAGATGAGTCTGATATGGCCCTTCTGGAACTGGCAAACACTAGAGCTAGGATAGTAGATATAGCTGTAAAAAAGGCTGTGGATAAGTATTTGGTATGGCAGGAGAAAGTATACGAGTATAATGAAAAGGTTGGCCAAAATCTCGCTTTTAGAGCAAGATTAACAACTGTGGGCAGACAAATAAGGAAAATAATAGATCCGGTGCTTGGGGAGAAATCTGATCCAGCTGAGATTAGGGCTGCGTTTCAGCGGTTCTACTAACAATTGTACTCCAAGGCAAGTGAAGCTTCTAATACCATAGGGAGATATCTTTCCGCCTCATGTGAGGAGATTCTTGAAGAATGTGACAGGCAGAGAATAGATCAGCCTATTTCATCAGAAGAGATAGAAGTAGCTATCAGGAGTTTAAAATCCGGGAAAGCAACCGGCATGGATTCTATCCCTGGAGAATTCTATAAAATATTTGCCGGGGCACTTAAAGGACATTTAGCTAAATTGATGCAGGAAGTACAGAAAGGGAATACCCCCCCCCCTGGATAGCTGGGCTACGGCTAGGATTGCAGTTTTTCTAAAAAAAAGAATAAACCGGCTAAAGAGCTAGGCTCATATCGTCCTATTACACTTATTAATAGTGACTCCAAGATTTATGCAAAACTCTTAGCTACGCTTCTAGCCACGGTTATCAGCCTCATTACATCTCCCGTACAACATGGCTTTATCCCCGGTAAGGGGACAACCGATCATATCAGACAAGTCATCACCCTCTTTGATGCTGCTGGGAATACTAAAGATCCTATGGCTCTAATTTTGTTAGACACCAAAAAAGGTCTCCTGGCCGTATCTTTGGGTGGTGATGGCTCATAAGGGGATCGGACTGGGATTTATTAGATCGGTGAAAGCCCTTTATTATAATGCCAGGGCTAGGATCTCTATAATGGGAGGCCTATCCGAAGAAGTAATTATAGAATGAGGTACTAGGCAATGATGCCCCTGTTCTCCACTTTTATTTGCCCTCTATATTGACCTCCTGAGCAGACAAATTCAATACAACCGGGCAATTCAGCCAATTAAGTTACCTGGGGGGGGAGACTAAAATTTTGGCGTACACCGATGATCTTGCTATCGTTACTCCTGAAACCAGTAGCGCGCTTTTAGAGATTGAAAAGGAAGCCAAAAGATTTGGCCAGTTCTCTGGTTACCTTTTGAATAGGGAAAAAACTCAGGTTATTATTAATAAAGATGAACTCCTGGTTGATGGGCGGGTTACCGAGAAAGCAGTATACCTTGGGGTGATTATCAAAGCAGAGGTAGGAAAGATTGTGGAAGCTAACCTGACGTCCTTAATTTTCAAAGCGAAACAAGATTTTTCGAGATGGATTAACTGAGATTGTCAGTGATCGGGCAGACCAATCCGATCAAAATGGTATTTTTACCTAGGGTCTTATATCTTTTCCAGGCTATCCCGCTGGAGATAGGTAATAATTGGTTTAAGTTAATTGATCAGATTGTGAAACGATTTATGTGGGCATATGCCAACCCCAGGAGAGCGTTAAGATTTTTGACTCTCTCAAAAGAACGGGGAGGGCTGGCGTTGCCCAATTTTAAATTGTACTGTTGGGCCGCTGCATTACAATAACTGGCTACCCTTTTGGGTAAGAATGGGGACAAAATAGGACAGTGTGGGGTGACCCCGTCTATATATGAGCTTATACTTGGGGAAACAAGCAGGGGATGTCTTCTGCGACAAATCGACTTTGAATACTATAAAAGAGTATGATTTAAGGTTGTAATAGCGGCTTATCATATATGGGGGAAAGTGCGTAAAAGAAGAGGCCTTGGGAGATATAATTATTATACTCCGATACAGGATAATCCGTGGCTGCCAGAGATTTTCCAAGATTCATATGTGTGTAAATGGATGACACATGGAGCTCGAACATTAGGAGATTTCTTTATGCGAGATTCATTTAAAACTTTTGATATTATTAAAAAAAATGTAACCTTGGCCATAAGGATTTCTTTAAATACCCACAAATCAGGGACTTTTTAATGAAGAAAGGTGGTGGGATGAGGGGATTTGAAAAGATAGAGGTTATGGAGTTGATTATGGTAGACGACATCAGGATAGAAGCCCTTGTTAAAGTCTTAAATAATACAATGCAAGATGACTTAGTTAAGCACTCAAAGGGGTGGAAGGATAAGATTAATGCTCAACCTGATGACCTATTAAGGTCTTTGGAAGATGCTCATAGGTTTCTAATTTCAGGCAATTTACAGGCTCAACATTTTAAAACCTGTTTTAATCTTTATATAACTCAGGGAAAGATTGCCAAGTGGGCAGGGGTCACTGGGACAAGATGCCCCAGGTGTAAAGATTTTGCGGCAGATCTGGTTCATATGTTGGCCACTTGCCCTATGTTAGGTAGCCTGAAATCAGAGAGAAATACATTTTTGGTAGAAAAATTGGGGATCGATATTGTTTTATCCTCCCGATGGATTTTGCTAGGGATTGATGATGAGATAGCCTTAGCTAATGTCTAACCTATTATGATTGTTGCAATGGCCATCTATCAGATCTGCTTTACAAAAGCCTGGTTCAACCCCTCTCCTCCAGTGTTTCAGCAATGGTTTGCCATTGTCAATTTATCATCTGGAAAGGGTTATCTATTCTCGGGAAAGAAAGAAGACAAGGGAAAAAATGTCAAGGGTATGGCTTCCTCTTTGTAATTTGGAAACAATTTTATGATTTGAGGTAGTAGTTGAACTCCTACCTAATGATGTGGAGCTGAGACAATTGGTTTGGCTCTTCTTTTTCTGTTGTTTCCATGCTTCTCCCTTGTGGAGTTTTCTTTTTTTTCCAGTTTTTTCTATTTTTTATCTTTTATTTTTTATTTTTTAAGATGGTTGAAGCTGCATATATATGTATATACTGGATGCATTTTTTCATTTTTTCCTCCCTACTAAAACCTGGTATTGTAACCTATTTGATGAAATTGTTAATAGCTAGGGAAATTGTCTGCTTGGGGGTGGAGGGGAGGGGGTTATTATTATTATTATATTATGGCGCAAAATCAATAAAAACATTTTAAAAAGCTAGAATTGGAGCATCATCAGGTTTTAAGGAGAGGAATCGTGCTGTGTCATTCATGTAAAGTGAGAAGAGTGTGGGCGCTAGTACACATCCCTGCCGGACTCCCCTGCTGACAGGGATTGGATCAGTAAGTTGCCCCTGTGTACCCCACCTCACTCTAGCGAAGTTGTCTTCATGTAGCCTTGTGACTAGGTTTAGAATTTTGATTGGAATTCCCATATCGTTGAATACCTGCCACAGCTTCTGTCTTGGGACTAGATCAAACGCTGTCTTCAAATCAATGAAGGCTATATACAAGCTACCTTTGCCGCTTTCCACAGTTTTCCAATAAAGGAGGAGGAGTTGAAACACCTGGTCAACTGTCACAGTTTTTTCCCTGAAACCGGCTTGGAAAGGGGTTAAAATGGCGTTTTCATCGGCCCACGTCTATATTTTCTGTGGAAGCGCTTGGCAAAATACTTTTTGTATTGCATCAATTAGGCTAATGGGCCTATAGTTACAGGGGAGTTCTCTGTCCCCTTTTTTGTATATGGGGACCACCTCACCCCTCACCAGGAGCTCGGAATCGGAGCAGCTCTTGCTATGGCATTTGAGAGCAATAAGATATAATGGGACCAGCTTGGGCTGTTGAAAAGAAAGATGTCACCTGGTATACCATCTGTTTAATATGCTCCAGCAGAGGTCATGTCACTCAGGTCAGGTAGTTGCTGAGAAAAAAGGGGGGTCCCAAAACGCGTTTTCCCCATGTTAATTTCCATAGGAACTTTAGACACGGCTACAGCCCGAACTGCTGAACGGAATTACACCAAATTTGGCAAAAAGGTAGCTCTTGGTCCAGAAAGCGACCTTTTTTTTTTAATGGTGTAAATCCGTTCAGTAGTTGCTGAGAAATTCAAAAAATAAAAATTTATATATCTGAGCACCGAGGAGGAGTCGCGAATCCTCCCTAGCATGAGCTGACTTCTGATTGGCTGCCAACACTCCAAAGCAGAATGTGTTGGCAGCCATCTTGTGACTCGGTAACCGAGTCACAAGAAAAAGGGGGAAAAAAGTGAAAAATTAAGAAAAGGGGGCTGGGTAGAAACACCCTGACCCCCTAGGCCTGCTCAGGGGGTCACAAGGACCCCCAGGGCCACAAAAAGCATATTATTTTTAAAAATCACCCAAATTCGCTCTGGGTGCGCGAATCCGGCCCGGGTGGGCCAGGTCCCGGGGGCAATGTATAATTATATAGCTGGGGCCCACGGGGGCCCCTGCAGCCCCAGGGACTGCCACCTACCCGGGGCTTAGTTAATTATATGCGGGGGCACGCAGCCCCCCCGCAGCCCTGGGACCGCCACCTCCCCGGGGCATTGTTATTTTAGGGCGGGGGCTTCACGGGCCCCCCCAAGCCACGGGGACCACCACCTCCCCGGGGCTGCAAGATGGAAATGCGGGGACACGTGGCCCACCGCAGCCCCAGGGACCGCCACCTCCCCAGGGTGACTCCTAAAATCAAAGTGTGGGGGCTCGAGCCCCCCCCACACTGCCCCAGGGACCACCACCTCCCTGGGGCACTGTTTATTTAAATACGGGGGTCCATTGCGGTCTCCCGGGCCCCGGGGACCACCACCTCCCCGGGGCTTCAAACAGTTGGGAGGGGGGCCGCACGGCCCCCCTCCTGGAGCCCTCGATGACCCTGGGGACCGCCACCCTCATGGCCGGCTCCTGCAATGTCCCGGGGTTCTCACCCCCGGGACATTGCTGTTTGCTATGGCAGGGTGGGAGCACGGCTCCAGCCCTGTCATTGCAAACTCCTGCTTTGCTTCGTTGAAGCGAGAGCAGGAAACCTGCTCTCGCTTCAACGAAGCAAAGCAGAATTGCTTTTGGGCAAGGGGAGCTGCATGTTAGCCACTGCCCTTGCCCAAAAGCAATGCCGGCTCCCGCAGGAGGCGGGGAGCCGGCAGGGACCGTGGGGGCATTGGGGCTCCCCCCACGGTCCCCAACGTTGAGGGCCGGCTCCGGGGGATGGGGTCCCCGAGGCCAGATGTGGCCCAGGGGAGGGGGGCCACGCGGTCCTGGGAAAATTCTTTTAAAAAAAAAACATAGGAAGGCCGGTCCTGGGGGATGGGGTCCCCGGGGCCATAATTGGCCTTAGCCCTCCCAAAAAATATGCAAGCTGGCCATGCCTCGGGGGATGGGGTCCCCGGGGCCAGTAGTGGCCTTAGGAGGTGAGACCACGCTGCCCCACCTCCATTTTTTTTTAATAAAAAGATTGGCAGGCCCCGGGGGATGGGGTCCCCGGGGAGAATACCGAATAATGGAAGTCGGGCGTTTTTTTTTCTTTCTATTTTGGAGTCGCGACTCCGACGCGGCTCTCAGCGCGGCCCCCCTGTGTAACGTCGCGTTGGTTTTGCGAATTCACCTTAAATAAATAATTTAGTAGTATATAATTTAGAAGGTAGTGTTGTATTTGTGAAGTTGTTTTAAAGAGGTACTGTGATTGAAGTTAATGACAAGATTAAAATTGATAGATTTGATAAAAATATATAAAATTAAAAAATAATAGTTAAACTTGAAAAGTGTATTGTGTTGTAGTACATTGAATTCATGCTTTTGCAGATTCGCGTCGGGAGCGCGAATCCACAAAATAATATTTTGAAAAATGTATGTGAATTTTTTTAATATTCACTACTATGTTATAGGGTGGCTCTAAAAAGAGCCCTTGTGTTCCATATGAGTTTGTTGTAGCTACATGTAAGTGCGGATGCAGAGCTTTAGGTTGTTGAGAAAGACTCTGTTTCCTTGATCTGTGAAGTGTACTCCATCACTTCTGTAGATGTCATCCGTATCAAAACGTATATTGTTATTGTAGATGGACCCCATTCTATGATCTCTTAGGTATGCAGAAACAGCTTTATTGACATTTTTCCTAGCTTTTTCAAACTGTGGACAGAATTGATTTGACCACTTCCATTTCTGTCTTTGGCATATATTAGAGTAAACAAAGACAGTTTGAGGTAAAAGCAACATCAATTGTGCAAAGGTGTCTTTCATGAGCATTTCCAGACCTACCCCAGTCAATGTGCCTAGGTCATTGCCACCACAGTGCACAATCATGAGGTCAGGGGGTTGGACATGCAAAAAGGTTTTAACTACCTCTCTGTGCAGTCCCTTTAATATCCACATTTTGCAAAGCTAGGTCTTTGTCAATACCTCTGCGTTCAGCATTTCTTTTGCACCAGAAAACATAGCTGCGTCCAAAAATCCACACTGTAAGCATCTTGAAGGGATGTCTGGAAGGAGTGAAAAGATGTCTGTAGCTGAGGTAGTCAGTTGGTAGAATGAGAGGTATCTAAAATGGTAGAGAACATGCTGTTTTTTAAACAGTAGAGAATTGATTGGCTGTTTAAGAAGATTGTACACTGAAATATAGGGTGCATGTTACTTTCTTTAAAAAGCATGTTTCTTATTGGTTAGTAAAAATTATTTGAAAGGTACAGTAGATAGGATAAGGTAATATTTTGCAAGTGTCAACCACACCTGCTGTTTGCATTTGGAAGCTAGTGTGCTGAACTTGAAGATATGGGGAACTTGTGTCCTGACAGTTCACTTCAATGTTCCATGAACTGTTGCTCTGGAAACTGGCATTAGGCAGAAGGGGGGAAGGGTTGAATGTTATCTGAAGTTTTAAAATGTGGTATTGTAATTTATATATGTGTAATGTTATTAGAGTAAGATTTCCCAAGTCAGTACTATCTTTAGAAGTGGTTTATTAAAAAATAGTGGTATTTTTATTTGTAATATATTTTTGAACTCCCGTATGGATTCGCGGTTCCACCGCGTTGGTGTACGGTGCAATCGCGACTCCAAAAAAATTCCAGAATCAGTCTGGGTACTTTTAGAAGTCAGTTGGTAAGGGTTAATATGTGTAGCCAATAGAAATGGTTTTACAAATTGAAATTATGTAGGAAGCAATGTGATTTGTTACTTATATTTATTTGTGTGGAGAAAGAGAGGGAAAGTTTGCCATTACTGGTTTTACCTTATTGAGAGAGGTGCATTACATTGATTGTGTGCATAAGAAAATCTTTTATGACTTTCTGATATTTGATATTCTACAAATCAATTTGGAAGATGAGTTCTATATTTCTGAGGTGTATTATGTATTAGCTTTATTTTTAAACTTTAAAAATTATCCAAGAACTGTGATGTTTGAAATATATTATTAAATGTAGAGATGTGTATTGTAGTTTTTTATATTGTACTTAAATGTTGTAAGAAATAGATTTTGTATAGTAATAAGTGTATATTGGAAGATGGATTAGTGATTATGGTAGTTTGTTTTAGTGTGGGGATATGTACATTTGTAGTATACCGCATAATTGTAGGTGTTTGTTTGAAATTTGAAGTGGAGTCTGTTAAGTTTAAACGTGTACATGGACTTCTGTCACAAGTATGTTTCTACCTGTATATGTATTTTCATATGTCTTATACATTTTAAGGTGCATGATGTATAACAAAGAGGTGTTGTTGCTTTTTATGTGGTAGGCTGAACACTGTGAGTAGTAGTAGAATGGTGAAGATGCAGTATAATAGTGTGGTTTAAAAGATGTTGAGATCAGGTATTAGTGACTATGCTACTTTTTATAAGTCTCTAGAGATGTACAGTTGAAATATGCCACTTAATTTTTGGTGTTTGCTTTAAATTTGAAGTTTGTTCTGTGAATTTTTGAGGTGTGCATAGTGTTGTGGTAGAGATATATGCATGAATTCTTTCAGGATGTTGCACTTTTTTCACTCATTCAGGCACTATCACAGTACTACTCCAATGTCTCAGGCAGTACCCATGCACTTATAAAATCACCCAGGCAGTTTCTGTGTACTCTTGTAATCCCCCAGATATTATTCCTCAATTTATGCAAACACCAAGGCATTATGTATGTACTGCTTAATTCCCGAGACATTATCTTTGCACTCATGTAATCACCAATGCATTAGCTATACAATGTTTCAATCACCGAGACACTAGTCTTGCACTCCTCCAATCACTCAGGCACTACTGCAGTACTACTTCAATCACCCAGGCACTACACATACACTTATAAAATTACCTAGGCACTTCCTATGTACTCCTGTAATCTCCCAGATATTACCCCTGCATTCATGGAATCACCAGGTATTACCTATGTACTCCTTTAATCCCCCAGACATAACTTCTGCAATCATGCAATCACCAATGCTTTAGCTATACACTGGTTCAATCACTCAGGCAATACCCTTGTACTCCTCCAATTATCTTTTCACAATATATACATTTTAAGGTGCATGATGTATAACAATGAGGTGTTGTAGCTTTTTATGTGGTAGGCTGAACACTGTGAGTAGTAGTAGAATGGTGAAGATGCAGCATAATAGTGTGGCTTAAAAAATGTTGAGATTAGGTATTAGTGACTACGCTACTTTTTATAAGTCTCTAGAGAGGTACAGTTGAAATATGCCACTTCATTTTTGGTGTTTGCTTTAAATTTGAAGCTTCTTCTGTGAATTTTTGAGGTGTACATAGTGTTGTGGTAGAGATATATGCATGCATTCTTTCAGGATGTTGCACTTTTTTCACTCATTCAGGCACTATCACAGTACTACTCCAATGTCTCAGGCAGTTCCCATGCACTTATAAAATCACCCAGGCAGTTTCTGTGTAGTCTTGTAATACCCCAGATATTATTCCTCAATTTATGCAAACACCAAGGCATTATGTATGTACTGCTTAATTCCTGAGACATTATCTTTGCACTCATGTAATCACCAATGCATGAGCTATACAATGATTCGATCACCCAGGCACTACCCCTGCACTCTTCCAATCACTCAGGCACTACTGCAGTACTACTTCAATCACCCAGGCACTACACATACACTTATAAAATTACCTAGGCACTTCCTATGTACTCCTGTAATCTCCCAGATATTACCCCTGCATTCATGGAATCACCAGGTATTACCTATGTACTCCTTTAATCCCCCAGACATAACTTCTGCAATCATGCAATCACCAATGCTTTAGCTATACACTGGTTCAATCACCCAGGCAATACCCTTGTACTCCTCCAATTACCTTTTCACGATCTATGCACTCCTCCAATCACTTAGCCAGTGTCAATGCACTTATAAAATCACCCAGGCAGTACCTCTACACTCTTACAATCATTGAGGCTCTACCATAGTATTACTCCTATCACCCAGGCAGTACCAATGCACTTATAAAATCACCCAGGCACTTTCTATGTACTCCTATAGTCCCCAGATATTACCTCGAAACTCATGCAATCACCAATGCATTAGCTACACATTGGTCCAATCACCCAGGCAATACCCTTGAACTCCTCCAATTACCTTTTCACAATCTATGCACTCAGCCTATCACTTAGGCAGTGCCCATGAACTTATAAAATCACCCCGGCACTACTTTTACAGTCCTCCAATCACTGAGGTAGTACCACAATAGTACTGTAATCAGCTAGGCAGTATCGATGGATTTATAAAATCACCCAGGTACTTCCTATGTACTCTTATAATGTCCCAGATATTCTCCCTTAAGTCATGAATCGCACAGAGATTACCTATGTACTCCTGCAATCCCTCAGACATTATCTCTGCACTCATGCAATCACCAGTACATTAGCTATACAGTGGTTCAATCACCCAGACACTACCCTTACATTCCTGCAATCAGCCTCTCAGAATCTATGCACTCGTCCAAACATTTAGCCCGTACCCATGCACTTAGAAAATCACCCAGGTACTATCTTTGCACTGCTCCAATCACTCAGGCATTCCCTCAGTACTCCAGCAATCACCCAAGCAGTTCTCATGCACTTATAAAATCAACTACTCACTTGGTATGTACTCCAGTAATCCTGTAGATATTACCCCTGTAGTCATGGAGTCACCCAGGCACTAGTTATGTACTACCCCTGCAGTCATAGAAACATGCAGTGTCTACGTATGCACTTATGTAATAACCCAGGCACTAGCTTTGCTGTCGTACAATCACCCAGGCCATACTGTTGCACTTATGTATTCACCTAGGCACTACTCCATGACTTATCTATGCTTTCAGGTGCTATTTAAACACTTACCCATGCACTCAACCTGTATGTGTGCACTTATGCAATTAGCTAGTCACTATCCATCTTTTCCTGCAATTATGCAGTGACTACCCTTGCACTCATACAATCACCCAAGTTCTACCCATGGAGTTGTGCAATCACTGAGGCAGATCTATTACATGTTTCAGTTGTAGGTTTCACTATATTCCAGAAATATTGTTTATATATTTCTTTTAGATATGATGATGATTTGAAAAGGTAGAGACATATGTATGATTGCTTTTAACAATATGGAGAGACTTATGGTTGAGTCATGTAATAGTCTGCTGGTTTATATTTGGCTAGCCGCAACACTCATGCAGTTATATAAAAACCTAAGTACTACTCATGCAGTCTTCAAATGATCCAGGCACTACATATGCACTGCTGTAATAACTTAAACATTACTGCTGCACTCATGCAATCACTAAGGTATTACCCATGCACTCTGTGAATCATGTAGTCACTACTCATGCACTTATATGATCAGCCAGGCACTACTGTTGCAGTCCTTCTATCACGGACGCACTACCCTTGTACTTATGTAATCACTAGGCCAGTAGTCATGCTGTTATGAAATCACCCAGGCACTACCTTTGAACTTATCTATTCACTCAGGCACTACTTTAGTAGTCCTGTAATCGCCCAAGAAGTACCCATGCAGTTATAAAATCACCTAGTCACTTCCTATGTAGTCATGAAAATCCCCTGATATTATCGCTGTAGTTATGCAATCACCCAGGCGTTACCTGTGTACTCCTTTAATCCCTGAGACATTACCCCTTTACTCATGTAATCACCAATGGATTAGCTATACAGTGCCTTAATCACCCTGGCAGTATCCTTCTAGTCTTTCAATCACGGATGCACTACTGTTGTACTTATGTAATCACTCAGCCAGTACTCATGCACTTATAAAATCACCCAGCCACTACCCATGCACATATAAAATCTTCTATACTCTACCCTTGCACTCCTCCAATCACCCAGGCACTACCTGTGCACTGAAGTGCTTGAAATATACCATATGTTTTTAGATCTCTATTTGAAATGAAAAGTGCAGCTTTTTAAGTGTTGAGGTGTGTATTATCTTGTGACTGAGGTATGTTTGTATTTGCAGATGTATTTTTATATGTGTTATGTATGTAAAGATGGTTGATGTATAAAATACAGGTATATATATATTTCTATGTTTCTTTTATATATGATGGTACGAGGGAAAGGTAGAGACTCATGCATCCATGCTTTCTTAAATATGGGTTGACTTACAATAGAGATATGTGAAGGGATGTTGCTTTGTATTTTGATAGGCTGTACATCTGAGTAGTAGTAGGATGGTTTTGTAGGAGGAGCAGTAAAGTGATGTTTAATATATGTTGGGTGAGGTATTACTGATTATGGTGGTTTAAAAGAGAATATGTCAAACTTTATTTGATATATGCCAGATAAATCTAGGTGTCTCTTCCAAATCTTAAGAGTAGTGTGTCAACTTTTATGGACTGCATGGTCGTGTGATTGATGAATTTCCTAGTTGCATATGTATTCTCATATGTATTATGCATCTCAAGATCCTTCATGTATAAAAGAGAGATATCTTTTTTTATGTATGTTTCTATTAAAAATGATAGTACTAGTAAAAGGTAGAGACACATGCATACATGCCTTTATGAATATGGTAAGATGTATAAGAGAGATATGCGTTGGTTTGATGTTTTCTATTTGGGTAGGCCCGATACCCTGAGCAGTTAGAGAATGGTGAACCTGTACTAGAAAAGTGTAAACCATGTTATAAACCACACTTTTGTGTTGCTATTTGAGTATTCTTTGACTACTTAGGATGTTGGGTGTAGTCAAATATAAAGCAGCAACATGAAGAGATGTCTCAGCTGTAAGTCTGCAATGACCCAGGCACTACCCATGCACTAATCCATGCACTAAGCCACTATATGTACAGTTCTTCAATCAGTCAGGCACTACTCCGCCACTTATGCAATCAGTCAGGCACTATCTCTGCACTCCTCCAATCACCCAGGCAGTACAGATGCACTTATACATTCACTGAGCTACTATTGATGCTTTGATAGATGCACTCAGCCAGTTCCTCTGCAGTCATGTAATCAACCAAGCACTACCCATGCAGTTTTCCAATCATCCAGGCACAACTTTTGCACTCTTGCAATCATATAGATACTACCTAAGCATTGTTGCAATTAGTCAGGCAATACCCATGCATTCCTTGATGAACGAAGGACCATCTGTGCATTGTTCTAATCATACAGGTATTATTTTAGCACTCATGCAATCAACCAGGTATTATGTATGCCGTTTTTCAATCACTCAGAGAGTACCCATGCACTCTTGCAATCACCTAGGCACTATGCATGCACTCATGCAATCACCCAAGTATTACTTATGCACTACTTCAATCACTCAGGCAGTCCTCTAATTTCATAAGCACTACCCCTGTATGCTGCTACTACTCAGCATGTTGCACTTCTCCAATCACTCAGGCACTACTGCAGTACTACTCCAATCACCCAGGCAGTACACATGCACTTATAAAATCACCCAGGCACTTCCTATGTACTCCTGTAATCTCTCAGATATTACCCTTGCAATTATAGAATCTCCAGGTATTACCTATGTACTTCTCTAATCCCCCAGACATAACTCCTGCAATGATGCAATCACCAATGTATTAGCTATACACTGGTTCAATCACCCAGGTAATACCCTTGCACTCCTGCAATGACCTTTTCACGATATATGCATTCCTCCAATCACTTAGCCAGTGCCAATCCACTTATGAAATCACCCAGGCACTACCTCTACACTCTTACAATCATTGAGGCACTACCACAGTATTATTCCTATCACCCAGGCGGTACCAATGCACTTATAAAATCACCCAGGCACTTTCTATGTACTCCTGTAGTCCCCATATATTACCTTTGAACTCAAGCAATCACCAATGCATTAGCTACATATTGGTTCAATCACCCAGGCAATAACCTTGCACTCCTCCAATTACCTTTTCACAATCTATGCACTCGGCCTATCACTTAGGCAGTGCCCATGCACTTATAAAATCACCCAGCCACTACTTTTACAGTCCTCCAATCACTGAGGCACTACCACAATAGTATTCTAATCACCTAGGCAGTATCGATGGACTTATAAAATCACCCAGATACTTCCTATGTACTCTTATAATGTCCGATATATTATGCCTTAACTGATGAATCACCCAGAGATTACCTATGTACTCCTACAATCCCTTAGACATTACCTCTGCACTCATGGAATCACCAGTGCATTAGCTATAGAGTGGTTCAATCACCCAGGCATTATCCTTACACTCCTCCAATCAGCCTCTCAGGATCTATGCACTCGTCCAAACATTTAACTAGTTCTCATGCTTTTATAAAATCACCCAGGCAATACATTTACAGTCCTCCAATCACTGAAGTAGTACCAAAATAGTACTGTAATCACCTAGAAAGTATCGATGAATTTATGAAATCACCTAGGCACTTTCTATGTACTCATGTAGTCCATCAGATAATACCCCTGAAATCATGCAATCACTAATGTATTAGCTATATACTGGTTCTATCACTCAGGCACTACCCTTGCACTCCTCCAATCACCCTGTCAGTATCTATGCACACCTTCAATCACTCAGCCAGTACCTATATACTAATAAAATTAATTAAGCACTACCTATGCACTTATGCAATCACCCAGGCACTACCTTACTACACCTGTATTCACCAAGGCAGTACTCTCGTTTTCATAGAATCACACAGGCACTATCTCTGCAGTCATGCATTCACTTAGATACTACCTCTGCATACATGTAATTTCCCAGGTATTATCCCATACACTCATGCAATCACCTAGGCATTATCCCTACACTCATGCACTCAGACAGGCATTACGTAAGCAGTGCTTCAATCATCCAGCCTCTACACATGCACTTATGTAATGAGCCAGGCAGAACTCTTGCATTATGCAATCACTGAAGTACTATGTATTCATTGTTCCAATCAGTTAGGCACTATCCATGTATTCTTCGATGTACCAAGGCAGTATCTGCATATTAGTCTAATCATGCTGGCATTGTCTTTGCACTCATCTAATCACCCAGGTATTACCTATGCAGTTTTTCAATCACTCAGACAGTACCTATGCACTCCTCCAATCACCCAGGCACTACCCATGCAGTTATGGAATCACGTAAGCAGTACCTATGCAGTTCTTTAATCACTTCTTTAGTACTCATGCAGTCCTCTAATTTCATAGACACTACATCTACAGTCATGTAATCACTCAGGCGCTATGAGTACATACGGTGTTGGGCCTAGTAAAAGATATAGCAGCAACCTTTCATATGTCTCTGGTGTAAGTGTCACAATGTTCTTAAAAACATGCATGCATATGTCTGTACTGTCTGTTAGTAGTATAATATATCAAAGAAACATACAAATAGATGTTTAGTTGTGTTTTATATGTGTACTATGTTCAGATGTATAATACATATCACAATATATGTATAAGATCAGACATATCTTAAACAGAAGACCATGAAGACTTTAAAAGTTGAGAGAGTGTGCTTCATATTTCAAAGAGACAGTTAGATTTATTTAGTGCACTTCAAGTGAAGTTTTCCAGACAGTCTTACAAAGTATTCTAATCACTAATTTGTCATGTAACATATGTTAAACATTACTTTTCTGCTGCTGCTGCTGCTTTACCATTTTACTAGTAGTTAAGTATTGAACATAGTCAAAATAAATAAGTAAGAAGCAAGAGAAGTGCTGACAGAAGTAACAGAGGTGCAGAAGGAGGCAAGAGAAGTGCACAAACAGGCAAAAGAAATAGAGAAAGATCAAAGAGCAGTGCAGAAGGAACCAACAGAGGTGTAGAAGGAGGCAAGAGGGGTGCAGAAGTAACCAAGAGAGGTATAAAAATTTGCAAGAGAGGTGTAGAAAGAAGCAACAGAGGTACAGAAGAAGACAAGACAACTGCAGAAAGAGGCAAGACAGTTGCAGAAATAGGCAAGAGAGGTGCAGAAAAAGGGAACGGGTGCAGAAAAAGGCGAAATAAGTGCAGAAAGAGGGAAGAAGGATGTAGGAAGAGGTAAGAGGGGTACAGAAAGGGTAATAGAAGTGCAGAAAGAAGCAAGAGTAGTGGAGAAAAAACTAAGAGAGATGTAGAAAGAGGGAAGTGGGATAGGGAAAGAGGAAGAGAAGTGCAGAAAGAAGCAAGAGAGGTGTAGAAAGAAATAAGAGAGGTACAGAAAGAGGGGAGAGGGGTGCAGAAAGAGGGAACAGAGGTGCACAAAGAGGGATGAAGGATGCAGAAAGAGGTAACAAAGGTACAGAAAAAAGCAATAGAGTTGCAGAAAGAAGCAAGAAAAGTTGAGAAGGAAGCAACAGAGATACACAAAGAGGAAACACTGGTGCAGAAAGAGGCAACAGAGATGCAGAAAGATGGAAGACGGGTGCAGAAAGAGGTAACAGGAGTACAGAAAGAGGCAACAGGGATGCAGAAAGAAGCAAGAGAGGTGCAGAAAGAAGAAATAGAGACGCACAAAGAGGCAGAAGGGGTGCACAAAGAGGAAGAGAGTTGTAGAAACAGATTTAAGTAGTGCAGAAACATTCAAGAGGGGTGTAGAAACAGTGAAGAAAAGTGCACAAAGAGAGAACAGGGGTGAAGAAAGAGACAAGAGAGGTGTAGAAAGAAAGAAGAAGGATATAGACAGGAGTAATAGTTAGGTATTGAGTATAGGTAACAACAAAGTAGCAACCCTTTACATGTTTGTGCTGTAAAATTTAAAATCTTTTTGAAGCCATGCATGTATGAGTCTGTGCTTTTTGCTAGTGTACTATATATAAAAAAGCATACAAATATATGTATACTTCTGTTTTATATGTAAAGCATCTTCAAATGTATAACACATATGAGAATACATGTGCTAGTAGAGGCATACCCCAATCAGAACATTATGCAGGCCTTGAAAGTTGACAGACTGCACATTAGATTTGATTTGGGTAGCAGTAGAGAAATTCTTTAGTTGTGCTCTGTGATTTTGTTGTATAGCTTGTGATTTGTTCTAATTGTAAGAATTATGCAGTGCCTGATATAGGTTTAGAGTGTAATTAAAATTATTTGTTTATTTATACATAAGAATATTTGTATATAATTATTTTAATAATAGTAAATTATTTAACAAAACTATTTAAAATTTTCTTTTTTTTTAAAGATATTCTCCATAATTATTAAGAAAACTTCAGTGTGACAAGAAAAGTGCAAATGAAAAGACAACAAAAAAACAGTACAATTAAAGGAGAGAGCAAAGCATAAATTAGATGAAGTACAACATGTGACATTGAAGAAAAAAACGTCTGGTAAGAGAACTAAAGAATTTGTTAAAAGAGTTTTTAAGAATGTAATAAATTTTCAATATGGGGAAATGAGAAAGAAAAGTTGTACAACCAATCAGAAGAAAACGAAAAAGGACAAATTAAAGGAAAATCAGGTTATGGGAAAACAATCTATATTGAAAGAAGGATGAAAGAATATAAAGACAATAGGAAGAGAATGTATAAAAGCAGAGTACTACAAAATTTATTGAAAGATTGCAAAAAATATAAAAGAAGATCAGCATTTTACAAGAAGAAAGAACAGATTGAAAGTGTAGTTGAAAAGGCTTTTGAATTGAAAAGAAGATTGTTTATATTAGTATTGAAGAGAATGAAGACATTGAATAAAACAATGCAGTTTATGAAGGAGAAAAGTAAAAGAAAAAGATTGGTTAATAGAACTAACTTCTGCAAAAGATTTTCGGGAGAATGGAAGCACACTTCTAGTACTGAACCTTTTTTAATAAAGAAAGCTATTTTCAACAAATTACATTAGTTCATGCAGTTGATACCAGGGGTTGTTGTTATGAGGTTAAAAACGGTTGTCCATTTGAAAAAGAAAAGATGGTTCCTAGAAATGTGGAACAAGTAATAGCTGAAGAAGTTCAAGGCAGACGTACACAAGCTCCAGTGAATAGTTGGGATTGTAGTAGTATTTGTAGTATACAACAGGAATCTATTGATATATTACGAAATTTCTTACGAGATTATGGTAAAAAAGTGTTAAACAAAAGATTAAGATGTTGCAAGGACTAGATCCTTGTAAAGTGAGAAAATATAGTAACTTGCAGGGTCATTCTCTGGCTTGTCTTTCTAGAAAGGTGTGTAGAAGTACTTTTCATCATTTAAGAATGTTAGCAGTACATCACTCAGAAATGAGGAAGTTAGTGAGAAGATTGTACTACGTAAAAAGTCCTGCATTATCTTTAAGTGAATTAAACACAGCTCTTTTGCATGGTTCAGTATTGGATGTAAAAAAGTTTCAGATGATATAGAGTTTTGTTTCTTTGGTCCTCAAGAGAAAGTGAGAGTTTGATAAGCATAGGTGTTGAAGAAGAGGTACTACTGAGAAGTTTGCAGAAGAAATTACAAATTTTAAGGTAGTTTCTTGTGAGAAACAAAACTAAGGGGCTGATGACGATGGCGGGCGGAAAAGCACCCGGAGCGCCATGGTAGCGGGAATCAACCGTCCGCATGAACCGCGGGAAAACCGGCGGTCCGATTAGGATCAACCGCCAGAAAAATCATACCGCGGCGGAACGATGCCAAGAAAGACCGCCGGTAGCGTGTGGAGCAGGTGAAAATCCGTCCGTGGCAGTCAGACTCACGGCGGAAAAAGCCCAAACCGCCACAAGGCCAGCGGATTGACCGCATGTGGAATTAGGATACCATTGAGGTGACAGCGGAACGAAAAGCTGTTTCCGACCTCTGCGATCGCAACCAGTGATGAACGGGAGAGCCGGCGGAAAGGCGGTCATATACCCACCGCCGCGGTCGGCCAAAAAAAACACACAACATGCCCACCAAGTGTACCCAGCAACCTGGCTCAGCCCCAATGACACATCCCCATGACAAGTAAAAAAAACACAAATCCCAGGTCAACCCACACAACACACCTGACATCGATACTCCATTTTGACACACCCATATAGCTGAGTATAAAACCAGCCCCTACCCTGACCACAATTCTTTGTAATACTCCACCCCTGAAGGAACCAAGCCTACAGCACAAAGGAGAGGCAAACCCCCACACAACTCACCAGCACAACAACACACACCACTTACATCACCACCACCACTCTCACACCTGCACTTTCAACCCCTTTGCACACCACACACCATGGCACAGAAGAAAATGCCCAAATTCACAATGAGTTGTCAGTCATGGTAGATGAGGTAATCAGAGTAGAACCACAATTGTTTGCAAGCATGGTCCAACAGACACCATTAGCCACCAAAACACTAATGTGGGAAAAGATAGTCCGCAAGGTCAATGCAGTAGGGACTGTCCCACGCACCAAGAATGAGATCGTGAAGCGGTGGCATGACCTTAAGAAAAAGGTGAAAGAGAGGAACAACAAGAACCGTGAGCTGGCTCAGAGGACTAGCGGTGGCCCTCCCATTCCACCAAGAACATTCACCGCATTGGGAGGAGAAGGTGCTTGCCATACTGCATCCAGAGAGTCTCACAGGAATACCCAGGGGAGTGGAGGCTGGTAAGTAACAACAAATGTCCACCATCACACTGCTATGTACTGTCTTGCACAACCACAAAGCTACCCCTCCTAGGCCCAAATGCATCCTTGTGCACCACACACTCCCCAACACATGTCTCACAGATCTAACATTCACTCCCTCTGAATCACCCCAAAGGTAGCTAGCAACATTCCCAGGGTTGCATGTGTACAGGCAGCCAGCACTGCAACTCCCACCAGGCCCCCTTGTCCCGTAGCTGAGCAAGATGGAGCACTCCCCCACACCCAGAAGCATGTGGCAGCCATTGCATTGATCACCTCCACCTAACAGGTAGGTAGCCATCTTAACAGGGGGGTGTTTGTGGGTGGAAAGCCAGCACTACAACTCCCACCAGGCCCCCTTGTCCCACAGCTCAGCAAGATGGAGCACTCCCCACACCCAGAAGCATGTGGCAGCCATTGCATTGATCACCTCCACCTAACAGGTAGGTAGCCATCTTAACAGGGAGGGGTGTTTGTGGGTGGAAAGCCAGCACTACAACTCCCACCAGGCCCCCTTGTCCCACAGCTCAGCAAGATGGAGCACTCCCCCACACCCAGAAGCATGTGGCAGCCATTGCATTGATCACCTCCACCTAACAGGTAGGTAGCCATCTTAACAGGGGGGTGTTTGTGGGTGGAAAGCCAGCACTACAACTCCCACCAGGCCCCCTTGTCCCACAGCTCAGCAAGATGGAGCACTCCCCATACCCAGAAGCATGTGGCAGCCATTGCATTGATCACCTCCACCTAACAGGTAGGTAGCCATCTTAACAGGGAGGGGTGTTTGTGGGTGGAAAGCCAGCACTACAACTCCCACCAGGCCCCCTTGTCCCACAGCTCAGCAAGATGGAGCACTACCCCACACCCAGAAACATGTGGCAGCCATTGGATTGATCACCTCCACCTAACAGGTAGGTAGCCATCTTAACAGGGAGGGGTGTTTGTGGGTGGAAAGCCAGCACTACAACTCCCACCAGGCCCCCTTGTCCCACAGCTGAGCAATATGGAGCACTCCCCCACACCCAAAAGCATGTGGCAGCCATTGCATTGATCACCTCCACCTAACAGGTAGGTAGCCATCTTAACAGGGAGGGGTGTTTGTGGGTGGAAAGCCAGCACTACAAATCCCACCAGGCCCCCTTGTCCCACAGCTCAGCAGGATGGAGCACTCCACCCACACCCAGAAACATGTGTCAGCAAATCCCCTCAACTGTGTCACAGAACAGGTAGGTAGACAATGCATGCACCCTGCCATTCCTCTCAAAAAGCATGGAGCCATATGACCACACCAGCCCTCACATCCCACCCAACTTGGCATAGATCCAATAGCCACTTCCAGTGTGCAGACAGCTTAGCGTATGTAACTGTCACAGAAATTAAAGTTTGACTCACCAGATCACATGTTGAAGTAATTCAGGGCACAATCATGCACAGCAGTGAATGCTATGTGTAAGTGCCATGGTGGCAGAGCATCAAGGCCCATATGAAAACAAAACAAGCATGGTCATTTTCAAAAATAAAGCAAAGAACATGATATGACAGAGGGATGCATGAGACAACAATGGCTAGTACATGCCCAGAATGAAGGTCTTCCATGCAGAGCAAACAACAAAGATGCTTCACAAAAAGTTGTTGTGCTGCTAGTCGTTAGATGACGACATGTCCTTGTAATCACACAATCTGTACATGGAGCATGGTATCTATTGACATGTCAAACCATGGACAAGTAATGTAGGTACCTACACATCATGTCATGATGCTCAGTACCGTGCAGCCATACAAAGTGATCTCAATGTAAACTGTGTGGTGTATAACATGTAACATCCAAACATCTAACACCAAGCTTGTGGGGTGCACTTCAATGACCATTTCTTCTCTGTTCTACAGGTGACCAAGAATTGACTGCTGCAGATGACAACACCAACCTGCAGAGCCAGTCTCCCCCGGAACATGGACGCCCGGATGCAGACTCCCTAAATTCCTCGGATGCGGACACAGAAGCTGGCCCATCTGGCCTGCCAGGGCGCAGCAGGTCCCAGGCCCCCACTGTCCTCACCACCACCCCCTCAGCAACAACAACTGCACTGACCACTGCTGTAATGACCTGTGTGGCCTCCACCACCACCACCACCACCAGTGCTGCCTGCAACACTGTCCCTGCCTCAGAGGATACCCACACACCCCCACAATCTCAGGAGGGCAGGGAGAGTCAGCGGGTGCGTCGAGTGGTGATGCCACAGGTCCGGGACAGCAGGGCAGGTGGGAGGGCAACTGGGCGACAAAATCAACAGGACACTGGGACCGAAGCCCTGGCCAACATCGCCAGAGTCTTTGGGGCATATGAACAAGCCCAGGGACACACGGGCCAGGCTCTGGAAGAATCGTGTGAGCTCCGCCTGCTGCTGCGGTCCATAGACACGCGCATGGGCCAAATCATGGACCTCTTGGGCCAGCTTGTGGGTGTCCTGAGGGACAGGCCTGCGGTCCAAAGGACAGCTCAACCTCCCTCCAGTGGCCCGCAGGATGACAGTCCCACCACCTCACCTGCGGCCACAGAGACGTGTGAGCTGGAACAGGATGTCCTCAGACACCTCTGAGCCCGCAGCAGAGGCCCCCCCTGCCAAACGCTCAAGGGGCTGTCCGAGGAAAAGCAAGGGAGGATCACGTGGCAAAGCACCAGTAAAACGCCAGTCAAAGAGCCAGCCATGATGGCACCTCTCTTTACCTTCCCATTGACTTTGTTGACTATCCTTACCCACACTGCCATGTTGATGGCAGGCGTCTGTTGGACTGTGTCACCACATCAATGTGGTGACTACTCTATTGTCTCGCCTACCATCACTGACAACTCATTGATTCACTTCCCACCTATTTGCAAATAATCACTTCCCTGTCACATGTACTTATTGTAAATAAACACTCTTTGCACACCTATGTTTTCGTGTCAGCTCCATGTTTATCACAGGATGTACAATCTTGACTCAGATTACAATGTACCAGGTGCACTGATTGTTGCGAGGCATTGAGAGGCTGAAGGGACCTAGGAAAACACAAGAGAACAACATTCACTTGTCAGGCGATGGCATCACACCCATTACACAACACTTGTCATCAAGGTACTCAAACCTGCACACATTACAATGAGCAACGATACGGACATAGACATCATGAAGCTGTGCATAACTACCCTGTCCCAGAAACATCAGCCCGCAGCACAGAGCCAACAACAGGCAGCTGTCACAAAGCTCCCCTATGCATTTCCTACAACTACAAAAACAGCATACAATGGCACCGTTGTACAATGTCACTACCCTTCAAGGGAAGTAGCGGTTGATGAGCTGTTGACGCAGGTCGACACCTTCCTCCTCTCTACTATCCTCGTCACTGGACATGTGTGGGTTTGCAGGGGGGGGGCATCTGCTGCTCATCATCATCCAGGATCAGGGGGATCTCTTTGCGCAGGGCAAGGTTGTGGAGCATGCAGCATGCTACCACGATCTGACACACCTTTTGGGGAGAGTACATCAGTGCACCTCCGGTCCTGTCCAGGCACCGAAATCGAGACTTGAGAAGCCCAAAAGTACGCTCCACCACACAACGTGTCCTCCCATGGGCCTCATTGTAGCGGACTTCACCCGGGGTCCTGGGATTCCGCAGTGGGCTCAGCAACCAAGGCCAGTTAGGATATGCAGAGTCACCTAGGTGCCAGATACACAGAACAATTTAGTAAAATGACTGTAGCTGCGGACAGCATGTCACACATACAGCACAATACATTGCCCATGCCCATTCAGCCAATGGGAACCGCAATCGCGCTAGCGGAATGCACTTTTGAAAATCGCAGTAGGCGTGCTCCGCTACCGCGGGGTTGGTCATTGGATACAATTGTAAGATGCACGATTGCGGTAGCGACCGCCTGGGCCCCGCGGTGTGACACTGCCATTGCCCATGCCCATTCAGCCAATGGGAACCGCAATCGCGCTAGTGGAATGCACTTTTGAAAATCGCGGTAGGCGTGTTCCGCTACCGCGGGGCCGGTTATTGGTTGCATTTGAAAAAAGCTTACCTGGAACACCAATTGCAGCAGCTGAGTACCATTGAAACAACCCCAGGGGGCTATATATGTCTGTGAGAGAGCCACACATTTCCACTGCATCCAGACACTGCTGCCTGCCATTCTTCATCCACAACTGCTGCTGTTCCAGTCTCCTGGACCCAGTGATGGCGAGAACTGAGAACATCAGGGCCCGTCCCTTCACCACAGAGGAGCTGGAGGTCCTGGTGGACGAGGTGCTTACACACTACGGGAGGCTATATGGTGCTCCTGATGTAATGGTAAGTATTTCAGAGTGAAATTTGGAGAGTGCAAAGAGTGCTCACATGATGTTGCTCTGCTGTAGTATGTGCCTGTGAGTGCAAGTTTGTGTGATACACTGCCTGGCATGCTGACTTCATGGCAATGGGGTGTGTAGCCTTATTACCACAGATCCATGGCTGCATTGAAGGATGGGAGGGGCATGCAGTGTCTTCGCAGCCATACAGTAACACTGCTGGTTTGGAAAGTGGAAGTCGGAACAAACATTGCCTGTGCTAATGGATGTCAGAGTCCATTCGCTTTTCACATGCTCATTTGGGACATTACAAATGTGTTTCGTCCAGAGGGTACTGATGGATGTGTGCACACTTTTCATATCGTCACCTTGGATATGTGAGCATTATGCACAAGATTGAAATGCCTGAGGGTGACACTCTTGGTGGAAAATCACCTATGACACATCAGAGTGATGTACTTCTGAAACATCCTCCTTCCATTGATTTCATAATGTGTACTGACTTGCATGTGTAGGCACTGTTTGACCTCTCATATTGTACATGCATGTGATCATTTGTTACCTAGAATAGTCACAATAATGTTGACATCATAGTCATCTGGTGGTATTCCCCCTCTTTTTCAGTAAACCTCCATTATCGGTTCAACCTTGTTTCAAAGCATCTTTATGTCAACACTATATTACGTTTGACGTACCTGCAACCTACATCTCTGCAATTGGTGCACACTCTATCAAGGTACATATAATCATATACCATAAATATAATATTATTACATCACCGCATGATGGACTCTCATGTAGATCATGTTTTTAATTCTTAGTTTACAAAGATTACAGTTTAAAGCAGAGATTGCGCTGTACAACTGACAGATACAACTTGGTGACCACTATCGTAAAAATAGGGTAAATCCAATTTTCTTTTCACCTCCCCTTATCCTTCCATTTGGTGTCCACAATTAGACACATGTAGGTTTAAGTTGGGTGAAACCTTGATTTATATCTTTTAGGTTGCGGCTTCTCTATTCTTCACTATGCACGTTATTCATTCACAGTTTTAAATCCCTCTTATATTATTTCCAGACTAACAACACCCATCTAACTCAGAGATAATTGTATAAAATCCTTCTCTCCACCTCTGATATATTTTCCATTCACCGCCTTATTTCAGTTAACTGCAAACATAAAAATTAATTTTGCACGCTATCTAGCGGCATTGTATCAATTAATTGAAAGAACCAATTATATGAAATATTGTCTTTTCAGATATCATCGTTGTCTGATTGTGGCCTTTCCTGACGAAGGCACCCCTCCAGTGCCGAAACGCGCGTAGAATACATCAGTCAAATATTATTGTGCCACACTGTTTGTCTATGAAAATGAACACTATATATCCATCTTTATGAATAATCTTTTGTCATTAGAATGTTGTTTTTAAATTGAGTGTAGACAATATGAGATGTGTGATTGTAGACACGATTGGAACAGTATGATTGGGTTTTCTTATTATTGAAATGATGACTAATAAAATATATTTTGTACTTTTTGAAGATAAATAGTTTTGTTGGTTCTTTCTTCTAGCCAATTCTTTTGTTTTTTATTGATCACTTAAATGTTTATTGTTCTGTATCATTATTGTTGCCTTAAATATTTACACTGACTGATGGATGTGTGTACACTTTTCATATCGTCACCATGGATATGTGAGCATTATGCACAAGATTGAAATGCCTGAGGGTGACACTCTTGGTGGAAAATCGCCTATGACACATCAGAGTGATGTACTTCTGAAACATCCTCCTTCCATTGATTTCATAATGTGTACTGACTTGCATGTGTAGGCACTGTTTGACCTCTCATATTGTACATGCATGTGATTGTTCAGATGGGCCAGGTTTAACCTCAGTGTGAGTCCCCCTGGCCTGCACAGATACTGCCCAATTTGACACGGACCCATTAGTAAATGGACAGAGTGAGATATATGTGTAGTCTGCCACCCTGTTTCTCAATGAGCTATCTTAGGCCTGATGATTGCACGAGACAGACCTTGTGAGACGGGTGTGAGAATGTAAGATCATGTCCCTAGATGTGACATCCACGACACAGTGAGCCACTTACAGGCCAAGGACATTGAGGGGTGTGTAGTGTTGGACACAGTGAGTCTTCCCCAAAACATCATTTGCAACATGATGTATGTCTTGCTCCCTCACATACTGCATCACAGATGAGGGCCTTCTTCACATTGCTTTGTGTGCTGCCATTCTGCATGTGTGTGAGATGGCCAGGTCCTGTGTCCACCCTCATACCTAAATGCATTTCAATCCGATTATCTGATGCAAATGTACTACGTATCATGTTGTATGGCCTCTGATCAAGCTTTCTGTACAGCTATGCTAAGTGTTTGCATGCACCTGTCCTTAGACACAGTGGAACATGGCCCAGTGTCCCTGAAACTGCCTCTTCTTGTCTCCCACGCCTTCAGCTCAAAGTCCGACAGCGTAAGGCCTTATGGAGGGCCATTGCACGCAAGGTGCGGGCTCTGGGTGTCTGCAACCGACGGCACACACACTGTCACAAGAGGTGGGATGACATCTGCTGGATGAGCAAAAACGTGGCAGAGATGACGCTGGGGCTACTTCCACGGACTGGAAGGTTGTCGTGCAGGAGCATGACACCACTAATGGCCCGCATCTTGGCTGTGACACAGCCAGAGCTGGATGGACGTTTGAGGGCCCATCAGCAGCAAGTTGGGGGTGAGTATTCTGCGAAGGGTGACTTTGGGTGTGAGTGACTGCATGTATCCCAACCCTGCGCCAGTGTTGAGCTCTGTGATGTTTCCAGAGTGATGCAATGGCTTGTAAGTGGCCTCTGTGTTGAGTGCAGCTGACATGCATTTTTGCTACATGTACTTACTCATGTGTTTAAAATAATGGCCCGTGACATTGCAAGATAAGATGTGGCCTCATGCCATCTGCTGCATTATGGGTGTCATAGACATCACCGGGGAGTGAACAGCTGTGTTCCTCATCTGAGTGTGCTTACGTCGATGTGTGCAGTGTCTGACTTTGGATTTGTGAGAACTACACATCTGCCGACAGCAAGGGTCGTTGCGCTTCAAAGCACAACATGGTGGACATCAGTAGCTCATGGCCATGGTATGAGGACATCCTGGAGTCAGTATCTGTGTTGACCCTTTAAAGTGACTCCATATGTGACTGTGACAACATGTTGAGATGTACATCTACCTCACCTACAGGCACGTAGGTATGCTTACAGGAATCAGGATGTCAGGTAACTGGGAGGCACGGGCCATCTATTTGGCAGTGTGAACGTCACATGGGTCATTGATGCCAACTATGCATGTTTCCATGCATCTGCTGACTTTTGCATGAGGCTTGCACATGCAGACTGCACAGGGTGGTGTGCTACATGGGGGTATCATGTTCGAGTTGTTTGCTTTGGTTGCATATGATGTTTGTGAGTATGGCACTAAACTGAACCTACGTCTCTGTCTCTTGCAGCATCTACAGAGGGCACAGAAGGACAGGGTACGGACACCGGGGATGAGGCATCTTGCTCGACGGCAACACATGAGCTCACTGACACTGATGTGACCAGCGCCTCTGAGGGGGACCGGAGTGCCCTTGAAGAATCACGCCCGGAAACACCAACCTCAACGTCATCTAACGCCAGCGGTGACTCCTCGATGTTGGCGGACACGGGGAGTGGGAAATCTGCCTCTTCTTCCACGACACATCGTCCAGTGCCCACCCTCCCGGCTAGTTCCACTAGTGCTGCCCATGCCCGCAGCAGTCAGAAGGGTAGAGTGTCCTTCCCCGCAGGCACCGCTGCCCCTGCCCCTGTCTCCCCTGCTGCCCTCAGTGTTGAGGCGGTGGAGCTTTTGCGCCAGCTGTGTGTGTGTCAGACTACTTTACTGAATGCCTTCCTTGATCATGACAAGAAGTTGGCATAGGTAGTTGCCTTCATGGAAGGCATTCATTCTGACGTGGGTGGGCTACACAGGACTGTCCAGTCTTTGTCCTCCACAGTGACGGCAGCCATTCAGCTGGCACAGGCTCAGGGTCCAGCTCCAGACCCTTCGGCAACCACCCTGCCAGTGGCCACATCTGACAAGAGTGACCACACACCACAGCCCTCAGGCTCAAAGTACTCCACACAAAGCACAACACAGCAGCACTCCAAGCGGGCCAGAGCACAGACACCATCCCCAAAAACAAAAGGAGTCACACAGGAACTCAAAGCCAAAAGCCCTTCGGGTGACATTCAGGGGCATCAAGCCAAGAAGCAGGCCTCAGGCTCACATGCATCCAAATCAGTCCAATCCAAAGACACTTCCGTCCCAAAACCTGCTCCCACAGACAGGCAAAAAGTTGCCGTGCCTGCTGTGAAGCTGGTGCCTGCAAAGAGTCCGCAGAAATGGCTCTCTAAGGCAAGTTCACCCGCAACCTGAACTCCCACCCACACCCCTGTGAAGCTGGGACAGGAGGGCACTGTGGGGGGTTCACCTGATCAACAGGGGATCGAGGGGAAAAGGCAAGGCCAGGCCAAGCGTACCACCAGACCCAGCAGTTCACCAGAGGGAGGGCCACCCCCTGCACCTGAAGCACCTTTGGTGGGGAGTGAGGCTGTTGTGCCCGCCCCACTTCACACTCCTACCAAGACAATTCTTCAGTATCGAATCCCCAAGAAGTAGAAAGGCAGCCCTCCACATTCTCCCTCACACACTGTGTCTCACAGCAGCATTTCTCCGCCTCCCCGTGCCACCATGCCACCCGGTCCAAGCAGCCCTCCGGCTCACAAAGCCACTGATGCCTCTACCTCAGCTGCTCCTCCCTCTCCCAGGTCTGGTCCGACAATCAGCCACCTCCCAGTTCTACTGACAGCCAAGTCTGAGGCAAAGTCCCCCTCCCAAAGCCGTCTCTCCCACAGCGGTGCCTGGACTGCCCATCTGTATCCTCAGAGCTGTGGTGATTCCCATGCCAGTGTACGGTGTCACACATTCCCTGTGCAGGTTCTGATGCACACGTCCCTCCTTTGCACTATGGACTGCCCACTGGCCTTGCTGTTTGTAACTTTGGATGCCCATTCCCTGTGCAGGTTCTCATGTTCTCATGTTCACATGTCCCTCCTTTGAACTATGGACTGGCCACTGGCCTTGCTGTTTGTAACTTTGGATGCCCATTCCCTGTGCAGGTTCTCATGTTCACATGTCCCTCCTTTGAACTATGGACTGGCCACTGGCCTTGCTGTTTGTAACTTTGGATGCCCATTCCCTGTGCAGGTTCTCATGTTCACATGTCCCTCCTTTGAACTATGGACTGGCCACTGGCCTTGCTGTTTGTAACTTTGGATGCCCATTCCCTGTGCAGGTTCTCATGTTCACATGTCCCTCCTTTGAACTATGGACTGGCCACTGGCCTTGCTGTTGTCTACTTTTGATGCCTATCTTGGTGATATATAATAAAGACAGTTACTCCTGTTGTCTGCTCTATCAGTGTCCTTGCTAAATGTAAGTGTTTTCGGTATGTGTATGGTTGCATGTGACAAATGCTCTGTATGCCACCTTCACATTGCCAATTGCTTCTTTTACTTTTTCTGGGTTTGGCAGTGGTGAGGGGCACTTTAGTTCTTCTTTCTTCTGAGGTTTGAGGGTGCAATGATGGGTGTTTGTGATGATCTACGATTATCATACTCATCATATGGTCAGGTATGCTAAATTGTCCACATGTCATGTTATGATGCAATTCCAGAACAGAGGTGTATTCTATCCACAGGATTACTTGCGGGCTGGCCAGGGTCCTTCATATCTGTGTGATCTTTCTTGATGTGTGAGCAGCAGTGTTGATGTATGGTCATCTTGTGATGGCCTGTCTTCCTAGTCACATGGGTACATTTGGATGTGTGCACTTGTGTGGTCATGAAGTGTGTAGGGGTGGTTTTGTTGTCAGTGTTGATGTGTGTGTGCCCCTGCAATGCCAACTGCACACATGTATGACTGTTATAGGGATTCTGCACACACAGAGCTATGCACAGGATAATAGGACCTAGGAATATAGTGGTGAGCCAACCATAAACCTTAGCACCTAAAACCCCAACCCAACTAGCCTTAGCGTCCCATTAGCAACAATGTACCAATGATTAGACAACCCAGAACACGGTATCTCTCTCTCTCTCAGGACTCGCAGGAGCAAGAACACTCTTTCGTCACTCACTCGTACCTATCCACAACGTGCGTAAGAAGAGACACAGTATAGGTTAAAATGTTTATTTCAACTTACGTGCTCTAAGATACAGTACACGTGTCAGTACTATCAGCATAATGCATAAGAATAATATAATCAGCATAGTTACAATTCCATAGAATACAAACGGGGAAAGCATTTCATAAAGCAGTGGATATAGGGCTGAATGACCTTACCACCCTCCCCGTGCTAGTAGCTATTGTATTATAAAAATAGAAGACCTCTGGGCATTGTCTAGCGAACCCCCATACCTCAGTCTCTAGATGCAAAGACTACATCAGCAAACAATCACAGCTCTTCTCCCTGGAAAGGTTTTTCTCCAAGTGTCTCCTAAGCGGGAAAACCGCCAGATTAAAAGCACACCAATTGCTCCATGGCAGCTGTACATAGTGTTATGTCTAGGTGCGAGGGACTGGCCAGATCAGCAAGAACAAGGGACGTTGTTTTTCGACCTTGTGCATGTCGTGCAGAGTGAGCCCAAAGGGAACAGGAGAAAAGGTGAGAGACAGAAAATGCAGACAGTTCTAAAATAACTTGGCAGGAGCAGAGGTCGGTAGAACAACGGCTCAGAGTAACGTGCGCAAAGAAAAGCATCATGGCAGCCAGGCCCAAGACAACGTAGCAAGGCAGGCCAGGAAGCCACAAACCACAAGACACCCTCCCCTGGACAGTCCATCGGCCAAGACAAAGGACGAAGACAGAGTTCAAATGGACCGTGCAGACCAAAAAACGTCCACAGCGGATGAAGGCCCCATGAAGGACAACGAATGGGAGAGGGGTAGAAAAAAATAAAAATATAAGGGGACGAAAAAAGACAGCCAGCGAGGCAGTCAGTGAAGGCCATATCAATCCAACAGCGTGGAAGTGCAGAAAAATGCTATATCTTCCAAGAGGACATCATTGGAATCGTCAGAAAACAGAGACGCCATCCAGTCCATTAAATCAAAGCAGCAGGAATGCTCCTCGCAGGAGGGAGCATCCAATAGCAATGCGGGACAACTTGCGTGATACTCCACATAACTTTGTTGTAGGAGATTCTGAGCAGCCGCCCAGATATCCCATTGCGCCAAAATCCCCAGTGCAGCAGCACGCGTCATGCAGCCTGCAGCGGAACAGTCCCGTTCATGGGCCTCTAAGGGACCCACCAACCGAACAAAATCCGGAACAGACAACGACGTATTGGAGAGGCAATAATCCATGGTCCAGGTGAAAGGACAGCGGATGCAAGACATCACAGGTTGCACGCAAGTGAAATACGCAAAGCGAAAAGAAAGGGTATAAGACACACCCAGTGTCGCCAAGGGCAGTACGCCGAAACCAGCGAGGAGGCGCTCACGGAGCAGGTGGAGGCGACCTCGGTCGAGAAGGGCCCATTGGGGAGCAGCCATTGCGGAGAAAACAGATCAACAGCAGTACACCAGCTGCCAAGGCGAGGATTAATGGGAAGCCACCAAAGACGCTGGAAAAAATCGAATGAATAAAGGCCGGTATCACACCAAAAATAGTTTGGAAAGTGGACACAAGGCCGGACCCCACAACCTTAAAAAAGTGTACCAGACCTTCAGTGCGAGAAGCATTAAAAATACGGTGAATCAATTCACCGAAATGTTGTGGGAGGTTAGTGTTCAAAAGGGCCTGTATTTCACTGTGTGTACTTGCCACCTGGAGAATGAATGTCTCCCGGGCAGATGTGAGCATAACCTCCTCGTTCAATAATAGCGCCTTTATTCTGCTCAGTTTATTGAAATCCGCCTTCATAGTAGGAATGGAAGGCCAAATAGAATTATCTATGATGTCGTGAGGGGAGGAAAAAGCACATTCTTGCAGCAGACAACCCTGTGCGAAACCGTAACAATATAGGGTATGCCGGCCTGCATGCCACAGCAGTTTTCGTTATTCAAAAGCAAATAGCTACCGTTAGTAAGCAAAGTAAAAGTAGGAGTAATAGCAGGAGCAGGAATGCCCTTTAACACACAAGCAAGATTCGGAGCAGAAACGTTACAAGCTCCGTGCAATTTAATGTGTTTGCAAATAAGGGAATGACCCACAGTTGAATCGCATGACTCCCCCGTGAGAAAAACTTCCTTCCCGTCTCTAAGGCATTTATACATGAAAGGCAGGGACCAAAGTTCATGCAGGAAGGCACTACCCAAGGGCTGGAAACGGCCCACAGGATAATGTTTCATACACGAACTAAATTCAAACAATGAAAAAGGCAAGGCGATAACCCCATGAACTAGCCACACAGCGGAATCCAATTCCGCTACAGAGAATGGTAAAGGCTCCACTTTCTCGATATGTAACAGAGTGTATGCTGCATCCTTCATGGACATGAACTGCTGTTTGTCAGTTAAATTAAAAGGCAGAAATAAGGCAGTGGTGTTCAAAAAATGCCAGAGAACCTTACCCAACTTAAGTGTCTGTAAAGTCCACGCAAACTGCATAACAGAACGTAACTGATTTTGACCATGATATAACATAGAAACATCATCTTGTACAATATCAACAACAGAGGACACAATATTCTCTAACGTGTAAATGCGGGAAGACAGGGTATTAATACTATTGTCAACAACAGCAAGCACCTTTTCCATATTTGCTTGGTCTATCTCCCGTAGACGGGAGGCAGCTTCCATTTGCGACAGCTTCCAGAGTTCATTATAAGCCTCATAAATGAATCTCTTCGGTCGTGGACCACGAGGTCCCAAAATAAAGTCGGACAGATCAATGTTGCCTGATAGGAGGGATAAATGTTGTTTAACAGATTCTAGGGAAGAATGCTGCAACCACTGTTTACATAATTTACCAACAGAATATGTTGTGACAGTACGGGAGTCAGAAAACCTAGGATCGGGCCTATCCTGTTTATAGCCAGGAACTGAGTCGTGAAAACGCAGTTGGCACGCATTCGATGATATGGGCCAAGCCAACCAGGGTGACTGAACAAGCGTAGAAACATTAAACGAATTGTTCTGAAACAAAGCCTGCAAAGTCGCAAGGGACATATTAAAGTGCAAGCTACCGTTGGGAGTGGAAGACAGGGACGGAAATGAAGGTACGTTTAACTGTTTGGTGGTAGCCAAACCCCAACACGTAGTCTGATAGATGGAAGTATTCAGAAATACAATTTGGGCCGGGATAAGGCAAGCACGGTGCAAGGCCTCGGTGCCTTGCACCTGCCATGGTTTTGAGCCCCAGATGGATTTCAAATCCACAGTGTCCTTCCAGTACTCATAACCACCCACAGCTAAGGCGCTCAAAAAGGAACCCGAATACAGCAATTTGGTGTGGGTCAACATGACTTTCTGAGTGGATGGGGCGTTTAACTTAAAATAATAGGACCTAGAATTCGATCTATTAAAATCTGTAAAATATGTGAATTTATTTTTAAGAGTCTGGGAGCTACCCGATAAAGGGTTTGGACAATGTTCCCATTGGGTGTAGGCAAAAGGACTACGTAGTTTACTTGGTTTATGGACAAAATGGTTGCCCCAATGCTGGTAGCAATACAAATCAGCATAATTTGCAGAATTCATGTACAAATCTTCAGCATTAAAGGAAGCATAATATTTTAAATCAGCAAACAATGCTTCAACTGCATGCACATCCCAATCGTCAGAATAAATATTACTTTTTACTACATCACCCATTGAAACTCGAAGGACATTAGGAACATTAATAATTTCTGTCGGTCCATGAATTTGAAAATTTACCGCATCCCATACGATGCCATCAGCAACTGGAAAAGCTGAAATGTTCACAAATGTGTGATCACGCTTCATGATGTGAGATGAGGAATGTGGAGCCAAAGTTCCAGCAACACTGTTCACAGCAGAGCATTCCGGTAGATAGTGACCATTGATGAGCAGAAAAAACACTGTGACAAAGCCAATGGACATGAACAAAAAAAATGAGGAACAGCACCAACCAGATGTATGTCCAGGGGGGAATCAAAAAATTGTCTCTGAACCAGGATACAAAAATACTGAACTTGTACGGGACAATGGATGTGGTGGAATCCGAGTCAAAGGAATAACGTGTTGGGCTCAGTGGCGTTGTTGGTAAGTGTGCCACCGATTCGGTATCAGGATAGGTATACTCGTTCTCGTCGATGCAGGGGGAGACAGGGGGTTCGAGTATACTTTCAGGCAAATCAACCATCTCAATTGTAACATCAGTGACCGTTCGGCCAGGAGGGCCACGAACACAAGTCCGGTAAATGGCAGGACAAGAGACCGCTGGTGTAACACTATTCAGGATCGGCCAGATGTTGTAGCTTGACATTTTCCACTGAGATGTATCTGTTCTCCTTGCGACCAGGAAGCGGTGGTAAGATGACTGTACGTGTTCCCTTCAAGCCCAGGACTGGAACCGGTGAACGATAAGAGGGGCCGAATTCTTTTTTCTTCTCCACCTTCTCTCGAACCAGGTCTCCAATCTTTGGAAGCCAGCCGGCAACCGGAATCTGCAGTGCAGGGTCTGTGGATGAAGGTAAATGTGCGACTGCAAGTTTGTCTCGGGCTTCTTGTAAGTCCTGTAACATAGTAAAATGGTTATCTACATCAAACTTGGTGGATTGCGCTGCCATGTCTAGACCATCAAGGTCAGGCACAAACATTCGTATGCCAAAGAGCATTTTGTATGGGGTCCGCCCACCCAGAGGTCTTCTAGGGAGTTTATTAAGTGCACGTTGTACAGTATACAAGTGGGCCAGCCAGTTCCTGCCAGTACCTAATACTCTAGCTGTCAAGGATTGCTTTAAGTCACGGTTCATTCGTTCAACGATCGAATTGCCCTCAGGCCGATACGGAGACAAAAATTTCACCCGCACCCCCAGTGAACCCATTGCGTCCTTGTAAGCCTTAGAGGCAAACGCTGGACCTTGTTCAGAATGGAAGGTGCCACAGGCGAAAATTCCCACAAAGACATGCAAATCCCTGATGACATTTTGAGCGTCAGCACTCCGTTGTGGCCAGACCCAGATGAAACGTGTGCACGAGTCCACTGCCACTAAGATATATTTATAGGCAGTGTCTGAAGAAAATGGACCGCAGTGATCCAGGTAAACACACCCAAAGGGTCTGTTAGAAATGCAGAGCGAGGTTTGTGGTGGTCGTGTAACCGTGGAAGGCTTAATTTGCTGACAAACGTCACAAGAAAGCACATATGTACGGGTGTCTTTGTATAAACCACGCCAACAGTAACGCTGCTGCAAGATGGAAACGGTCGCAGACACTCCAGCATGTGCCGAAGCCATGCCTTCGTGTGCGGCCGTTATCAAGGAAAGTCTGCGGTCCGCGTTGGGGATCAGCCGATCGCCAACGTCGGGTATTGTTACATAGGGAGCCTGTTCGGGACCTAACTGATAAGTATATTTGGAAGGAAAACCCCTAGGGTAATTAGCACCTCCTTTTGTTGCAGCAATAGCGGCTAAAATATCAGTATCAATTTTAGACATGGATCTAGTAACTGCTGCTACTGAACACGTGACTACTGCTGATTTGGCTGCTTCGTCTGCCAAACCATTACCAACAGCGTGTGCGCCCACCCGCTGATGGCCAAGGGTGTGAACCACCTGTGTGAGTGGCAGGCGTTGTCTCAATTCTGCCACCCGAACCCAAAGCATTTTATGCTTAATTGTGCTACCTTTAGCGTCTCTATAGTCGTTCTGCGACCAAAAGAACAGATTGTCATTGTAAGATTGAACACAGTAGTAAGAATCGCACACAATGAGAGTGGTCACATCAGGATTAACGAACTCAAGCGCAAGTACCAATGCGCGCAGCTCGGCCAATTGTGCAGTACTGTCCCCGAGTGCCTGAGTGTGCACTACAGTGGATTTGAACTTTCCGTTCACAAAGGTACCTGCAACAATAGCACATGCGGCGGAATAAGCATGCTTGGACCCCGTGGCCGGTTGTGCCGAACCATCGGTGTAGATCACACAGTCGTAATCCTCAAGTGGCAGTAAAGACAGAGGAGGAGGATGAACGAATTCATACTGTAAAAACTCCTGAGTCTGTAGAGAAGAATCGAAAATGAAAGTGACATCAGGAGACGTCAAAGATGTTGCCCATTGAATCCAACGGGGGTGCAATGCTTTAGAGTTCGGTACACTTGCCTTTGTCACTGCCTCTAGGGCAGGATATGGTGTTACCACCAGAATGCGCTTTCCCTGTGCCAGTGTGCGTTCCTTTAGAATCGCCATCTGCACCGCAGTCAGAACTTTCTCCACAGACGAAAAGCGCATTTCCGCGGAAGTGTAAAGATGTGACTTGTATGCAATTGGAACCGTGTCACCTTCGTTAAAGGTTAAGTACGTGAAACCCACTGCCCCCGGAATTATTCTAATCACCAGGTTTGTGTGGTTATCACGCGTCAACAGGTATTTAGACTCAAGAAGGTCCGTCTGCAAAGACTGCAGAATGGAGGAATGCTCTGGAAGCCAACAAGACTTCGAAAAGTTAGGTTGTATCAAGGCATACAATGGCTTGATACGCTGGGCGTATTCAGGAATATAAGTACGCCCAAAATTCAGAAAACCCAGCAAAGACTGAAGTTTTTTCAGAGTAGTAGGAGGGCACAAAAGTGCACATTTTTCTAAGAAGTGGGGGGCTAAGCCCTTACCTTCATTGTTGAGCTCGTAGCCCAAGAACAAAACGGTAAATTCAGCAATATGGGATTTGGCAAAGTTAAATTTGTAACCTTGAACCGCAAATTCTAGAATAATGCGGTCTACTCGGGAGAGATGCAGGAATAATTCGTCGTCCGTCAGATAAATGTCATAGACGTACGAACATGCATCTTGGTCAATGCCGTCTAACAAAGAGACAACACGGGTGGCGAATACGCCGGGACTGTTTTTATAGCCCATAGGTAAATGCCTGAATTTAAATAATTTACCACCGGATGTAAAAGCACTCCATTGGCTACTCTCCGGGGCTAAGTTGTGCGTGTAAAATCCGTTGGAGAGGTCAAGTGTCGTTTTATATTTCTTACAAACAAGACTGTCTACAAGCGCAGAACTATGTGTATTTTGCACCGCAAAGGTCCGACAATGAGAGTTCAGATGTCGGTAATCCAAAACTAAGCGGTACGATCCAACGGGTTTAGAAACCGCGAAAAGGGGATTATTCATCAGTGATACGCATGTTTCAATTACTCCCTGATATTCCAACTGAGTCAGAATATCGGAAACGGGGCCTTTTGCTTCCCGTTTTATGGGATATTGGGGTTATGGCTGTGGTAGGGGCCGCAAAGGTATTTCATGGGGGGGAGAGTCTTCATCCCAACCCACGTGGTTGCAGTATAACGCAGGAGCCAGGGACACAGCCCACTCAGCTGCAAGGGCCTCCGATTTGTCCTTTGGGACATGTCGAGAAAAGCTCGGAAGGATTACCTCCTCTCCTCTACGCGCAGCAAGTACGAATGGGGGTGGCCAATCCGCCTCCGCTAACAAAATGTCGTACGAAGAGGTCAGATTTTCCCAAAATATCCCTTTAATTACACGCTGTATATCACCTTCAATTTGAATGCCAATATTAAATAGTCTGTCAGGGGGTGCCACTCTGGTGTCTGCTGTCTCAACAGTAATGAATGTTTCAGTTGCTGTCGCCTCCATATGAGGACGTAGCGCCTCCCGCACTATGGTAACTTCCGCGGTGCTGTCTAGGAGGGTCACCGCCCACGTCCAATTCAGGAGTCTCGTTCTCACCGTCTGTGGCATATTTCGCTGTTACAGCGGCAACTTTCTTCTTCTGAAATTGTGGGCGAGAACGTTGAAAGTATTCTGCTTTCCCTCTGACTTGTTGTTGAGGTTGGTCTCATCCCTGGGGAGCCTCTCGACCCCTTCCTCTATCCTGGCGATCTCCTCCACTGGCTTGTGAAGTTGTCTGTGCCTGTGAAGAACGAGGAGAACGCGTATCAGGGATCTGAAACCTATCCGGAGATTTAATTCTCGTCCTATCGCGCAAATCATAAGTGCGTTCAGAAGAGATGGAAACCGGGGATGCGCCTCTCGACCCAGGCCTCTTTTGTTGCTTACCCTGTTTTTTCAACCTCCAGCTCTTTTTGGTAAAGACTGGTTTCTCATCTTTCTCAGATTGAGTTTTTGGTTGTTGTTGTTGCACTTGTGTTTGCTGTTTTGCAAATGGCTTATTCCCCAGGCTATTTCGGCCAATAGTTTTGTAAGCTGGGTAATAATTTTCGGTAATTCGCGCGGCTTGTCCAATTCTGGGACCAAAGCCAAAGCATTAGCTACTTGAAAGTTCACTGCATCGCCCTTGACATTCGCAAGGATCAGCTCAGCTACTACTTCGAATACTCCCACCAGTCTCATCCCTAATTCCACAGCCGCTTCAGGGCCATGTTCATCCTGCACTCGTTTAATTACAGAGGGGAGAACCGTCATGGAAGGAGTGCCGAAACACTTCGAATAAACTGCTGCGAATACCCTACCCCAGTTGTTGCATGCTGTCAACTCGGGGATTAAGTCTTTTGGCAAACTAATTGTAAGAATTCTATGTTTATCCACAGGTGTTGTGTTTGGAAAAACTGCCTCCAGCTGGTCAAATTTCTCGGCAAGCCAATAAGGAAAATCATCCTTATTTTGTGGGCGCTTGCCCATCACCGAATTCACCATGACAGGACTTATGGTCACTCCGCCTGCTCCAGCTGGAAGGGCTGCAACTCCAGGTGGGGCTCCCTGGATGTTGCCTGTAACATACTGCACTAAGGCTCGATGCACTCGCACTAAAGCCGAATACATGTTGCGCAGGTCCGCGACTGGTATCGTCATATATTGCGGATGTGGGGTGTACCCAGCCAAAACATGCCAAGTGGCCCCATCAATAGATAAGGGGCCTAAACGAACCGTGGTAACCGGTTGGGGGAGGGCGCCATCAAACCAAACACGGTGCTGCCAAGCCGTGAGCGGTACTTCAATATTCCTATACGGTCTATAGTGATTAGGAACTACGGTGGCGGTATATTCATGGAACAAATTGTCTGTCCCATCCACTGCCGGAAAGGTGACCCAAGAGTAGAACACCTCAAAGTGGAAAGCCGGATCGGCTTGTACCACAAAGATCAGCTCGACACCCGCGTCAGGCACTCCATACACTGTTAAGTGAGTCCGGAGCGCTGCACGGCTATGTGCCGCAATCTGAACAGCCATTGTAGGCTCGAAGTAGTCGACAATCTAAAATAAGGCAGCACAAATAGGGTTTTTGCTAAGAAACCTTTTAATAACCTCAAGCTTGAAAGAACCTATAAAAACGTCAATATAGGAGGTATCACCGTCACACACGCTTCCGGAAGCGTCTGTGAGGGGAGTTGTGGACAAGCACAAGCACTACTCAAGCGTCTCGCAGATAAGCAGCCCACTCGTTGGTCGCGCCATGTTATAGGGATTCTGCACACACAGAGCTATGCACAGGATAATAGGACCTAGGAATATAGTGGTGAGCCAACCATAAACCTTAGCACCTAAAACCCCAACCCAACTAGCCTTAGCGTCCCATTAGCAACAATGTACCAATGATTAGACAACCCAGAACACGGTATCTCTCTCTCTCTCAGGACTCGCAGGAGCAAGAACACTCTTTCGTCACTCACTCGTACCTGTCCACAACGTGCGTAAGAAGAGACACAGTATAGGTTAAAATGTTTATTTCAACTTACGTGCTCTAAGATACAGTACACGTGTCAGTACTATCAGCATAATGCATAAGAATAATATAATCAGCATAGTTACAATTCCATAGAATACAAACGGGGAAAGCATTTCATTAAGCAGTGGATATAGGGCTGAATGACCTTACCACCCTCCCCGTGCTAGTAGCTATTGTATTATAAAAATAGAAGACCTCTGGGCATTGTCTAGCGAACCCCCATACCTCAGTCTCTAGATGCAAAGACTACATCAGCAAACAATCACAGCTATTCTCCCTGGAAAGGTTTTTCTCCAAGTGTCTCCTAAGCGGGAAAACCGCCAGATTAAAAGCACACCAATTCCTCCATGGCAGCTGTACATAGTGTTATGTCTAGGTGCGAGGGACTGGCCAGATCAGCAAGAACAAGGGACATTGTTTTTCGACCTTGTGCATGTCGTGCAGAGTGAGCCCAAAGGGAACAGGAGAAAAGGTGAGAGACAGAAAATGCAGACAGTTCTAAAATAACTTGGCAGGAGCAGAGGTCGGTAGAACAACGGCTCAGAGTAACGTGCGCAAAGAAAAGCATCATGGCAGCCAGGCCCAAGACAACGTAGCAAGGCAGGCCAGGAGGCCACAAACCACAAGACATGACACAGAAGCTGAGTGCCTGTTTGTTTCAATAGTCTGCCATGTGTTTCAGATTGTGGGCACATGTGGGAGTTGTAAGTTGGGCAGTGTGCAGTGTGTTGTTGTGTCCTTGCACTCCTGGGGGACACCTACCAGTTGTGAGTATGCAGAGTGTGTGACAGGCAAGTCTGTGTTGTGTTTTGTTGCTCAGCCATGTGTCTTGTTACTGTTTGTGCACACGGTACAGAACTGCGCAGCCACACTGACAATATTATTGAGTTTTCTCATGCATTGCTTTCACTTGACCCATTTTTGGCTCCAGTATGGTATGTGGTATGTGGAGTCATGCCATCCCCCATATGTTCTTCTGATGCCTACACATTGTGAGTGACTCCTCTATGTGTTTGTGTACTGTACACTGATCACCTGTTCACTACTGAAGTACACACCACTTCAGTCTCATGTCTTCCACCCCATGGATTGCCAGTGTGTGAGCCTCCCCACCACTTCATAGTGTGACACTATGCTGTGTGAGGCTGATCTGTGTCCAGGACCAATGTGCTACTCAGGACAGTTTGCAAATTAGTTATGTGTTATTTCCTTGTACTTGTTTGCTGTCATGGTTGTTCATGTGCAGTGCAGATGTTTGGGCAGCACAGTCCTCTGGTCATGTTGTTTGCACCTGGATGTCCCTGAGTTGTGCATCTGTGGGTGATGGCTAAGCTGTATGTGTGTTTGCTGAGGTAGTGCTACACTTCCTGAGTGTGATGTTATGTTTGTGCTGTGGGAGTTCATGGTGTGGCACTCAGATGTGTGTGCTACTGATTTGGTTGTTGTGCACACACTGCTTGGTGTGCATGCAGTGTTGTCAGTGGATGTTGCCTTGTACTTGCATGTTGTGCATCCCCCTGATGTGCAGCTGAGTTTGCATTGTGATGGATTGGTCTGTGCATCTGTTGTGTTTTTGTTGTGGATGTATGCAGTGTTTGGCCTGTGTTGGCTCTTTGTACTGACTGATGCTATGTGTGTGATGTTCTATTTGCATGACGTTGTGTGTGAGTGGTTGTTGCTGTGACACATTCAGATGTATGTTGCAGGTGTGGTGTGCATTACTCGTGTGTCTGTCACATGCAGCAAGGGGATTCTTATTGCTGGGCTTGTTTTCAGTGCACATTGGTGGTTAGTCCTCCTATTTTTGACCTGTCACATTTCAGGGTTGTGCATGTGCATGCTTCTAGTACAATATGGCACCTTGTCCACTTCATGGGTGGTGAGGTGTCTGTGTCTGTGTTAGCTGATTGTCCCATTGATCCCAGTTGGTGTTCATGGTAGATTTCTGATGATACACCTCTTGTTTGTGTTGAGGTATGGTGTCTGTGCATTGGTCCTGAGTGACAATGTTGTGTATTCCTGTTCTGTCTAGGGTCACATTGCCTTTCCACTGTTTTCCTGCACATGTGTGGGCTTGTTGTACCTCTGTGTATGTTGTTTGTGAGCTTTGTGTTTGGCTATTGTTTTGGTGTCTGCATTGGTTCAGGTATCCCTGTGTGTTAGTGTGATGTTTGTGGGTGCACCACAGGTAGTGTGATTGGTTGTCATTGAACTCACAGGACACCATTTTGGCCTTTATCTGTGCTTCTCACAGGTGTTGAGTGCTGCAGGTATGAGGCGGGTGGAGAGAGGGTATGTGTGAAGGTCCTAGTTGTGTTTGACAGTCAAGGAGTGTGACAATGGGCCATGTGTGTTGTACTGATGATGTGCACATGTCAAGTCAGTTGAGACAGATGTGTTGCTGCTCACTGTATGACTTCAGACACTTCCTATCATTCCTGTGACTATGCATGGCTTGCCTTGATGTGTCCCTGAGTTGTTGCACAGAGGTCAGTTTGGTTTAATTTCACTCACTGTGCCACCCATGTCTGATTTGATGACCTAAGGGTGTTGTGATATGTTCCTTCTCTTGCATGTGATGTACAGATGCTATGTGCCTTGCTCCATGGTTTTCCAGCACTGTCCACTTCACTTTTGGCTGGCCCATTGATTGTCCTACATTGCTGCTGACCTATGGTGTGTGTATGTGGCTGTGTGTCTGTGTGGGGTGTTTGTGAGTGACTTGACAGGCAGTGTGGACAGTTCAGTGGATGTTCTTATGCAGTGTGAGTCTTCATTTTATAGTTAGACTCAGTTTGCTTAACATGAGTGGGAGATAGGTGTGAGGAGGAGGGTTGGCCAGCCCCTGAGCTTCTGTGCAGGGTGTTCTTCTTCACCTCCACCTTCCAAGACAGGCGCCCTGGTCCTTTGGTGTGTGAGGTACAAGGTCTGGCTACACGTGGGAGATGAATTGTGCAGGGGGGCACAGGGGGAGCACACAGCATGTGCCCCAAATGGGTGTGGGAAGCATAGTGTGGGAAGGGTGGAGGTGGAGCCCTGTGAATCTTTGTGGACTGCCCATGCCTGGCGCCGGCCCAGCCTACTACATTTTGCGCATGTTTTCCCGCGTCTTCACCGCTGCGGTGACGTGACCGGGACATTGCAGTGATTTTGCGGTTGATTGGTGACCCGGATGCGGAGGGGTGATTTCCTGACAGGTGGGACATGTGTGGGTACACTTGTCCCGGTTGATTGGTGACCCGGATGCAGAGGGGTGATTTCCTGACAGGTGGGACATGTGTGGGTACACTTGGGGAGGTGTTCCTGTCCCCACCAGAGTGTCTGATGTGGACAGGAGCCGTATATCAGCACAGGAGTTGTGTGTTGTGGTTGTGTGCGGAGTTGTGTCATTGCGTACCTGCGGTATTGTCCGCGACGGTCCATTATTTGCTGGTAGTGGAGGAGGTACAGCACCGGAATGGCTTGAAGAGCTGGATCCATTGCGGTCCGGACCCGGTAGAGGGGACCGTGAGTCTGGTTTCACGCTCCGCTGTCGTGTTTCCGCAGTCTCTGGGTTGGTGGATTCACCGCTGCGGTGTGATGGGCTGTTTGCGGCATCGTGATTTGTACGGCGGACGGAACATCATTCCGCACGGCGGTGAGTCCCTATTGGCTCACTCTGCAGCGGTGGCGGGCGCAAAAATCTGGCGGTTCTCCTGGCTACGCGGCGGATGGAAAATGGGCTATGTTTGCCCATCGTAATCTGGCGGGCGGGAGGACCGCTGCTGTAGTGCGGAAAAGGGCATTTTCCGCCCCCGCCAGCACCGCAGATGTGCTTCCGCCCGCCATCCTAATGACCCCCTATGTTTGTATTTGTTGTCGACGTACTCACTATAGAACTCAAACTAGGAATGTTGATGTGTATTTTAAAAGTGAAAAAGAAACATTGATAAGTGGGAGCAATTTGGTGCTTATTTGTTGGTGGAAGGTCGTTTTGAGTTGGGTAGTGATCAACCTATTTGTAAATATTGTTACAACAAATTAGAAGAGAATAAAATGCCAGCTAGAGCTGTACATAACAACCTAGAGTTGGTAGCGGTTCCTCCGGAACTGGTAGATTTAACCCCTTTGATGCTCATGACGGCCCCCGGCCGTCATGAGTCACGGTGGACGTGTGCGCACGACGGCCGGGGGCCGTCCGAACCACACCCAAGAATGGAATGTCCAGCACCGCGGCGGAATTCGCACCGCAGCCAAGGTGTTAAATACTTATGAGTCCATTCTTGTTCAATCTGTGCATCCGTTTCAGGCTATAGTTCGTATGGAGCCTAAAACAGGTAAGCTGCCTCCAACAGATTTACAAAGAGGTTTAAAAGGGAGAGTTGTGTATTTACGTTTAGATTTTAAGAAAAGTTTTGAAACTGTTGGTATAGAGAGAGAGGAAAATGAACCTGTAGTTATTTTAGTTAATGGTGTACCAACAAAGAGTCGGAAAATATGGCAAGAGTTAGTAGATGTCACCAAACTTCAAAAGGCTACTTTATATCTTGTACAAAATAATATTTATTATAAAAATGTTTATGTGGAAGAAGAAGAATTATTTATAGAAGATGAAAGAGAAATTTCTACTGGCCAAATAGAAAAAGTGGACAACTCGAGGAGAGAAGAAATGTATGAACATTATAGTATACATCCTCTACATTCAAAAGAAGTGATAGGAAACATTATTGAATTATTCCAAATGAAGAAAGTGAAGGGAACTCCCATGAGTGTATGGGAAAAAAGCTTAGAAGCTCATTGTTTTCCACAGCTCTTCCCCACTGGAAAAGGTGGATGATATGATGAACGACCAGTGCAGATTCCAGCTTCAGGAAATCGAAAAACAAGATTGTACTCAGAAGATCCAAGATTTCGACAGTGTATTCCATATTTATTTCATCTTCTGTTTGAAAGTGACTTGTCTGGACTTTCACATGCAGTGAACCACATATTAAAAACAGGAGTTCATATTACACATCTTTCTGCAAAGGAATTTTTGGACAAAGTTCAACAAAGAGACGATCATTTAGAATCTCAGTTAATTAATTTGATGGCGTGTCAACATGGTACTAATGAGTATTGGCATCATCGTCACGGAGAACTTAAATGTATGTTAAGGAACTTAGGAACCCCTACGTGGTTTGTTACGCTTAGATGTGTGGAATACGCATGGGACGATTTACTTGAATTTCTACGAGAAGCAAATTCAAATTGTAAAAAACATTGAATTGAAGACAACTGTAGAACTCTGTTCTTTGGATCCTGTAAATGTGTGAAGATATTTTAATCATAGGTTTCAAGCTATGATGTCTTTTATCTGCAATAAAAATAATCCACATCTTGGAGAAGTTATTGATTTCTTTTGGAGAAAAGAGTACCAAGCGAGACGTGCTCCTTATATACACATGCTATTATGGATCAAGAATGCACCTAAATTTGGAACAGATTCTGATGAAACTGTTTTGTCTTTTATTGAAGACTATGTTACCTGTGCCATTCCAAAAAAAGGAGGAGAAAACAGCTTAAGACAACAAGTTTTACGGTTTCAAAGTCATTGATGTGGAAAATATTGTCGACGAAAATATACATCAAAGGGAACATTTTATACAAAATGTCGTTTTGGATTCCCACGTCCAGTAATTTCAAAAGGAAGAGTCAACAGTTTCATGTCAGCAGTAAGACATACTATAACATGAAAATCTCCAAAGAATACTTACAACATAAAAAGAAGTGAAGATTCAAAGTAAATTAATGACTACAATCTAGTGATTTTGTCAATGTGGAATGCAAACATGGATATCCAATATGTTGCAGATAATTCGATTGCTGTTGCTCGTTATGTTACATCATATATAACCAAATCTGAAAAGACGGAGTTAAAAGAAATGTGGGAAGAAATTTCACAAGAGAAGACTCTTAGTAACAAAGTGTACAGCTTTAGTTTGATGATGCTTTCCCGTCGAGAGATTGGATCCTACGAATGTTCAGATCGGTAGACCTCTGCAAGTTTATATTCAAAGTCAAGAGGAATCATTTGGGTAAGTCTAGGTCTTGCTGCAACACGAAATGAAGTTTTGAAATCTGTACAAGAAATTGAATATTTAGCATTGAATGAACCAGAGAGTACAGATATTGTTAAAACAAATATGTTGGATACGTACTATCCCAAAAGGAGTCCACATCTGGAAAACATGTGTCTCTATGAAGTACTACAACATTATAGTTTTAAGAGAAATGTTACAGAAAATATAAATGAAGAAAAATATCCAGTAATTGGATGTGATGGATGTTTGGCAAAACATGCCAAAGGAAATCTTTTTCTATTTAGCACTTCTGCAACTCTTCAAGCCTTGGCGTGCTGAAATGGAATTACTAGGAGATTTTGACTGCTATGAAGATTCTTTTAATGCATGTAAAGATAGTATTCAATGCACAATTTTTCCAAATTATCTACAAATGCTAAATGAAGAGATTGAACAAGAAACTACTATTGCAGCTGAAATAGCTAGAGACAGTTCTCAAGATAGTCAAAGTTATGCTCCACTAAGTCAAGATCCATTAGAACAACCAATTCTTGAAAATGAAGCAGCAATAGCCATGAATGAAGTAGAAATGGCAATGCAACAAGCACAACAGGATATCATTTAGTTGGGAAACTTGGAAGACCAACTAAATTTTGAACAAAAAGAAATATATCAGCAAATGACACATAGGATACAGCATGGTTTACTTCATGAAAAAAAAGAGTGCAACTGCACATCATTTAAACCTATTCAAATGTATATCAGTGGTCAAGCTGGAACAGGGAAAGGTTTATAATTAAAGTTTTGACCAGTTAATTACATAAAACCACTGAATCACATTTATCTTGTGTTGTAACAGCTTCAACTGGGTTAGCAGCACACAACATTAAAGGGATTACATTACATTGTTTACTCATGCTACCAGTAGAACATGAAAATAAGTTGGAATATCATAAACTATCTGGAGAAGCTTGTTATGAAGTCTCAAGAGTACTAAAGAAAATGAAACTTCTAATCATTGATGAGGTGAGCATGGTCTCAAACTTAATGCTTGCCTTTGTACATTTAAGAATGCAACACATTTTAAAAACAGATTATGATGTTTTATTTGGAGGAAAACATGTAATTGTATTTGGCGATCTACTACAGCTGACTCCTGTGAAAGGACAACCAGTTTTTAAAACTCTTGTCCATGAAGATACTAGGAAATCTTTGGGAAGTATTGGAAATGTAAACATTTGGTCTCATTTTGAATATAAAGAACTTATTAAGAATATGCAACAAGCAAGTGATGAACACTATGGAAACATTCTTCAAGATATAAGCATTGGAGTTTTGACACAACATGGAAAAGAAGTTTTACAAAGTCGGCTACCAACGAATTTGTTTCCAAATGAAAACATTGCACCTGAAATAATGTACAAAAAAATTGGAGAAAAAAAGCCTATAGTTTGTCTAATGCCAACACTGCCAGAGTGTTCTACATTTAATCATGAACTTTTGAAATTAGAAAAACAACAAATAGTGAAAATGGAAGCCATTGATAAAATGGAACATGAAGGAGTTACTATTCTTCTCTCAGAGAAATTACAGACAAAATTGGATTCTTTGGAAAAGTCAGTGTCTAAGACTGCTGGTTTAGAAAATACTTTATATGTATGTGTAAACTGTCAGGTAATTTTACGGCGTAATTTTGATGTAGAGTTAGGTTTAGTAAATGGAGCAATGGGAAAATTTATTGATTTTGTTCATTATCAGAACAGAGATGGAATTGAATTTTTGAAGATTAAATTTGATCAGATTGAAGACGTAAAACAGATTGGACGTTGTGCTGTTTGTTTTTTGCTTGTAAAAGACTTGTATGTTTGTAGAAAACTGTTTCCTCTTTCTTCAGCATATGCAGTAACCATTCATAAATCTCAAGGTTTCATTGTAGACAGTGCTTTGGTAAATATTGGAAGTACAGTGTTTAAAGAAAGCATTTCATATGTTGCATTGTCTCGAGTAAGAACATTATCTGGTTTGTATTTAATTGATTTTGATGAGAAAAAGGTTAGTGCTGATGCAAATTGTGTAAGAGAGTATAATCGGTTAAGAAGACTGAGGGGCATATTATCAAGAACGGCGTTAAAATTATCGCCGCTTTAGCGGCAGGAAACTGCGGCTAAAGCAGCAATAATGGGCTTGATAATATGCCCTTGAGAATTCCAATAGAAGCCCATGTTCTGGTGTAAACATGGGCTTCTATTGGAATTCTCAAGGGCATATTATCAAGCCCATTATCGCCGCTTTAGCGGCAGTTTCCTACCGCTAAAGCGGCGATAATTTTAACGCCAATCTTGATAATATGCCCCCAAATGCTCCTAACTTTGGTGAATATCCCGTATATGAAAAGCGTGTAGTGTGTGCAAAACGAAAAAATGACAAACATTCTAGTGAGGTTGAAAAAAGAAAACAATTGAAGAGAATGATGAAGCTACAAAGAAAATGAAAATGGACACTGTTGATGAAATTGTAGGATACCAGTTAGAAAATAGTTCTGGTATCAACTGCTATGCTAATGTAATTGTGAATGTTGTGTTTTATCTGGAAGATCTTCATCTTCAAATTATGGAAAATCGAGAAAAAAGATTCTGTTCTTTACTACATAATGTTTTTCAAAAGTTGGTAACTGATAGAAGTAAAATCCAAACTGCTTCTGACATTCGGCATCTTTTGGATATATGTACTGGTTCTTCACACTTTACACTCAATATACAACAATACGCACAAGAATTCCTTATGTTTATGCTTGGTTTATTGGAAGATGAAGGAATAGACATTGAAAATGTATTTGGACTAAGTTACAGATGGGATCATAAATGTGAAGTGTTCATTTTCTTCCACCACTGGAATAGATACTGAACGATTCATATACTTGACAATACCAGATTGCAAATCAGTATCCTTTAACAAATTAGTAAAAACAGCTAATCAAAATATGAAATGCTTCCATTGTAAATCAGAAAGGTTGTCAACGTTATATATAGAAAGATTTGGAAAATATATCATCCTAATGCTTCAACGTTGTAGAGCAAATGGAAGAAAATTGGAAACAAAAATAATTTTTTTTGTATCAAGTAAAGTGTCAATTTCAGGAAGAACTTTTAAAGCAGTGGCTATTATATTCCATAATGGACCTACTACAACATCTGGACACTATACTGTGTATTTAAAGTGCAATAAAGGATGGACACATTGCAATGATGCCCATTTGCAATTTAAATGTAGGTTGCCTTTCGAATTACAAGTTTCATATCTGATATTTTTTAAGCCAAAGTTTTGAAAACATCATTCGGCCTATTGGGAAGATGTAAACACAAATAAATGAGTTTATTTTGGATATTTTCAATGGAAATTTATTTGGAAACATTATTTGGCCTATTGGGAAGATGTGAAAAATTACTGTTTGGATTATTGTTTTTTGCTAATTGTTATTGCATTTGCAAAATTGTGTTTGAAAGAAATAGTTTATATATTTGATCTTTATATTATATGTGATGTAAATGAAAATGTATATTTCAGAAATGTACTTCAGAGAAAGAAATGATTTATTGTAGGGGGAAAATATAATTTAGAAACTGTACATAGGTGAACAAATAGTTGAACTTGTAAATATTTTCAATGCAGATTTGATTGTATTTTTTCCCCCACTGTTATATGATGATCTACATTGAAATCACTGTGAATGGTGAAATGTAATAGAATCTGAGAACAGCAAAAAAGGGAAACTGAATATGTTATGTAATTCTAAAATTATGTTGTGTTCTTAAAACTATAATATTATAAGCAATAACAGTTTTTCTTCTTTTTTTTACAGAAACTAATACTAAAGCTTGAAAAGATTTTAAATTCAGTTTACAATAAAACTACTGTAAAATAGTTTCAATGAGTTTGGTATTTACTTTAATAAAGAAGGTAAGATGAAATAATGTAATAAGCATAATAATATGAAGCAATGTTTACAGTCACTTTAATTGAAGTCATCCATTTTTTTAAACACTACCCATGCACTGATCTATACCATTAGGCACTATTCCCACACTCCTGCCATCACCCATGCACTATCCATGTATTTCTCCAATCACCTAGCCTGTATTCATACAGTTATAAGATCACCCAGGTACTATCTGTATACTCATGCAATCAGCAACACATTATCAGTACACTCTTCCAATCACCCAGGTAGTAGCTATACACTACTCCAATCCCCTAAACATTATCCCAGCACTGATGCAATCACCTAGACACTACCCTTGCACTCTTTCAATCATCCAGGCATAATCTATACAATGCTCTATTCATTCAGAGAGTACAGATACACTTTTAAAATCACCCAAGCTCTATTTATACAGTCCTCCAATCACCCAGGTACTCCTCGTGTACTCCTCCAATCACCCAACCAGAATGCTTAAAGTTTTAAAATCACTCAGGCACTACCTATGTACTCCTCTAATCACCCAGGCCCTACCTCTACACTCTTGCAATCAGCAAGACATTACCCCTAAACTCATGCAATTACCAAGGTATTGACTATGCATTCCTCTAATCCCCCAGACATTAGGCTTGCACTCATGCAATCACTTAGGCATTAAATGTGCACTTTTCCAATAACCCTGATATTACCCCTGCACTCATACAATCACCCAGGCATTACCCATGCACTCCTTCAATCACTCAGGCAGTACCTGTGCATTTATAAAATCATCCAGGCAGTACCTATCTACTCAAGCAATCATACAGGCATTACCCATGCACTCCTCCAATCATTCAGCAAGCACTCATGCACTTAAAAAATCACCCAGACACTACTTATACACTTTGCAATCACCCACACACTACGAGTTCAGTCATGCAACAACACAGAGATTACTTTTGCACTATGCAATCAGTCATACATTTCTCATGCACTCCTTCAATTAACTACACATTACCCATGCACTCATACAATCACTTAGGCATTACCTATCCACTCTTTCAATGACCCAGACATTACCCCTGCACTCAAGCAATCACACAGACACTATCCATGCAGTTCTCCAATCGGCCAGCCACTACCCATGCACTTATAAAATCACCAAAGCACTACCTATGCACTCGTCTAATGACTCAGACACTACCCATGAACTCCTCCATTCACCCAGACATTACCCCTCCATTCATGCAATCACCCATGCATTACCCATGCACTCCTTCAATCTCTAAGACAGTGCCCATGCAGTCTTCGAATCATCCAGGCAGTACCTATGCACTCATGCAATCACCCAGGCACTACTCTTGCACTCTTTCAGTCATCCAGGCACTATCCATACACTCCTCCAATCGGCCAGCCACTACCCATGCACTTATAAAATCACCGAAGCACTACGTATGCACTCGTCTAATCACTCAGACACTACCCATGAACTCATCCATTCACCCAGACATTACCCCTCCAGTCATGCAATGACTCACGCATTACCCATGCATTCCTTGAATCTCTCAGGCAGTGCCCATGCAGTCTTGCAATCATCCAGGCACTACCTATGCACTCATGCAATCACTCAGGCACAACCTATGCACTCATGCAATAACCCAAGCACTACCCATGAACTCTTCCAATCACCCAGGCACTACCCATGCACTCATGCAATCACTCAAGCACTACCTATGCACTCATGCATGCACTCATGCACTTCTGCTGCACTTATGCAATCACTCAAGCACTACCCATGCAGTCTTCCAATCATCCAGGCACTACCCGTACACTCATGCAATCACCCAGGTAGTACTTATGCACTCCTCCAATTACCCAGAAACTACCCATGCACTCCTCCATGCACCAATGCACTACTCATGCACTCTTCCATGCACCCAGGCATTACCCATGCACTCCTCCAATCACCTAAACATTACCCTTGCATTCATGCAATCACTCAAGCATTACCCATGCACTCCTTCAATCACTCAGGCAGTGCCCATGCACTCGTCCAATTATCCAAACATTAACCATGCACTCCTTCAATCATCCAGACATTACCTCTACACTCATGCAATCACCCAGGCATAACCCATGCACTTACAAAATCACCATGCACTACCCTTGCACTACTCCAATTGCCCAGGGACTACCTATGCACTCATGCAATCACCCAGACTTTACTTATGCACTCATTCAATCACTCGGGCAGTTCCTATGCACTCCTCCATTCACCCAGACATTACTGCTACATTCATGCAATCACCTAGGCATTACCCATGCACTCATGCAATAAGCCAAGCACTACCCATGCAGTCATGCAATCACTAAGGCACTACAGCTGCACTCATTCATTCCCTCAAACACTATCCGTGCACTCATCCGATGACTCAGGTAATACTGCTGCACTCACTCATTCACTCAGACACTACTTGTTCACTGATACAATGACTCAGACATTACCCTTGCACTCATTCATAAAACACATACAAGCTTGTCTATTTTTAACCAATTATGCGGTTCTAAAAAGAACCATTTTTTTCTTGTTTTTAAATTTTTTTTTGTTTTTTGAACTTTTATTAATTTTTTGGGTGTTTTTTTTAAAGAAAAGATTGAAAAAAACAAGGAAATGAACTAAAATAACTTTTCAAAACATTATGCAATTAGAAACTCATTGCAAAAACATTTAAAAAAATTAACAACGATGATTGTTTGCAGCAAAAACAATAGTTGCAACAGATTGCTCGCCTGCACAAAGATGTTTCTTGCACTTTATGCAGTGCTGTTCCAGTCCTCCACACTCTGGAACAATTTGTGTAGATGTAGTGGATTCCGCAGAAGTACTAGGTCCTGCGACCTGATCATCTTGCTGAGACTGTTGCATTTGGCGCCGATGTTGTTCACGCGCAAGACGGTTTGGGTGCATGGACTGAAGATGTTTTAGCATTGATGAAGTCCGGAAGGAGTACTTCTTTTCAGAACAACGAGATAAGATGTTTTTGCAAATAGTGTAGGTGACTTTGCGAGCATTCACCTTTCTTTTTTTCTCCTTCTGGGATAGAGAAGAAAGCCCACACAATACTTTCCTTCCTTTTCTTAATTGGTTCTTCCACTTCTTCTTCATCTACAGGAATATCCTGAGCTGGATTTTGAGATGCCATTTCCTTTATTTAGAAAAAAACACCAAAAAAATCAAGCAAAGAAGGACAGAAAACACAAGAGGTGTTTCTTCAAAAGATGCTCCTAGAAGAATGAAAAAAATGAGCGGGGTCCTTCAAGTTCTAGAATAGAAAGCTTCTAAACCAATAAAATTGTTTCTTTTGACGTCACATGGGAGTCGCGCACCCGGCGCGCAACCGGCGTGCACCCAGCGCGAATTCCGAAAAATATATTAAACAGTAATATATGTTTATTACAATTACAAATATATGATATTTACATTTATATTAACTAATCTCTTGGTATAATATATATAATAGAGTTAGATACATATACTTTTAAAACTTAAAGATTTGCGATGGATTCGCGCACCCGGCGCGACCCCCGGAAATACGTACGTGAAGTTACGCGGGGCCGAGCACCGTGCACCCATCGCTTACAGAACGTGCATCGTACACGACTTAACCAGTATGGCGGCAAAATTGTTGGATTCGCACAACCACCGTGACTGGTACACGATCGGTACGCGAACCCACTTTTCTTGTAAAAAAAAAAAAAAAAAAAAGATAAAACCATATTTTGAAAGCAGAAATATCACATTATTTAAAAAAAAGTTTATTTTAGAAAAAGTATTTTTTGAACATTTTAATTAGAAATTAGCATTTAAAAAACCTTTGAAATTCATTGAAAAAACCATAGGTTTCAGGGACGTTATAGTTAGAAATTAGCATTTAAAAACCTTTGAAATTCACTGAAAAAACCATAGGTTTCAGGGACGTTATAGTTAAAAATTAACATTTAAAAAACCTTTGAAATTCTCTGAAAAAACCACAGGTTTCAGGGACGTTATAGTAGTTGGACATTTCACTCATACAAAACCAGAGAAATTCGGCCGTTATAGTTAGTTGAGGTAACTATAACTCGCGCCCCCACAATGCACTGCTGATGATGTTACATATTACATCACACATGACATGGTCAGTGACATCAAAAAACGCGCTGGGTGCGCGGACCCTGCCGATAAAAAAAAAAAAAACGAAGCGCGGGCTCCCGCGCTTCGTAGTTAATTGGCCCCCGGGTGGGCCAAGTCCCGGGGGCATGCGGGGGTTTATTGAATAATTAGTTGGGGGGCCTCTAAGGCCCCCCAAGCCCCGGAGACCGCCACCCCCCAGGGCTTTGAAAAAAAAATGGTACGGGAGGGCTCTGGGCCCTCCCGCAGCCCCGGGGACCACCACCCCCCCGGGGCTTCTTTTTTAAAATAATAATTACCTGTGTGGGGAGGCTCCAGCCCCCCCACACGCCCCGGGGACCGCCACCTCCCCTGGGCCCTAATTAAACAAATGTGGGAATCCGTTTCGGACCCCCGAAGCCCCGGGGACCACCACCTCCCCGGGGCTCAGTTGATGTTGGGAGGGGGGCCGCACGGCCCCCCTCCTGGAGCCCTTGATGGCCCTGGGGACCGCCACCCCCCAGGGCCGGCTCCTGCAGTGTCCCGGGGTACCCACCCCTGGGACACTGCTGTTTGCAATGACAGGGTGGGAGCCTCGCGGCTCCCGCCCTGTCATTACAAACTGCTTTGGATATTGGAAGCGAGAGCAGGAAACCTGCTCTCGCCTCCAATATCCAAAGCACATTGCTTTTCCACACGGGGAGCTGCATGTTAGCAGCTCCCCATGTGAAAAGCAATGCCGGCTCCCGCAGGAGGCAGGGAGCCGGCATGGTCCGTGGGGGAGTTGGGGTCCCCCCACGGACCCCAAAGGATAGGGCCAGCCCCGGGGGATGGGGTCCCCGGGGCAAGTAGTGGCCCGGGAGGGGGGCCACGCAGCCCCCCTCCCCAAAAATAATAAAAAAATAAATAAAGGCCGGCCCCGGGGGATGGAGTCCCCGGGGCGAATAGAGGCCTTAGGAGGGGGCCACGCAGCCCCCCTCCTCCAAAAATAAGTTTTAAAAAGTGGCCATGCCCCAGGGGATGGGGTCCCCGGGGCCGGAATCGGCCACGGGAGGGGGTCCACGTGGCCCCCTTCCCGTACAGTATTTTTTAAAAAAAAAGAAAAAAGGCATCAGGCCCTGGGGGATGGGGTCCCCAGGGCCCCAAAAAGTAAAAAAGAAGGGGGCCCACACAGCCCCCCTTCAAAAAAACAAAAAAGAAAGAAAAAGACGCGATCGAGCGTCAGGCCCCGCCCCCTCCCTTAACCACTCTGCAAACGCGCCCTGTGGCGCTTTTTAAATTGGGGAATTAATTCCCATTCAATACTGGGGGTCCCTGGGGGCCAACTAGCCCACCAGGTACCTCCAGTAAGCGCCACAGGGCTGGGTTGCAGAGAGGTGGTCCAGGACACGCCCCTTTTTACACCTCTCTGCAAAGCAGCTCTGTGGCGCTTACTGGAAGTACCTGGTGGGATAGTTGGACCCCAGGGACCCTCAGGATTCAAGGGGACTTAATCCCCCAACTTAAAACACGCCACGGGGCGCGTTTGCACAGTGGTGAAGGGAGGGGGCGGGGCTAAAGGTGACATGTGTGCAAACAGGCCCCGTGGCGCGTTTTAAGATGGGGAATTAAATCCCCTTCAATCCTGAGGGTCCTGGGGCCAACTAGCCCACCAGGTACGTCCAGAAAGCGCCACAGAGCTGCGTTGCAGAGAGGTGTAAAAAGGGGCGTGGCCTCTGAACACCTCTCTGCAACGCAGCTCTCTGGCGCATACTGGAGGTATCTGGTGGGCTAGTTGGCCCCTAGGAACCCTCGGGATTGAGGAGGAATTAATTCTCCAACTTAAAACGCGCCACAGGGCGTGTTTGCAGTCATGTCACCTCAGGCCCCACCCTCTTCCTTCACCATTGTGCAAATATTCCTCTAAAATCAGCCGAACTACGAATTCCGATTTACTCACCTGTTATCAGGAGAGACCTCAGTGCTGCATCTTTGAGCCCAGTACTGATCCTGAAAAGTAATTTTAACCGTACTTACCAGTAACTTGAATTTCCTTCCATAGGCTAACATTGACTGGTTTCACTTGGAAATTCTTCTAAGTGTGGAGTTTTGGAACTTTATAATAATCCTCTAAAATCAGCCGAACTACGAATTCTGATTTACTCACCTGTTATCAGGAGAGAACCCAGTGCTGCATCTTTTAGCCCAGTACTGACCCTGAAAAGTAATTCTAACCGTACTTACCAGTAACTTGTATTTCCTTCCATAGGAATCCATTGTCTGGTTTTCAGCAGAAAAGTTTGTGTCGATTTTCACAAACTACAAATATTCCTTAAAAATCGCCTGTATGACTTAAACGCATTCTGTCAACTGTTTACAGGAGATGCACCAGTGCTGGATCCAGGATCCACCACTGAGTAAGAAAAAGTAACGATAACACTACTTACCTGCTAAGTGAATTTCCTCCCATAGGATAACATTGGTGATTCTATGTGAAAAAGTTTCTAAGTGTCAACTTTTAAAATACAATAATACTCCTTAAAAATCACTACTGTAACCAAAACGCTTTTACTCAACTGTTTACAGGAGATGTCCCAGGACTGAATCTAAGATCCAGTCCTGTGGTTAGAAAAGTAATCCATAAAGTAACTAATTGCATTTAACTAGAAATTCACATTGAGCTCAATGTTGCATTGTATTTGAAATTGTGTTGCCCATTGCAACAACTGTAACTACTGTACTTAAAAGTCTATTGCCTATTTGCAAAGTATTTAAACTAAAGTAATTCATTCTGAGAAAGTATATTTTGTAATGTAATATATAATGTAATTACAATGTAATTTAAAAATAAAATATCTAAAAATAAATAGTTTAAAAAAATGTAGTAAATCAGTATCAAAAAAATAACTATAACAATTAATACATTTAAAAATTGTCATTTACAAAACCTTTGAAATTCACTGAAAAAAACCATAGGTTTCAGACATGTTATAGTTAGGAATTAGCATTTAAAAAACCTTTGAAATTCACTGAAAAAACCATAGGTTTCAGGCACGTTATAGTTAGAAATTAGCATTTAAAAAACCTTACAAATTCACTGAAAAAACCATAGGTTTTAGGGACAGTTATAGTTAGTTGCACATTGCACTCGTACAAAACCCGTGAAATTCCCCGTTATAGTTAGTTCAGCTAACTATAACTCGCGCCCCGCAATGCACTGCTGATGACGTCACATATTACATCACTCATGACATGGTCAGTGACATCACTGATGACATCACTGATGACATCTCAAATGACATCACTGATGACATCACTGATGACATCATCCACGTGATAATCTGATGCACCTCCTCACACCCTAATATAACCTTTGATACACCCACTCTAAATTACAGACTGCCATTCGCAAAACCATAGACACTCCAACACCAATAACTACATACCCACTCACTGATTCTTAGGTCTACACACACACATCCACTCACTCAACCGTACAGTCACTCATACTTACGGTCACTCAGTACAGGACTATCATATGCACTAATACTCCTATATAGACACTCAAACACCGCCACTCATCCATAGAGGTACTCACACACCTAGTCAGTCATGCAAATAATTAAACACACTGCCATTTACTCACCTATACAGTTATACACACACCAGCTCACTTACTCATACAAATACTAGCACATTCTTACGCTCTTATACAATCACTGATACAAGCACACACTCATCCATACTGTCACTCTCACAATCACACACTCTCGCTTATAGCTATTTATATACTCCAACACACATATATACTGCCTTTCACATATGTAGTTACTCACACATGTACCACTGGGACATACATTCACTCACTAACACACTCTTACACACACTTACCCACCCATACAGTCTATCACAGATGCACTCTTGAAACCATCCACCCAGTGAATCACCCACTCACACATCTATGCACAGAGTCGCACACACCCCACCCACACAAACACTCAGGCACCCATACAGATACTCAGACAACCAATCAATAACTCATATAGACACTCATGTAGCTATTCACAAACCCATGCAGCCACTTACACAGCAACAGACAGACGGATACAGACATTCACCCAGTTTAGTCACTAACCCATGCATTCAGTAACATACGTTTAATCACTCACTTATAGAGTTAGTCACGCACCTACTAAATCATCCATACAGACACTTATACACCCACTCATTCTTCAATACGCCTTTCCCTATATATATTAAAAATATTTAAACTTTACAGAAACACACAGTCACTGGATGATGGATGATATCATCAGTGATGTCATTTGAGATGTCATCAGTGATGTCATCAGTGATGTCACTGACCATGTCATCAGTGATGTAATATGTGACGTCATCAGCAGTGCATTGCGGGGGCGCGAGTTATAGTTAGCTGAACTAACTATAACGGGGGAATTTCACGGGTTTTGTACGAGTGCAATGTCCAACTAACTATAACTGTCCCTAAAACCTATGGTTTTTTCAGTGAATTTGTAAGGTTTTTTAAATGTTAATTTCTAACTATAACGTGCCTGAAACCTATGGTTTTTTCAGTGAATATATATATATTTTTTTTTTTTTACTGAAAAAACCAAAACCAAAGGGTAAAGCGACGTTATAGTTAGGTGACTTGTCAATGACAACATTAACGTTTTGCCACACAGATCTCACCAGTTATAGTTAGTAGCGCTAAGTATAACTTACGTCCCGCCAACCCCTGTTTATGACCTCACATATTACATCACTCATGACATGTTCTATGACATCATTGATGGCATCATTGATGACATCATCCAAGCTTTGTTTTTCCGCATATTGCTCTTTAAATTAGTATGGCATTAGAGGCCTGAAAGTAAGTACAAAATAGCTCAGGAGAATATGAGGCATCATTAGCGCCATCACAGACACAACTCCCTTAGATGTTGAACAAATTCATTATGTGCAATATTGACCCTAAACCATTTATTTTAGAGGTAGCATAGTTCACATGAACAATCAACCACAGATATATGGGGAAACCCTCATTGAATAGTCTGTATGCAACTGTTCAGAGAAAGCCAAGTTCCTAAAAATATTGAATGACTGTTCCAAAATGAATGTCCTACTATGAACGGATTTTATATGTATCGAACCCCTGACACTTATAGAACCTACACTGAGAAATGAAATTGATATGAGTAGAGAAGTAGGTACTGTAAACAATAATTACTCTATGGAGATAGTTTGCTCTGTAGTAACACAAAAAGATGATGGATGAAATGCTGAAATTCTTTAACAACCTTTAATGAAGACGCCATCCACAAAATTCTAGCAGCGCGTGAAACCCGCAAATCACTTTAACGACCCACTTCCCCCCAACTTCTTCAATGAGATCAAATCATTGATGCTCCCACCCTGGACCAAGATTGTTAATGCCTCTCTACATCAAGGCATTATCCTTGACTGCCTAAAGTCGGGGCATGTGTCCCCAATCCTAAAAAACCCATCAGCAGACCACACAGACCTAAACAATTTCCACCCAATCTCCCACATTCTAACTCTGGCAAAGCTCATGGAAAAATGTGTTCTGGACCATTTTCAATCTGGCTTTCGCCCGGGTCACAGCACTGAATCAGTTATGACACACATTGTGGATGATGCATTAAAAATGTTAGACCAAAATCAATCTTGCACCTGAAGGAGCCAAGCCCTATGTTCTAGATCTGCTCCAGAACCTCAAGTCGATGGTACTTTTTCTCAGCATGAAAGCGTGGAGCGGAGAGAAGTCGTTATCAGTGTCAATCAATATAATCACAGTTCTCTAGACCTATAGTGACCACAGACTACTAAGTAAGGTTAGTTGATTTATTATAAAGCCAAAAATAACTGAACATATAGACACCTCAAGACGAGGGTGTAGAAATACATTGGGACCAACATAAATCCAAATCTGCGAATAAGGTTGAGACGGTGCAACATGCACAAGACAATTAATTCAAGAATTAGGATGCAGAAGATCATAAAACATGAGTCCAGGTTTCCCTGCATCGAGTGTTGATGAAAATAGAGCATTGATCTGTCCCTACACTAGCACTAACGTGACATCCCTACCTAAGCATTCTTCGGGGCAGGATAGGTTAAGGTGTAAGCGTGTGGAGTCTTGCTTAGAAGTCTCTCCACTCCAATGGGTCAGGTAGCATGAAGCTACTGAGACAAGCTTGTTCTAAGATGCTCTCTCTCTCATGGCAGAGAAGAAGAGGGGGTCTCTCCCTACTTGGAATACACCAATATCACAGGTGTCTTCCCAGGATTCCTTTCGGGTCACGTCATCCGATCAGGTCACATTCTCATAGGTAGTTTTCCACAGGACGGCGATGCTCCCGAACAGTAACAAGATGACCTTGATTCCCAGGCCTTCTCCGGTGAGAAAATCCAACAATTCTCCTTATTGCCATTAACTTCCAATGAATCCTCTTCTCTCCTTCCCTAATTCATAAAACAAAGACATTATTCTAACTAACAAGGGCGCTTCTTCCACCTGCAACACAAATGTGAGAAAGAGTAGAATTCAACGTGCACATGAAATTCAAACTATTAATTCTAATGCGAGCGCTTCCAGGAAAATGCATTTCAGGCCTACAAGATTCAGCTAACATAGGAGAAGTGAAACATGAGCTTTACGAAATTGTATAGACATTAAGACACATTCATTTAATATTTGCATCTACATACAAAACCACACTATTCATATTCACATTCAATAATAAATGATTGTCACTTGCAAAAAGTGGGTAGTAGCGTTCCCTAAGAGGGAAGTACCGCACATCAATGGACAACAAGTGTAAAGATGCAAGACAGTAAATGGCGTGGAAATTAAACAAGACAGCTGTAAGTACAGCAGGGTGCTTGGCTAGCTCTAATCATCCACTACCCAAGGGTGCAAATCGCATGTAAAACATGCACATAAATAACCAAAAATAAAGCTAATACAGCACACCAATTATAAGTTCCAATTGATCCAATAAATCAAACTGTATTGTGAATGTCTAGTTGTCAATACTGTAATTCTTTAGTCCATATAGTCCTGTAATTTCTTGTGCCCGATATACAGCACCTAAAAGATATTCCAAAACAACTCTCTTTTCGTAGAAAACGCTTCTTTTTATTGATTTTCTCTTTTTCTCAATGTCAATTCCCAGCAAACAAAGCAGCCAACACGTGTTTCGTCTGTACAAATAGGTACTGAGACTTTCTCAAGGCTAAGGTGATCAAATTTGTCGCTGATACTGTTATAGTCAAGAAAAGATCCACACAATCTTAGTGTAATGAATGAGGTTCGTATTTCAAAAAGGAATGAGAATTCTAAAGTGTGGATCAATAGTTGGACAATTCTAAAAGGGCACCGATAGTCCCCAGTAAAACCCTAAAAGCAAACTGCTAATACCAGATGCTTTAGGTCCACATAAATTCCACCATAAAGGGTCGCTAGTAGCAGTTGAAAGTAATGGTTGTTATCCCATGGAGTCGAATCCAGAAATAAGATAAATATACAAAGTAGTGTATAAAATCCAATGTTTTAGAGCTAAAACCTTATGGCGGACCAGTGCTGCTGTCTTGAGGTCTCAGCAGTATAGTTCGCCTTAGTTGAGATCTCCAATGAGTGGTGATAGAAGAGTTTCGAAAAAACGGGTCGGACAATGATACGTCCTAAACCCGTCCTGGTTGCGAAGAGTAACTCCGACCCCAACGCGTTCGTTCACGCTACTATGGAAAACGATTGTCAGTTGCACATCACGAGCATTTTAGTAAATGCTTTCTGCTGATTACATATGATTTTCCACATTAATTCTTCACGTATTCTACATATTGGCCTAAACACATCATGTTCATGTAATTGCATTACAAGATCCTAACACTTAGGTTCACACAACAAAATATTATATCCGGATGCGTTCTACAAATGTGACTATAATGCACCCCTACAAATGAAAATGGATTTTGCGCTACATCACCTCCTAATCCTCCTTGACCTGTCTTCGGCATTCGATACGGTTAAACATGACAACTTACCAGATCTTTTGAAGCAGAGAATGGGCTTATCAGGGTCCATCTTAAACTGGTTCATCTAGTTTCTCTAAAACAGAACTCAAATATTCAAGGTTAACCAGTACCTATCTAAGACTACTCCAGTCACACTAGGTGTCCCCCAGGCTTCCAACCTCTCACCAACTCTGCTTAACTTGTTCATGGAACCTCTAGCTGAAATTCTGAGTTCATCCAACATCCACTATCACATGTACGCTGATGACATCCAACTATATCTGAAAGTCTCCTCCCTGAAGACATCAGGTCCCTTAATTTATCTCTACAGAAAATCCAATGATGGCTGGCAGACAACCACCTTAAACTAAACACTCTCAAAACCGAATTCCTATCAATCGCTCCACCCAACCAGTCACCTATCATTGAGGAATGGCTGAAACAACTATCAGCCCTCAACTGCCTGCCTCAAGTTATCTATTCAGGGAGATCACTGGGAATAACACTTGACAAGAACCTTAATATGCAGAAACACATCAGCGCCGCCACCAAAGGTGTGAACCTTCAAATGAACATCTTGAGAGAACTAAAACCCTTTCTCCCCCCAATGACTTCAAGTCTGCAATACAAGCCCTAGTTATCCATAGGTTAGGCTATCAAAGTGCAAACCTTTGCGGCATGCCCTGATCATCAATGGCTCCTCTAGGGGCTTCCCTAAATTCTGCCAATAGACTCATCACGGGATCAAAAGAAACAGCCAAATCTCTCCTGACTTTAAAGCTCTCACCTGGCTCCCCTATGAAGCAAAAATTCAATTAAAAATCGCCTGCATGACCCATAAAGCCCTACACTTCATACCCCAAGATACCTTGCTCAGAAGTAGGAGCTCTCTGGTGGCAACAAATCTTCCAGAAGATCCAGCACTTTATTTTTGAAACCACAGAGATTCACCAAAAAGAAAACGTACAACTGAGCTTTCTCTGGGATCGCCCCGAGAATCAGGAACTTACTGCCCCCTGAAACCAGACTGAAATCCTCAACTGTTTCCTTCAAGAGATAAGTTAAAGCATTACTCATGAACAAATTTATGCCCTAGATCCTATGATCTCCTCTCCCCATACCTCTCCCAATTTGTCAATTACTCTCAATACTACTGCTTGTTGTCATTGCTTCGATGATTGCTTTTCCTATGGTTATTGTGTTTTTACTACTGTATCCATTTGTATCTATACTTTGTGCCGATCTCTCCCATATCTTGGGAACCTTATTTGTTTCCATATCTCTCTGCTCTCTGAACATGTGAGCACTCTGACACCCCAAGGGTCATGTTTGCGCTATATAAAACTTTTAAAATAAATAAATAAATAAATTGTCAAATATTCACCCCAGTCACAGATCTGGGTTAAATCCATAATTGTTTTGCTCACCGTGCCACCCCAGTTTGGACCCAGCTATATGAAAATCAGTCCTGACCCTGCTCCCCATGGGAACAATCCAGCCCAAACTGCCAAGCCAGGTCCTCCCTGGACCAGAAACAAGCATCCTGGGACCAGTTTCGGGGGCACAGTGAGCACGGAACCCACGCTTGGGTATGCCTACCCGAGCCATGTTAGGTCCTGGGACCCCATCCCCTAGGGCCACTGATTTCAATAGAGGGGAGGTGGACACGCAGCCCCCCTTCCCTGAGCTTTTTTAGGCCCTTGGGACCCCATCCTCCAGGGCCACCCATTTAAATTAAGGGGAGGGGCCAAGCAGTCCCCCTCCCCAAGCCTCTTTAGGCCCTGGGGACCCCATCCCCCAGGGCCTATGTTAAAAGGGGAAGGAGCTCTATGGCCCCACTCCCCGAGCCCTTATTGCCCCGGGCACCCCAGCTCCCAGGGCCCTCATCATTTACTTTATGTTGGGAGGAGGGCCATGTCGCCCCCCCTCACCAAGCATCCAGAGGCCCCAGGGAGCCCACCCCATGGCCTGAGATTTGTTTATATGGGGAGGGGGCTGCGTGGATCCCTTCCCTGAGCCTCTTAAGGCCTTGGAGATCCCACACTTGGTCCAAAATGTTACTGAATGGGGAGGGGGCCACATAGCCCCCTCCATGATCCTCTAAAGGCCCTTGGGACCCCATCCGCCAGGGCTCATATTTGTAAAAGGTGGGTGTCATGGTGCCCACTAAGGGCACCCACCATACTCTTGTTGGGGGCTCTGGGGGGAACCCCAAGGCCCCAGCCTACTCCCCGCATGCAGCAGGAGCCAGCATTGCTCCCGGCCGCAGGGAGCAGCAAATAATGCTGCTCCCAGGGGGCGGGAGCAATATTTTGATCTGTTTCCCTGCCCACATCACTGCAGACAGGAAAACAGCGCACAAGTCCATTCCCAGTGGGCTGGATTATTTTCGAAGCTCCCGCCCCCCGGGGGCCCACTTGGTGTTTGCTTCTGCTTAACGGGAAATTTAAAAATGCGGCTGCCAAGCGAGAGCAAACACAGGTTTTCCTGCCGCGCCACTGCGTGCATGGAAACCGCTATGCCCCTGAGGTGGGTTCCACGGGACATAGCTACTGAGCCAGCCACTGGGATGAGCTCCCTGGGAGCTTGGAGATGGAAACCACGTGGCCCTCTTCCCCATGTTAACAAATATTGGTCTCTGGGTGGGCTCGCTGGGGCGTCTGGAGGCTAGGGGAGGGTGCCGCGCAGCCCTCTCCCCTTTATGGAGACACTAAATGTGGCCCGGCTGCCATTTTTTTTTCTGATCCTGTGGAAGCCTGCGGGATCGCAGCATTTCTTTTGATTTATTTTCCATTTTGGCCCAGGGGGTGGGGTCCCTCTTGGTCCCCCGCATGGTGCTTATGGGGTCCAGGGTATCCCTACCCTGCCCCCTTATATTTTTTTTCGAACTTGTTCAGGACAGTTTGTTTACATTTCCCACTATTGTCCATGGAAACATAACAGGATATGGGGGAGATGGAAGGCATACTATGGACTGGGGATGTTACTTGCTTGTGGCTAATACACTGTGAAAGGGAAATGCATAATACATTGTACTGTACTACTTGGTGGTTTCAAAACGAATAAAAATTTGTTATAAAAACTGCTACGATCCCAGAAGATTCTTGCAGGATTGAAAAAATAGAAAACAAATGGCGGCCGGGCCGTATTTGATTACATTATGCCCTGGGGAGGCCACCGCCTATGCTGTGCAGCCCCCCTCCCAGAGCGTTGAGAGGCCCTGAGGAGCCAACCCCAGGGGCCAAAACTTTAAAAAATAGAAAGGGGACCCATGCAGACCCCTCCCGAGCCTCAAAAGACCCTGAGAAGCTCACCCCCACGGCTGAAACATTATAAAATAGAAAGGGAGGCCATGCAGCCCCCAGCAGGAGCCTCAAAAGGACCTGGGGAGCCCAACACTGGGGCCAAAATTTAACTAAAAGGGGAGGGGGCCATGTAGCCTCCCTCCCCGAGCTTCAAATGCCCTCTAGCAGCCCCCCTCAAGACCGTTTCCTATAGGGGAGGGGGCTGCATGACCCCCTCCCATGAACCATTAATGGCCCTTTGGACCCCATCCCCATGGGCCGATGCACAGGCTATGTCCCGTGGAGCCCACCCCGGGACATACCGGTTTCCCTGCTCACAGCAGCACGGGCAGGAAAACCTGTGTTTCCACTCGCTTGGCTGGAGCATTTTTAAATCTTTCACCAAGCAGGAGCAAACACCAAGTCCACTACCAGTGAGCTGGAGCTTCAAAAATGCTCCCGCCTGCTGGGAGCGGACTTTAGATCTGTTTCCCTGCTCACAGTAATGTGGCCAGGGAAACAGATCTAAATATTGCTCCCACTCATAGCGGGCAATATAATTAGCTGCTGCCAGCAGGCGAGACAATGCCAGGTTCCGCTGGAAGTGGGGAGCCAGCTAGGGGCCAATGGACTTAGGGCTCCAACTACAGTATGGTGGGTGCCGTGGGTGGGCACCAGGGCACCCACCCTTAACTGTGCCAGACCCCGAGGGATGGGAACGTCACATAAGACATCACTCATGACATGTTCTATGACTTCATTTATGAGATCACTCATGACATCTCAAATGACATTATTGATGGCAGCCCCCTCCCTGAGCCGTAATAGACCCGGGGGCCAAATACAATAAAAAAGGGCCCTAGTAGGTCCTGGGGACCCCATCCCCCGGGGTCAAATATAATAAAAAAGGGGGAGGAGGGCCACATGGCCCCCCTCCCTGAGCCTTTTCATGGCCGGGGACCTTCTACCCGAGGCTGGCCATTTCTTAAAAGGGTAGGGGGCCACATGGCCCCCCTCCTGACACTTTTCAGGCCGGCCGCTTTTTTAAAGGGACAGGGTTGCCACGTGGTCCCACTCGCAGGGGCAATTCCATGGCTCCCTCAGCCCCAGCCGGTCCCAGCATGATGGGGGATCCGGCATTGCTCCTGTCTGGAGGGAGCAGCTGCTTTTGCATGTTCCCTCTGGGCAGGAGCAATATGTGTTCTGTTTCTCTGCCCGCATCAGTGTGGGCAGGGAAACAGAACACAAGTCTGCTCCCAGCCAGGGGAGCATTTTTAAATCTCTTGCTGGCTGGGAGTAGGCTTAGTGTTTGCTCCTATTTTGTGGTAGATTCAGAAAAGCTCCTGACAGACATGAATAAACATATTTCCCTGCCCGTACTAGTGCTGGCAGGGAAACTGCTATGTCCCAGGGGTGGGCTTCCCGGGACACAGGAAGTGAGCCGACCCCGTTGGATAGGGTCCCAGAGGCCATCAAAGGCTCAGGGAGCATGGCTGCATGGCCCCCTCGCTTTTAATTAAAGTGACGGCCCTGGAGGATGGGGTCCCCAGGGACTTTTCAAGGCTCAGGGATGCGGCCCCCTCCATTTAAATTTTACTTTGGCCCCGGTGGATTGGGTCCCTGGTGCCGAAAACGGCTCAGGGAGGAGGGCCTAATGCAAACCTCCTCTTCATAAATACATGCCCTAATAATACACCTGACCCTGGGAGATGGGGTCCCTGGGGCCCACAATGGGCTCAGGGAGGGGGGCCATTTATTTTTTGTTCGGCCGCAATCCCACAGTTCTTCAGCTGGATTTCTGCAAAAAATACTGATTTTTTTTGTATTTCGGCTTCAGGAGGTGGGGTCCCTCTGGGTCCCCCCACCACAGGGCCTAGGGGAGCAGGATATTCCTACACAGCTCCCCAGTGCTATTTTTTTCTGATCATCAGGACAAGGGACTGTAATGACTGGCAGCAACATTTATCTCATGTGGCTGGCAGCTAATCACAGTGCTCTCTATCTCGTGGGAGCGGGTCTCCCATGGAAGCCAAGTGTCACAAGAGACAAAAAAGCTCCCTAGGCCAATCAGAACGCTCTATTTTAAAAATTAGGTTTGATGGACTCTCATGAGAATCCCTTGAACCTAACTGTCCAGATATACAAATATTTTTTAACTTTAATTTCTCAAAAACCACTGATGGATTTACATCAAATCGCAAAAAAGCATGCTTTCTGGATGAAGATCTAGCTTCCTGCCAAATTCGGTGCAATTCCTTTCAGCCGTTTTTGCAGTAGCGCTGTCTAAAAAAGTTTATGGAAAATGCATGGGGATTTTGCGTTTTGGGACCCCTTTTTTTCTCTGCCCTTGCTTGAAGGATCACCCTGAAAGTGTTCATGTACAAACTAGTCAAAAAAGAGCACTTTTGGGGAAATTTTGAGGCAATTCGTCAAACGGTGTCTTTTCTTTTTTTACTTTTTTTTCCAACACAAAGGAAGGGCCCCAGAGACTCCATCTTCTTGTTCCTGTCCAGCAGGCTCCTCCCAATGCTTTGTCCATCTCCTGGTAACTTTTCATTGGGATTTGGAGCTGGAAGGATCACTCTCCTTGTCTGCTGCATTTATACCATTAGATTTAAGAACTTCACATTTGAGATTTCACAAGTAAGTTCAAAAACGAGTTTATATGGGTGTTGTTTGCTTGAGTGGGGGTATTCACCAGGATTTATTTGTACTTATATTCGATTTTTAAAATTTACTGTGGTGGATGGCCTGCAGTTTCAGTAGGGCCTAGTTCTTTTTTGCATGACCTTTTTCTTCTTTTGTAAAGGAAAAATGTTGCACACCTTAGTACATTTTCTCCATGTTTTTGAATAGATTTGCAATGTTCATAAATTCACTATGTGGCCTAGTCTGCCAATGCGCCTTCCAGCCAGTAGGCCCAGTAGTAGTCATGGGTGCATGAAACAAATGTTTCTGTGGTGTCTGTTGAATTGAAACATCATTTAGGGGTATTTCAAGTTTTGTTTCTGCAAACAGTGTATAGGTGGGGTAATTATATTTTATGCCTCTGGAGGATGTGTGTTGTTGTGAACATTTTTAGCCTAGTTAATTTTCGCTTTTGCCACTGCTGAATTAATTATATTTTCTCTGTGTTACCATGCCTCCTTTGTATGGGCAGTGAGTGAGAGTGTTTGCCATAGGCCAACTTTTGTCTTTGTGCCTCATGTCTTGTGGCCAGGGGCCATTTGTTTGTATAGTCAGTGTCCAGAGGCCAGTATGTGTTCTTTGTTTTCCATGCCTCCTGCCTGTTGTTGCTGTGACCATGTGGCAGGCGGCCATTTTGTGTAGGCAGCCAGTGTGCTTTTGCCATAGGCCTGCATGTGTTCTTTGTGTTGGCCATCCCTCCTTGTAGGTTGTTGTTGTTGTTGTGACCATGTGGCAGGCGGCCATTTTGTGTAGGCGTTCAGTGTGCGTTTGCCATAGGCCTGAATTCTGTTCTTTGTGGTGGCCATGCCTCCTTGCTGGTTGTTGTGACCATGTTGCTGGCCGCCACTTTGTGTTGGCAGCCAGTGTGCTTTTGCTATAGGCTCGCATGTGTTCTTTGTTTCCATGGCCTCCTGCGTGTTGTTGTGACCATCTGGCTAGCAACAATTTTGTGTAGGCAGCCAGTATGCTTTCGTTTGCCATAAGCCTGTATGTGTTCTTCGTTTTCCAGGCTTCCTGCGTGTTGTTGTGACTATTTGGCTGGTAGCCATTTTGTGTAGGCACTAGGCAGCCAGTGTGCTTTTGCCATAGCCGTGCATGTGTTCTTTTTTCCATGGCTCCTGCTTGTGGTTGTGACGATGTGGCTGGCGGCCATTTTGGGTAGGCAGCCAGTATGATTTTGTCGTAGGCCGACATGTGTTCTTTGTTGTGGCCATGACTCCTTGCTGGTTGTTGTTGTGACCATGTGGCTAGCAGTCATTTTGTGTAGGCAGCCAGTGTGCTTTTGCCATAGGCCTGCATGTCTTCTTTGCTTCCCAAGCCTTCTTGCTCAGTGTTGTTGTTGACCATGTGGCACTGGCTGGCAGCCATTTTGTGTGTCTAGCCAGTGTTCCTTTGCCATAGGCTTGCATGGAAGGATGACATATCAGTTTAATAATATGCTTGAGGATAATTTAACTTATTGTTCATTGCATTATTTTAATTGTATATTTTTTTATTGTAATGTTTTGTAATTGTAATTTCTTTTAATTGTATATTTTTGTTTTTTTATTTACATTTTTTTTTGTTTTCATTTTTTCTCAAACTTTTTTTTAATTGTAAATTAATTTTTTCCGTTTTGACTCGGTCGATCCATCATCCATCCACCTTAGGAGCAAAGTCGCGCAACGGCATTCAGTTTTTAGGTATATAATTCAATTTCCTCCTGGACAGCCTGGCTGCAGTGCACTTTAGAGCAGATATTAGCATCATTCATTTGTGTAATGATGATGATTATTATTTCATTCCCCCCCCCCGGACCACATTGCCTGCCATAGGCACACACTAACCTCCATTTCTTAAAAGATTACTATTCCATTTACCCATTTAGTTCCCTGAGTGCCACAGGTGTCTTCTTTAGAATATATGAACATAAAGGAAAGAGCTCTATCATTCTGTACTGTAGTGTAGCTCCTATTTCCCTAATAGGCTCTGCGCATTGGAATAATATACCCTATAGGTTTGACATAGGACTAAGGTCGGTTTGTCCCTATCGAGTATATTAAACTTAATTACTTGTGCCAGCTAGCTCAGAGGCCACTAGAAACTCCTTGATAAACAAGAAGGGAGTAGTTTCTGGCAGCCGCAAAACATGACAACTTTGTTTCCCTTTTAGAATCAGAACGTGTCCCAGAGTCGTGGAAACAATAGATAACTATTTCACTCAGCTCAATCGTGCATGCTTAGTTTCCCCAAAGTTACACAGAAAGAACAGACGGGCGTTTCAATAAAAGATTTATTGAACAGTCTTGTTTCTCGTGTAAGTAAAATGTGCTGTTACGATCACAAGACAGTATGCAAGATAAATAATGTACAGCATAAGCAGTAGAAATAAATAATACTGCGCTAGCATGATCTTTAGTAGATATTCATTTACATAAATAACACAGACTAAAAATGCGAGTACTCATACGATGCGTGTCTAAGCTAGTTCTACCCCAATGTACCTAACCTAACCTAGGTGTAGGGAGAGGTATGAAGTAGGTGAAGTATTCCTTACTATGGTATACTAAGAGTATGTTAAGCCTAGTATGCCTTGTATACCAAGAGTCCCTCTAGGTTCTTATCAGCTCCATACCTGAAGAATGAGAGAGGTAGGAATCTCTTTGCCAGACTCGAACTCCAACACCCCGCGAGGGAAGTCAGATCACTGGAAGCTGGACTCTGCGTGCAGGGACGACAGCGTCTTCTCAGTGCTTCAGGCCGGAAAACGGGCTCCTCTGAAGTCGAGGTCTCCTCTGATTTAAAAGGGCTAGGGAAGGTATATTTATACCTGAGAGGTACCTCAGAATGTTAGCATTGACGTGAATTGGACAGCGGAAGACGTCATGAATGAACCCCTAAGGTATAACGGTTCATGCGTAATAGATGAGTCCTTGAAGAAATCAATAGTCCTGTGCTAGGGAAACTTCCGCAGCCTAAGGGTCTGTTCTTCAAGAACTCGTTGTGACGTTAGGGTGGACGGATTTCGGAGACCATGCCTGTATTTGGAGTGCATGTTTTAATGCCTAAAAAGGACTGGGATTTTATGCCTATATAAGGGCAGGGCGAATTGTGCCTATATAAGGACATGATACAGGAAAGCCCATGTACGGACATCCTAAGGAGAATACAGCACCCACTCCACTTTCGTGTGTACGATAATAATAAAATGCTAAACATTTAATATGCTAAACATAAAATGGAGTACCGCATATTGCTAAAAATATTTCTTAAAAGCATTAAAAAACCTATTAAAATGCAAAAGGTACTGTACATTTCAAGCATTGCTTTTCTCAGTTCAAGCATATATTTGGAAATAAGATGCAATTTGAATGAAATAAGCAGTAATATTTACATGTGACAGAAAATGATCGATAAGCTGTTCAAAAATCAAAGTCATTTCATGTCATGAAAATTAATTAACTTTTTAGACAAATAAGATGACAAAGTGTCTGAGGAAGTACTGCGAAGTCCGTACTATAAGACTAATTCTACTTCAAGCATTCAGTTTGAAAAAACGGAAAAAAGTTCAATTTGGGAAGAGTTCCAAGTTTTGAAATATGAAGGCCAAATTTTACTGTGTCTCTGGTACACTGTGGGTTGAATCAGAGTCAGTGTACGGGTCTGGTGTAAACAGGAGATCATCTATTTCTGTAGACAAAATATCGTCCACTGAAGTTGGTGACAGTCGGAACACCTCGTGTAGTAGATTAATTGCACAGAGATGTGAAGCATCGCTTTCAGCATAGGTTGCCGCAGCAATGTTCGTTCCCTTGTTACCTGTGTGCCTGTAGATCCATCTTGTACCTCAGCAGCAGCCGGAAGCGTCTGTGAGATCTCAATGAATGCCATCATCAGGATGGGTAGCCTCTGGGGACAACACAGAGCATGGGCTGTTATCGGGTCCAGCAGAGTATCGATATCCGTTGGCGTTGCTGATGGAAATGTTAGACAGGAGTCTAACACGCATTCTTCACCGCATAGCAGGCATCGTAGAACAGGTAAGATGCAATCTTGCCAGATTGGTCTGAATGACAGGAACCACGTGGTATTAAGTTCCCGTAGACGATTCATGCCCAAAAGCTGTACTATTCGCTCACGGCACTTTCGTTCAAGGAGAGCTTTCTCCACTTCGCTCGGAGTGATGTCTGCGAATAGGCTGGCCATAGCGTAATAGCAGGAAGAGATATATAATTCCGGCAACAAGTGCTAGAATTATTGGTATTCCACCAAACACCGAATGTGCAAAGTTCGGGATGATTCCGAGTATTGCCTGGAAAGGTGCTAATAGACCGGAACAGATGCTCTTAAATACATGTACAATTCCGCTTGTATCAGACATGTTAAAGATACGTCCTATCATTTCCACGAAATGTATAGGGCAGTTTGTACATATTAAAGTCTGTATCTCAGCCGAAGTCCTTGCTACTTGTAGATCATAGGTTTCTTTGGCCGAGGTCAAAGGCACTGTTTGCTGTAAAAGCATGGCTTTCATTCTGCTCAAAGTATCAAATCTTATAAAAGAGACGTTCAGCGAAGGCCACAAAGGCGACTCCCTGACTGTGTCTATTGGGGCAAACAATACTTGCATACAGCAAGTGACCCTGGAGTTGACCGTTACTAGATATGGGATGCCTGGCAACATGCCGCAGCAACTCTGATCATTCAACATGAGGTAACTCCCATTAGAAAGTTGTCCAAACGTTGGATTAATCACAGCAGCTGGTGTACCCTGCTGATGGCAAGACAAATTTGCCACAGAACCATTGCAAGCCCTGTGTAAAGAAATGTCCTGACGTATAAGTGAACCGCTCAGTGCACTTTTACAGTGTGTACCGCTCAAAAACACTTCACGATCCCCACTCCAACATCTATATGTATACGGTAAATCCCAAGATGTCTTAATGTATTCCTTACCCAACCTTTCATATTTGCCTGCTTGCATTTGTCTGAGGCAATACTGAAACTGAAAAGTAGTCACAGGTAGTGTGATTTTGCCATGAAGAGCCATTCTGTTGCTGGTTTTTCTGCCACTGTGAATGGTAACTTATCCAGTTTTTCAATGCTCAGCACTGTATACCTCGCTCCTCTTTGTGCCAGTTCGATCTGTTTATCAGTTAGATTGTATTCTGCAAACAGAGCCGACGTGTTGATGAAACGCCAAGGCACATAGCCCACACGCAAAGATTGCAGCATCCAGCTCAATAACACAATAGAACGTAATTGAGATTGGCCTTGCTGTAACATCGCCAAATCTTGTTCTAGTATGTCGATAGCAGAGGATACAACGCTGTCCAATGAATATATCCTGGAGGACAAAGTTGTTAACCCATTGTCGACCACAGTGAGTGTTTTCTCTAAATTAATACGATCAAGTTCACGTATTCGTTCTGCGGCCTCCATCTGTGACACTTTCCATGCTTCATTATAGGCAGCATAAATGCCGGCATATATGAAACGTTTTTGACGCAGTTTTCTTGGTCCAAGCAAGAATTCCCTAAGGTCTGCGTCTTCTGTAAGTAAGGATAAGTGTTGTTTCACATCCTGTAGTGTAGATTTCTGCAGCCAATCGAGGCATAATTTTCCTACACTGTATGTTGTTACTACCCCCGGATGCTGTCTTTGGACGTATCTTGGGTCTGGCCTATGAGTAGTAAATCCCTGAGTTTTATTCAGGAATCTTTCCTGACAGTTGTTCGTGTCTGTGGGCCAGATCAATCATTTTCTCCAATCAGGATTAGATCTGTTGAGTTGTAGTATTTGGTCAACTGTAACCGCTACCTGTGTATTGTTATCACTTGCAGGTGTTTTTTACAGAAGGGATGATACAGGCTCTAAATAAAGCTTCTATCCCCTGCACTTGCCAATTTTTTGTACCCCAGACAGTTTTTGTGTCTACTGTGTCTTTCCATAAGTCGAAACCCTGTCTAGACAGTTGGGCAATAAATGCTGCAGAGTAAATCTGTTTTGTATTAGTTAGCATAATTTTCAGTCCTGTTTTCTTTACATTTTTATAGTAAAACGTTGCTGGATCAGATGTATTGTAACCTGAAAAATATGGAAACTTGTTAGCAAATGTTTTTGAACTACCTTTTGGTGGTGTAGGACAATGCTCCCATTGGTTAAACATAAACACATTTCTAGGGTTTGCAGATTTATGCAAATAATGATGACCATAGTGGTTATAGCAATACAGCTGTTCATAGTCTGATGAACCCTCTAAATATTCATTTTTAGAGAATGCAGCAGATTTTTGTAGGTCAAACATTATGTCGTTAACAGTCTCAAAGTCCCAATAATCAGAATAGGTACTGGACGAAATGAGATCACTTAGTGAAATTTTAAACAAATGTGGAATGTTCAATTGTTCCGTCGGGCCAAAGATATCAAAATCAGTTTTGTCCCACACTATACCATCCTGTATAGGAACGGCTGTGATGTTCACTGTTGACAAGTCTCTTGCTTCACGATGGGAAGATTTATGAGGTTTCAAAAGTACGTTCACATCTTTTCCGTCAGTGTTCACATGGATGTATCTGCCATTTATAAGCACGCTCACAGTTATAACCAAAGCTAGCCAAAGCAGGAAAACAAATAGTCCAGAAATAATCCAGAGTTCAATCCATGGGGAAACCAGATAAGTCTTTTTCAGAAAGTGAAGAAAGTCTTGTACTTGCTGCTTGAATGTTAATGATGCTGGCGTCGTTTCAGGTTCACTCGGATCTTCTGAGAACGTATCAAAGTTAATGAAATAGCCAGAAGCACTTCTGTCAATTGTTGGAATTGCATCATGATTTGTAGAAATCGCTGGAACCAGTTGATCACTTGCCACATTGGTGTAGACAGGTGTATTTGGATGAACTGTTACTTGAGTTTCAAGAGGGATGAGTTCCATGGCATTGTTGCTTAGTCCTTCATCTGTTACTGCTGAATTCCCAATTGTTATCAGTCTTTCAGTCTGAACCTCTTGGATAGTAGCGAGAGGAGTGTGTCTGCTACTAGGTCGGAGTCCACGAGGCCTACTACTTAGTATTGGCCACATACTGTGGTTTGATGAGGTCGATGGACACAAATCTTTTCTCCTTTCTTCCAGCAAGGGGCGGCAAAAGTACTGTTCTTGTTCCTTGAACTGCTAGGACAGGTACTGGTTGTCTGTAAGAAGGTCCAAATTCCTTCGTGTCCACAATTTTTTCTCTGACTAGATCCCCAACTTTTGGAATCCAGACAGGCCTTGCTGGGACCGCCGGTTTTTCCCCAGTGGTGGTTGGCTGCAGGAATACGTTGCTTTGTTTCGATCTTAGTTCATTGAGTTCCTGTAAAACAGCCAAACGATCTTTGATATCAAATGGTTTATTTTCCACCACTGTGCCAACGTGATCGAGGTCTGGTACCCACATTCTTGTCCCAAATAGGACCTCATATGGAGTGACCCCCCCTAGAGAACTTCTTGGCAGGTTATTTAATGAGCGTTGGACCCCATAAAGATGTTTGACCCACCCATCACCCAAACCTAATACCCTAGCAGTTATAGACTGCTTTATGTCCCGGTTTTTCCTTTCCACAACCGAATTTCCCTCAGGATGGAATGAAGAGGAGTACCGCAATGCAACGCCCAGGCTGGCCATGGCTTCTTTGTAAGCCTGAGAGCTAAACGCAGGGTCCTGGTCAGAATGTAGCGGGCCTATTGCGTATGTGCCGATAAAGACTCGCAAATCGTTTATAACAGTTCGAGCGTCAGCCGAGCGCTGAGGCCATATCCATAGGAACCTTGATTCAGTATTTGTGGGATTGCATTTGTCCAGTGGGACGCCTGCACGTAGATAGTCGAATGCTGTCTAACAATGGTGTCTGTACTGGGCAGCCACATTCGTAGCATGGTGTCTGGTGGCTTTCTCGCTGTAGTTTACAGTCTATGCAGTCATTGATGAAGATGTGAATATGTGTATTCATTCCTGGCCACCAGTACATCTCTTTTAATGTCAATATTGTTTTAGAGATCCCTTTGTGTGACAGACCCTCCCCCAAATGTGCTTCATAAATCAAAGCTGCTCTACGTTCCACGTTTGGAATTACCCTATCCCCCACTCCAGGGATTCGAGCAAAAGGAACGTTATTCGCATCAATTACATAAGAGTACTTGAGTGGAAACTTTTTGGTAACGCTGCACTGCTGCCCTTGCTTGAAGCATTGACAGCCAACATTATCTCACCGTCTATTTTCGTTTTTGAACGAGTGATCGCAGCTACGGAAGCCGTCTGAACAGCCCCCTTTGCGGCTTCGTCAGCCAATGAATTCCCTGCAACGTGAACGCCATCACGTTGCTGACTCAGTGTGTGGATCACGTGAGCCTTTGGTAGTTCGTTTTTCAACTGAACTACTTGTTCCCAAAGCGTTTTGTGCTTAATTGTGCCACCTTTCGCATCTTTGAACCCGTTTTCAAGCCAGTTTTGTATATAATCATTATACGACTGAACACAGTAAAAGGAATCTCACACTATTAGTGTGGGGAATTCTCGATCTGTACTTTCAAGTGCCAGTTTGAATGCTTGTAGTTCAGCTCGCTGAGCTGTACAATCTCCTAGAGATTGAGTTTTTGTGACCATAGGTCTGAAGATGCCATCTCGCATGCGACCTTTAACGATTGCACACGCTGCACTGTAAGCTTGCTTACTCTCTGTTGCGGGTTGTGCTGATCCGTCAGTGTAAATTATGAATTCATACTGATTGAGAGGCAGAATTTCAGTGGGCAGAGGACATTCTTGTTCATATTGCAGGAACGCTTGTGTTTTTAAATCAGGATCAAAAACATATTCAACATCTGTTGCAGCAAGAGAATTAACCCATTGTATCCATCTGGGATGTAATGCTTTAGCATTTGGAATGCTTGCTTTTGTGACCACTTCTAAAGCTGGTACTGGGGTTACGACAATAATGTGTTTCCCTTGTGCTAGGGCTCGTTCTTTTGCCACAGCGGTTTGAACTGCTGTCAGAATTTTTTCAGTTGAAGTGAAGCGCATTTCCGCTTGTGTATACAAATGAGATTTGTATGCGATTGGTATTTTTTCACCCTTGTTAAATGTTAAGTAGGTGAATCCGCATTGACCCGAAATTATTCGGATCACTAAATTGCGTTGACTTACGCGTGTCTGTAAGTGATTTGTTGCTAACATGTTAGCCTGGAGTGAACGCAAGATTTCTGTGTGTTCATTTGTCCAATTTTTGATTGAAAAATCAGGTTTGATTAGTGCATAGAGAGGTTTAACCCTTTCTGCATAGTTCAGAATGTATGTTCTTCCAAAATTTAGGAAACCCAGGATGGCTTGTAAGTTTTTTAGCGTTTGTGGAGGTTGGAGCAGCGCACATTTCTCTAGAAAGTTAGCTGCCAAGCTCTTGCCTTCACTTGAAACCTCATATCCTAGAAATAGGACATTGAGATGGCAATTCTGGACTTTTTGAAGTTGAATTTGTAGCCCTCAGAGGCGAAGCCCAGTATAATGGTGCTCACCCTGTTCAAGTGTTTTTCCAGGTCATCGTCTGTCAGATAGATGTCATCGACATAGGACAATGCCTCGTTGTCATAAATTTGTAGTAACTCCGTTACCCTCGATGAGAATAACCCCAGGCTGTTCTTGAACCCTTGTGGGAGTCGACAAAATTGACGCTGGGTCCCCATTATGGAGAAAGCTGTTAAGTACCTGCTTTCAGGTGCTATGTTTTGACAAAAGAAACCATTTGAGATATCTAATGTGGTTTTATATTTTTTACGCACAATGTTATTCATTAATGCTGTACTATGTGCATTTTGCACTGCAAATGTTTTAGAACAAGTGTTTAAGTGTCTGTAATCCAAAACTAGACGATATGTGTTGTCTGGTTTGGAGACAGGAAACAAAGGATTGTTCATTGAGGAGGTGCATGTTTCAATCACCCCTTGGCATTCAAGTTGATCTAAGATCTCCCTGACCTGTTTTTTTGCTTCTTGCTTTATTGGGTACTGCCTCTGTGCAGTTGGTTCATGTTTCAGATGTATTTTATGGTGAGGTGAGTCCTCATCCCATCCTACATGATTTTTATATAATGCTGGGGCCTGGGCCACTGCCCATTTCCTGGCATATGTATATTTTAGATGAATTGGAATATGGTTAGAGAAGGCAGGCATAATAATGTCCTCGCCGTGTGGGCACTCCCTGACAAATTGTGTTGGCCAGTCTTTTTCTGCTAGAAGTATGTCATAGCCCCTTGATAGTCTTTCCCAAAAAAGTGCTTTCACCTGTCTAGGTATGTCTCCCTCCATCCGGAGTGTTATTTCATATAACTTTTGTGGAGTACTAACCCAGGTGTCTACAGTCTCAACTGTAATGTACTCATTCAAGTCCACTATCTCCAGAAGTTCCTTCAGGTTCTGGCGAGCTATTGTGACTTCTGCTGCACTGTCCAGCATTGTCTGAGCCCATTCTCCATTCTTGAGTTATGTTCTCAGTATCCTCGACATGTCTGATCTTCAGACCCGCTACTTTCTTTTTGGAGAATTGAGGTTTTGTTTTGTTTTTCGGAACGTGTTTGTCGTCTTTCGATTTCACGCGTTCTTCTCTATGTTCTGACCGTCCTCTTCTTTCCGAAGTCTGTGACGAGATCTGAAAGGTACGAGAGGAACGTGTATCAGTATCTTGATACCTGTCAGGTTTTCTCAAATTATCCCTATTCCTGAGGTTATACCTCCTTTCAGAGGGCTCCTTTTGAGGAGACCTACCTCGGGATTGAGAACGTTTCTCGTTTGAATTTTGTTTGTTAGTCTCCCACTTCTTTTTAGAAGATGTAGGTGTTTGTTTAATAGAGTCCTTCTCAGGACTTTCAGATAGTTTTGGCTTCACTGGTCTTCCACCCAAACTATCTCTGCCTAATTCTGCATAAGATTGTTCTATTATTCTGGGTAGCTCAGTTTGATGTTCTGTAACGTCAAATTCCCTTAATTTCTGGCGGATCGCCACTGATGCTGCCTCCCCTTTAATATTAGATAATATTATTGTTGAGACCTGGTCGAAATTTTTCAGTAATTTCATACCTAAATTTAGAGCAGGCTCTGCCCCGTATTCGTTTTGAATTTGTTTCAGGACATCTGGTATTACCGCAATTGACGGAATGCCATGTGTTTTAGTATAGATGGCAGCAAAGACTGAGCCCCAAGTGGTGCAGTCTTCCAGTTGTGGTGTGATCCCCATCGGTAAACTGATTGTTAGGATTCTGTGTTTCTCATACGGGCTAGTATTTGGAAATACTGCTTCGATTTGAGTAATTTTTTGAGCTATCCAGAATGGAATTTGCTCACGTTTTGTGGGCATTTTACCCATGACTGCGTATAGAGTCTGTGGTGTAATTTTTAGTGTAGTCCCTGGTTGAGGGGTCTGATTTGGAATGGTTAATGGTGGTTGGACTGTGAAAGTCCCCATGACATATTGGACCAATTGTCTGTAGATTTTTATTAACTCTGTAAGTTGAGTAAGTAGTTCCTCATCCGTCATTATATCCAGTTCAGGATGAGGTGTGTAGCCGGCTAGAATCGGCCATGTTGCTCCTCGTCTATCCTCGAAAGGAATATATTCCTCTGGTGGATCATCTTCTTTGTAGAAGTGAAACAGTTTTGTAACTGGATTGGATTCAGGAAATATTACCCATGAATAGAATACCTCTGTCTGAAAGGATTCGTGTGCCTCTATCACGAAAACTGCTCTACCACCTCTAGGTGATAGGCCATGTTTTATAAGTTTTAGAGTGATGGCTCTTCTTAAGTTTGGATGGATGTCTATAACACCCTCCTCGGTTCCATCTAAACCTGTGATGTTATAAGCTGTTACAGCTGGTTGACCCGCAACGTCACCGTTGTCGGAGTCAGGCATTTTGTTTTTTGAAAAATGTAGAACAGGTTTCAAGGAAACAAAGATAAGGTGCACAATATTTTGGAACACTGTATCCTTCAACGTTGAGCAAACCAAACAGCTAATATATAGGGTACTTCCCTATGTAGCCGTGGCGGATACTTAACCCTGCCCACTCCAGACGTCTTTTGGAGTATATGGGTAGGGGTCTCTGAGAGAAAAGGCACGGCTGAGTTACTCAGTATCTAACGTTAAATTACTGCCTTACCAAACCGTTGGGCGCCATGTAGTGTAGCTCCTATTTCCCTAATAGGCTCTGCGCATTGGAATAATATACCCTATAGGTTTGACATAGGACTAAGGTCGGTATGTCCCTATCGAGTATATTAAACTTAATTACTTGTGCCAGCTAGCTCAGAGGCCACTAGAAACTCCTTGATAAACAAGAAGGGAGTAGTTTCTGGCAGCCGCAAAACATGACAACTTTGTTTCCCTTTTAGAATCAGAACGTGTCCCAGAGTCGTGGAAACAATAGGTAACTATTTCACTCAGCTCAATCGTGCATGCTTAGTTTCCCCAAAGTTACACAGAAAGAACAGACGGGCGTTTCAATAAAAGATTTATTGAACAGTCTTGTTTCTCGTGTAAGTAAAATGTGCTGTTACGATCACAAGACAGTATGCAAGATAAATAATGTACAGCGTAAGCAGTAGAAATAAATAATACTGCGCTAGCATGATCTTTAGTAGATATTCATTTACATAAATAACACAGACTAAAAATGCGAGTACTCATACGATGCGTGTCTAAGCTAGTTCTACCCCAATGTACCTAACCTAACCTAGGTGTAGGGAGAGGTATGAAGTAGGTGGAGTATTCCTTACTATGGTATACTAAGCGTATGTTAAGCCTAGTATGCCTAGTATGCCAAGAGTCCCTCTAGGTTTCTAGTCAGCTCCATACCTTAAGAATGAGAGAGGTGGGAATCTCTTGCCAGACTCGAACTCCAACACCCCGCAAGGGAAGTCAGATCACTGGAAGCTGGACTCTCTGCGTGCAGGGACGACAGCGTCTTCTCAGTGCGTCAGGCCGGGAAACGGGCTCCTCTGAAGTCGAGGTCTCCTCTGATTTACAAGGGCTAGGGAAGGTATATTTATACCTGAGAGGTACCTCAGAATGTTAGCATTGACGTGAATCGGACAGCGGAAGACGTCATGAATGAACCCCTAAGGTATAACGGTTCATGCATAATAGATGAGTCCTTGAAGAAATCAATAGTCCTGTGCTAGGAAACTCCCGCAGCCTAAGGGTCTGTTCTTCAAGAACTCGTTGTGACGTTAGGGTGGACGGATGTCGGAGACCATGCCTGTATTTGGAGTGCATGGTTTAATGCCTAAATAAGGACTGGGATTTTATGCCTATATAAGGGCAGGGCGAATTGTGCCTATATAAGGACATGATACAGGAAAGCCCATGTACGGACATCCTAAGGAGAATACAACATCATGGTATAGTGGAGTGATTTGACTTTAAGGTAGTTACCTAAGTTAACAAAACAACCACACTAATATTGCCTTTATCTGTACTAATTCAAACTGCAAACAATGCCATGTTTCAAGCTGAATGTTTTTCTTGCATGTTTGCTTTTAGATGCACAAGAGAAGAGATAGCACCCGCAGTACTGCTAAATAGAAGGCCTGTGCACTCACATGTCAGTCCTCCAATCACTTCCGCTTGTGCAACTTGGTGCTTGGAACTTAGTGAATGGAGCTTTAAGATGGACCCAAAGAAAGATGCTTCCAAGAAAGTGGTCAGCGAGAAGAAGCAGCTTCCCACCAGGGGCATGTCGCTCCAAACCGTTTTTGGACCACCACATCATGTGCCTGCCGCATCAGCCTCTGGGGAGCAAGCTGAGAGCAGCACTCCTGCATCAACAGCACCCGAACCTAAGCCCAGGACCATGTCTGTCAGTGAGGCAGCCATTAAAATCATGTAGGCGCCGATGAGTAGTGACGTTAAACTGGATTTGTCCCTTTCGCAAAGTAGTACACAATTGTTTCAGGAAACAAAGCAAAGTGAGCACCAACCGCAGCCAGCAATAATACATTTTCCTGATGTTGGAGCAGAACAGGAGGTTGATCTTCCTTCCGAGCAAGAACCTCCTCTTTTAGAATCATTGGCTCCCTGATCTTCAGCAAGGAAAAGGAAGGGTACTACTCCACCATAATCTCCAAGCACCACTTCTGATGATGATAAGGACATGTAGTGGACCCCGGCAGAGTCCAGGAGACAAGAGGGGAGGCAAGGGAAAAGAAAAGCTCCTGAAAGACTTAAATTTATGGAAGGGGATGATGAAGAGGATGATGATGACAAGGTAGTCATTGTGGACGGTGACACAGGGGAGTCTGACATTGCTATTCAACCTGCTGCGAGGGCTGTGGCACAGGTAGCACTGCCAGCTCCAATTTTTGCAAAATCCCAGCTGAGACCTACACCAATTCCTACCTCAGGAGAAGCAGAGAGGCAATCGACGACACACCCACCTACCTCCACTTCTTTTTCAGGCATTGCCAGTGGCACAGTAAAAAAGTACTTCTCCCCAGTTTAGGACTTTTTTACGGTTAGCAAAGAGGGGGAGCAAATTGAAGTATGCAGCATTTGCCACACAAATGTTTGTCTAGATAAGTATGGTACACATTATGGTACAGGAGGCCAAACGATCCATATGAAAATACACCACACAATCAAGTGGGAGGAGCACCTTAAATAAATTGCTGAACATGGTTGTGGTGGTGAGCAGAGCCGGGGAACATCAGCACAAGTCCAATCATAGTGGGAGGTGATGATGAGGAAGGAGAGGGTGACATCTTCATGCAAAGCATCCCTGTCCTCAGCAGTGCGCCAGCAGAATCACTAACCTCTGCGCCTTCATAATGGCCCGAGACTTGGAGTGAGTCTGGTTCTTCAGAGACCAGAACAGACACTTTAGTTAACAAACAAAAATCTATGTAAAATACTGCAATTCTGTTTCTCTACTTGTTCTTCTACAGCAGTGCACTTCAGGTCTATCTTTTTAGGGTCATGATGACTGGTTTGGGACGGAGTAACTCGGAGTCAGGAGGAGGATGGATGAACTCAGGGCGGGAGCTGCGGGACTACCTCATCAACAGCTAGAAGCAAGAAGTTATCTACTTCAGTTCAAAGGTAAACCAGTCTGAGGCCTAGTACTCAGCTATGTGGAATGGACAGTGGTACGTTTATTTGTGCAATGCTGCTATGTGTATGTGGGTGGGTTGTATTTGTTGCAAAAGTGAAACTCTGAATCCCCCTCTTGTTTTTTATGGCTCTGCCACTGAGTCTTCTTGATACACTCCTCATGAAGCTTGTCTTCCTTCTGACCTTCTCCTTGACTCTAGAATATAGTTTCTGTTTTTCAATCCGCAGCCCTTCAAGTTTCCTACACGAACGAAAAGCGAAAACTGAGCTCAACACTCCTGCGTACCTACCGGACCAGTCCAGACAGGCACCCAAGAGTGATGGACATTCCCAAAGGGAAATGCAGATGCACCACCTAATTTTGCAATACAGTATAATGTTTCTTTTAACAGTCATATTTGGAGAACTGGATGGATGGGTTAACTCCCAGCCTACAAGACTGAACATTTAGATATCTGATACCTTAGGTCTCAGGGGCAGAAGGACTGTTTCCAATGCATTTAACTGTACTCTGTCATACTCACTCCTTTGTTTTCTTCTACAACAGATTATGACAAATGATGTGCTGCTAATTGCCCAGATGAATGTTGTTCTTGTGTAGTGTTTGTCTTTGTCAAACCTTTCTCCAAATCCCCTTTCCCATCCATTCATCAAACCCTTAACACTCTTCCCCCGGGCTGTGTGATTTATTGAGGTGTGGCTTTTAATTTACACCATCAATGGATCACACACTTGGTGGGGCAGATGTGGTGAAAACAACACCATCTCACTGCTGGCGCTTCTAAGCAATAGCCCACACTGGCCCCATTTACCCACCCACGCATAAAAAGCGATCCATATCTTAGATATAGAACGAAGAACATCAGTTGTCAGCATCATCATTCAGGCCTTGTGTTGCATAACAGTAAATGCTTAACCTAAGCTTGTCCACTCCAAACTTTGAGTCCATTTTTATGACTTGAACATTTTGTAAGTTACTAGAAGCTCCCCATTAGCCACATTACTACTATTGCTATTTTTGTTATGTTATCACCATCAGGAAGTCTTGTTGTGTCATCATGTAGTAGTCTGGTATCAATTCTTTGAAAAGTTTTGATATAACCCTCTAACTCAGTGTTGTTATTTCCATTTAGTTGCCTACGATGGATAATCCTTCTGATTAATCCTACAATTGGAGTTCACCTGGGTGGAAGTGGAACCTCGCTTGTGAAGTTGTGATACCTTCCTGTTATTGCTTCATCTATATTTAGGTAAGACAACTACGGAGTGACGTGAACTAGTTAAGTTAGTAAGCAAGTAACTAACTGCTACTACAAGTAATCATTTATCTAGGTTGTTGTAGACAATATAGGTCATGGCAGCATCCCCCTAATGGTCAAGATAGTCAGAGAGGTATAACTCTATAACTAATCAGTACACTCTCTCTTATAAGCACCTAAACAGGCTGCATAAAAACTGAAGGCAGCAGTGCAAAGTAAAAGTAAAACAAACTGCTTCAGGCATAAATTTTGATAAAATATAGATTTCCCTTTATTTTTTATGAAGAAACCCACCCTCTCGACCTACAAACATGACCATCCCTCTCCGAAAACAAACTGACCCAAGCCATAATGTCCCAAAATTTGAAATGTTCAAAGAAAACCAGTCCCAACTCCCTTCCCATGCTTTCCACCCAGCCACAACAAGTCAAGTCCCTATCACCAAAACAACATTTTTTAAAAAGGGCTAAAAGAGGGCATTCGGGATTTGGGTCCGGAGATGGTCCAGGCTCTGCTCAATCATGTTGAGCCGGCTCTCTATGGTGTCCAGCTGCTGCAGGATGTGCCGCAGCAATGGCCTGCTGTTGTCAGTGTGGGAGGGGGTGGCAGCAGTTGATGTCAGCTGGCGGTGACACCGGCAATGTGATGGCCAGGAGGCTGGAGGCTGAGGGGAGCCAGCTTTACTGGGACCCGGCTGAGAGTCCTTTATTTCCTCCTCTTCCAGGACCACCAGACGCTTGTATTCTTGCTGGATACACTCCAGCCTCTGTCGCCACAGATGGGACGCTATCTCCTGCCTGTTGGGTCCTACTGGTGGATCATCAGGAGTAGCTATAGTGGGGAAAACAAAAAGACAAATTGAAAAAAATGCTCTGTGCAAGAAATAGTTTTAATGGGTGGCACAGTAGCTATACACTGCTGGTCCCCTAGGGCCACTGGAATTTGATGTTATTATGATTAGAAGACTCACACGGCCAATTTTGTTTTACCCACACAAGCCTTGCATAAAAAGCACTGACTGCGTGGCAGAAAAGTATTAAGGCAAAATAACACTGGATTAAAAAATCTGTGATTAGATTTTTTTTCTTCTACAGGCTTTTCAAGTAACTATACGGAGTGGAAAAATAAATTACTGCTCAATAATGAGTACGGCATTATGCACTATGAGGTACAAGTTGTGTGTTGTGCTAAAAAAATGGAGCCATGTTCATTGCTAGCCAGCTCGTCAGGTATTTTGCTACTGTCTGCAGCTGGGGCAGCTGTAGTTGACAATTATCTATTTTTTATTCCAATGGCCCTGCTCTTCTCCAAATGCTTTTCTCTTGCTAGCATGACTCCAACGAGGCAGATGAATAATAAATAAGATACTACGACACACACCTCAGGTATGAAATGCGGATATTATCCTGTCTGCCATAAGTAAATGTTGGGGAAAATGATGGACTGCACTACAGGGAAAGGAATTGGCCATATAGATTGTATTTGGTATGTTCATCACAGTGTATCCCAAACTTGACATCAAATCATGCCCTTCCTCCCACTTTACTCACTGGCCTCGCCCACCACCACCTATTATTTCCAACAAATTCATTCGCTGGCCAGTAAGTAAGAAAAGGAAACTTGACTCACTCTACTGCAGGGTAGGATAGAGTGATTAGGCAGGTAGGGTAGAGCTTTTGATATAGAATTGAGGGGTCACTACACTGATCATTGATTTGTCATTTTGACGTATTCAGTCACTGTACTAGTCAACGGAAATCGAAAGGGAAAAATCTGAACAGGTGTAAAATAAATCTGTTATGGGAAACCATGAAATATATTCTGGAATCACTTCACTTCACATGGTTATAAAATCAAATGTGGCACATTCGAAGAATGGATTTTCCAAATTGTTAGTAGGCTGAAATGGAAGAACTTAGGAAAAAATAAAGGAGCAAAGTACTAAGACATGAATGACTGGGCGAAAGGAAACACACCGTGTGTGTTTGGTTTGCAATGCATTGGAAACTTTGTAAATGCTGCATTAACTGTAGCAGATGCACATTGCCCAGCCAACACTGCGGTCATGAATTGAGCTATACTGCACTTATGTCATAGGTGGCAAAATGCCATGGGCGGGGCGGGGGGATGAATGATGGGTGGGATACATCTGGCTCACTTAACAAATACAGTGAGTCAAGGGAGTAAAATAAAAAATAAAATATACCCCCACTTTAAACCATAGCTTTGATAACCCTAAATAAACAAAGTAAGTGAGGTAGGTGAGCTACCTTGTTTATTCATCCAAACAATCTAAATATTCATTCATCCTTTCATTCTATTTCACCCATAAGCTCCATGATGAAGCTTTACTTTCTCTCATCAAGTCTTTCACCAAAATTTCCAATCCATTATCCATCCATTCAATATCCACACTTTCTTCCAACCATCCTTTTACCCATCCATCCCTTTACCCACCCACGCACCCTTTCACCCTCCCACTCTTTCACTCATATACCATTTACCTTTCTTTTAACCTTCCGTTCTTTCATGTTTCCCTCAAGCCATCAATGCTCCTTATTTGAGCTTTTGGTGAGTTGCAGTGAGAAGAGACTATAATAACTCAACTACCGCTGCAGCTGGTAAAGCTGGGGGGGTCACGGTCACGAGTTGATGATGCCCTGGTACTAGCTAGTGAGTATAATAGTAATTGTCAATAAACAAGCAACTATGTGATGTAACATTGCCCGTCCCTGCCGCTGTTTCTCCCCCTCCAACTGACTCTCCTCCTGTAGGAGCACTGGAGCCGACGTCACTGGCAGTCTGTGTGGCTAGAATAAAACATTCTACGTATTTTAGATGCCAGATACGCTACCACTTAATTTTTTCAATCAAACAAATACAACCGCAATACATCCCTACAGTTCAGTTAGCACTGTAGTATCTTCTAACAAAAATATCGCTCTGGGCATTTGGTTGGTTCACAATGTTAGACAAGCCAGGGGTGGAATAATGCTCAGTGAAAGACATATGGTGTTGGTTGGCAAATGCAAAGCGAGTGGGACCTCATACTTTTGCCAGCCATGCTGCACTGTCACGGAAAACTGCTGATATACTGTATAAATGAATGAGACAGCACACAACGTAGGGGGGGTGGTCATGACTAAGCGCGGGGGGAGAACTCCACTCCGCCAGTGGAGTCTGTGGAGATTTCCCTACTCCGCGCTCCGCTGAGTACGCGGAGTAGGGGAAAAAACTCAGACTCTGCAGCAGAGCGGAGTTAGCCAGCCCCCTGCTAAATTGGCCCCCGCCTCCACCCCACCTAATAAAATAATAGTGTCAAAGAAATTTAAAAGAAATAAAAGTCACTTACCTGTATTGCGGCGTCCCTGGGCTGCCCTCCTCCTCCTCGCAGTACATCTTGCACGAAGTGCGCATGCGCGCGCGCGCACACATGCACAGTTTGTGCAAGATGTATGGCAAGGAGGAGGAGGGCAGCCCGGGGATGCCGCAATACAGGTAAGTGACTTTTATTTCTTTTAAATTTCTTTGTCACTATTATTTTATTTGGCGGGGTGGAGGCAGGTGGCGGAGTGGAGTTCCACGGAGTTTCCCTCCAACTCCGTGGACCTCCGCGTAGATCCACTCCGCAAGCTTTGCCCGGGGTTAGTCATGACCATGGCCACTCTCTTATGGTAATTTGCTTTCATTATCGTGAATAAAGAAAACCAATGTTTCTTTGTTCTTGAAATGGTATCCCACCCTGAGTGTTCACCAATACACTTCAAAACGAACAGAAGTACAGATGGTCCCATTCTCATGGAACATTAGTTAATTTCCTCTTCCAGTGCTCTTATTCTGCTCTTTAAAGTAAATTCCAAAGCTATGGTATATCTTCAGAAACCTTGTGAACTCAACTGTTAGAGCATGAGCAGGAAAGAGAAAGCCTTCTCAACAAACATACATGGTGAAAATTCTTTAATATACTAGCTTACTTTGGCAGTCAATCTTCACGGTAGACAGTAGAGTACCACAATGTGTTATTCTTAGTCTTACTCTTACAGTAACACAAGATATATGGGAGCGAGGGAAAGATTACCATCAACGCAGAAAATAAGTGAACTAGAGGCTGGAAAAAGCCAGCAACCAAAAAAGAAAACCATGTACTATGAGGAAAAAAAGAAAATGCAAGGATAACAGGAAGAAAACAAATATTGAATCCATTGTGCTTTGCGTGAGTGGGTTTCCAGTCATCGTCGCCACATGGAAGGAAGACAGCAGGTAAGGGTGTCAGAGAAACGTTATTTCTCACCAGCAACACCAGCCTCCAGGCAACCACTCCCATCCTGGAACCCAGCACCAACATTTCAATATCCCAAGATTCTTCTCTAAGCCCACACCAATCATAAAACCCAATATTAGGGAAAAAATAATAATAATAATAATAGGACTTACTGGGATTAGCAGAGCCCTCGGCAGCAGCACTGGAGGTCTACGTCTCCTGCTGACCAGCTACTCCCAGACCCTCTACAACGTCCCTCTTCTTGCCATTTGGTGCTGATGTAAGAAATGAAGAAGATTAAAAAAACTGATTATTGATTCATTTAATCTCCACAAAATTATTATGATAGGCAAACGCAGTCACATAAATGTACTTCTCAAAAACAGATCACCTACTAGTTTTGAGTCTATCGACTATCGTTGAATTTCCCATACTAATCCTAAAATCCCTATTCTAAATTTCCTTAAAAAACTACATTTGGAACTAATGCATTGCAGTGAATGATCTTTGGTTCTATTCTCATTTCTCAACCCCCTTGATGGAACAACTCAGTCTCCCTTTTTTGCAATGCATAGCATAGATGCATACTACGCATCGCTGTGAAATAGCTTGGAACTGTACGAGCTACATAAACAAAGTCACAGAGAGAACGCGCTACTCACTGATATCCTTGATTCACTATAGTGAAAGGAGGACAGTATGCAATGGCGTCTTATTTTTTGAGCTAAAGTGAGCGCCAACGAAGAGTACAATTAGCGCTGAGCACCTGCCTAGCAGAAACTAGAAATTGGATCACATAATAATAATATTCCAATGTAAACTAAACGTAACTTACCTCTGAGTGTTATTCGGAATTTTTTTTCCAGCATTGTAGAACAAAAACACAACAAATAATTAATTCTCACTGAGCCCTGGAATCTCATCACCTAGCAGGTCCTGTTCCTGGTCTAAGATATCAACCCAGCGGTGCGTCAGCTGCTGGATGGTGCACCAAACCTGGCTGGTGCGCCGCATGGACTGGCACACTCTCCCCCAGTGCAGCCGACATTTCCACAAGGAGTATCCGCTGCCGGGCCGGCTGCCTGTTGCCAGAATGGAGGGGAGGTGGCGCTGCACAAAAAAAACTAGTGCTGCCTCCACCTCCTCGCTAAAGATCGCCCAGGGCTGCACAACTGGGTGGCGGTGCTGCCCGCAAGGAAGATGACCCTCTGCCATGGTGCTGGGTGGGGTAAAGAAAGATGAGAAAAGAAGGAAAAGGAAAGAAAGAAAAAAAGAAATAAGGAAGTAACGGAAAAAATAAATTATATACAAAAACTCAGAAAAACACCAATTTCTTTTTTTAAAAACATAAAATACACAAAGGCACACACTAATATAATAAATAAAAATGAGGGGTAGATAAGTTTGATATTGATAGGTGGCGGATTAAAGAGATCAAAGAGGGATTATAAATTAGGCCCAGCACCATAACAGAGAGTAGAAAAGCAAGATGGCCACGGCCATGCGAACCGTGTGGTGCAGTTCGCACGTGATTTCCAATGCGAGGACACACATGAGAACCACGTAGTGCCGTTTGCATGTGATTTGCAACACGAGGACGCATTCCATGTTGCACATGGCAATGCGAACGGGCACCCGGCAAACTCTGCCTGCACGCGGAACTCCACGTAGCGCGTCAGAATTTGTTTGACACTTTGCGGAGTTCCGCACAGCAGAACTCCATGAACTCCGCGAACTTCACCCGGCCTAATTCTTACCTAAGACAGACAAGAAAGAAATTGACAATATCATATGTGTGACCAAATTTTGTAACATCTCCAATAGACTGAAGAGCCTTATTTTGTCCATTTGACAGATTATGAATGTTGATGGAGATGCCCCTTTACAGAAACTGATCTTTGCTTTCCGTAGAAATAGGAACATTAGAGACAGATTGGTGTGGGCCCTTCCACCTTGTTAAAAGATTAAACAAATACTCTAACTAACAAAACTTACCTTTTAGGCAATTACAAATGTGCAACTTTCATGCCTGTGAAGCAGCGATAGAAACAAAACGTTTTGTTTATCAGAATATCAATCTGGCTTTGAATGATTTTCCTAACTGCCGCTCGTCCAACATTATCTACCTTATCATCTTCCCTTGTGGTAAAGGTTATATTGGCTAAACCGGTAGAGAATTTTGTGTGTGCTTCATAGAACATAAATGAGCTTTACAGAATAGAAAAGATGGAGCCCCTCTAGTTAGCCATTGTATTGAGATGGCACACAATGAAACTGATCTAAAATGGGTGATCATTGAGAAAATCAAGGGTGATGTTAGAGGGGATAATCTGATGAAAAAGAGACTAGCTCGAGAAACTTTTTTGGTTATTTAGGCTAAATACCCATAGTCGAGTTTTGAATGAAAAAATCCAATAGGAAAATTCATGAATGTCCTAGTCTTGTTTTTATATGGTATCTCAATGGGAATCCAATAGAGATTGTAGTTTGTTAGCTGATGATCACGTAGTTACAGATACAAAGTGTAAGTGTTAGGTGATATCTTTCTTTATAATTTTTCTTTTATAAAGAATTTCTTTCATAAATATCTCTATGTGAGGTATCTATAAATGTTTTCCGTTAGTGTAGAAGATGTTCCTTTACATTCTGTGAGCTGTGGTTAGCGGTATAGTTTGTTTGATGGTACATGGACGTACGCCAGGCTATGACCTGCTTCCTGGTTTATAAAGTTGGATAATTTGATCTTTTGTGACTTCTTTTTTTAGCTTAGATAAGAGCAACTCAGCAGCATGGATCGGGGCTCTTTTAATGAGCAAGGCGTATAGATTTCTCTTTCCAGGATTTTGGGGTTACATATATCTTTTGGCAGATGGATCTGCTACCGAATCTAGTATCTATAGAAATTATAGGAATATGTTGCTGGAATATTTTTCATTCTCCTGTCCACTAGCCAGATGTGGTTTTGATTATATCTCCAATTTTGTTTGAGTTGGTTTGATTTTATTTCTTTTTTACATTGAGTTTACTCAAAGTATTTTCTTATATAGTGAAAGCATTTCTAATTTAGTTTTCTTATCTGTTTGTTTTGTGCCAATAAAAGTGATAATCTTTATTTGTACAATAGGTGCATATCCTTTCCTTTTTCTGCTGAAAGGTACAGTTTGTATGGCCAGCCTTAATTGACCTCTTCTTTCTTGAATTATCGTATTTGGAGCCGACAAAAGTTTGCATTGATGGTAAGTTTAGAGATGCTAGCCTGCTTCTCACCAGAAATATAGTGGCTCTAGGAGTTTTGATATGCTTAGTATCTTCGCTGAGATCCAAACCATGCACCGAGAAGAGAGGCTGGCCTCTCGATGGACAGCATCCGCCTCCTCATCCCTGGAATCTGACAGACAAGGAGAGAGCCCCAGGTGGCAGAGAAATGATGCCTCCAATGAAGCCTCAGACACGAATGACTAGCCCACACCACCAGAATCACTACCTAAGTAGTGCTTAGAGGGAGACATCTCTATGAAGGAGAGAAGTAGGGTGTGCTAGCTACGGCCGAGCAGTTGTAGCAGGAACAATGAGGGTGGGTTGGAGTGGGTGACAAACCTTTCCTAAGTTCGGTAAGTGGGTAGTTCAAAACCCGAGAAAAAAAAGCTAAAATAGGGAGTGGGGACACAGTTGAGGATACAAGTTTTGAATGTTTGTTGGTTTTTAGGCACAGCGCACAAGGCAGGGGCTACTCATCACATGGGCAACTGACTGTTAGAGGACTCCTCACCAAACACTATAAACTGCAGGACTACATCCCAACAAATTCCACCAAATGGCACAGCACACACCTGAGACACTGACCACCCTCTTGTGGAATGTAAATGGATTAAGCTGCAAGTTAAAAAAGGGAGTGGTGTGGCATCTCATTCACAGACATTCTCCAACCTTGGTGTTGTTGCAAGAGACACACCTACTAGATAACATTTGTAAGTGCCTCAATGGGGGGCTACAAGTTACTGACCCATGCAGGGTTCACACGCTGTTCCTGGGGGGGGGGTCGCTATCTTAGTCAAGAAGACTCCCATTTGCCAGCTAGTGTAACAATGGGCAGACTTTTAAGGATGTTATATGGCAGTGAAGGGATTGTGGAACAGGAAGAAGGTCCTGGTGATAAACATTTGTGCACCCACCAGGATGCAAGAGAATGGTCTGAAAAAACTGGGGCCCCTTCTAGTAAATACAGAAACCGACAAACACATAGTGGGAGGGACACTTCAATGACGTTATGGACGGGGTCCTTGACAGAGGATCACCCCAAGGACTCCAGAGGAGAGGGACCTCGCAGTTAGCATGCTTCTACCATGTGCTGGGGTTGGCAGATATCTGGAGGCAGACCCACCAAACATAGAAGCAATACTGATTCCTATCGGGGACTCATGGGTCCTAATCCTGCCTGGACTACCTGTTCGTCCCGGAAGGAGAGGATAACTGGCTGAGAAAGACACAATACCTGGTGAGGGGCGTATCAGATCACTTCTGCCTTTGATCATACTGGGGTGCGGTAGGTGGGATGGGAAGCTATGCTGGAGGCTGGATGTGTGGGGCCTTTAAGACCCAAAGAAATCCCACACCCTATAGATTGTTGCCCAGCTTTATTTTGAGGAAAACAAAGGGACTTTGACTTCCCAAGTTACATTAAGAAAGGCGTATAACGCTGTGTTAAGGGACAAAGCCCATTCCACGGTTGCCGAAAAACAGAGAAACAAGAGGGAAAATCCCGCCAGCTAGAACAACTCATAAAGTTGGAAGAGGTCTGGGTCCAGACTGGTGACACATCTGCAAACTTGAGATTGGGAGCACTGTGGGAACAGTATCACAGCCTTACCCGAAATGCAGCCAGACAATACTATATAGGGCAGCAACACTGACTTCATGTCACTGGGGACAAAGCAGGCCACCTCCTGGTGTGGCTGGCCAGGAGTGAAGAAGAGGCCCGATAGGTGGCGGAGAATTGAACTGAGGCGGGGGAGTTGATCGATACAGATGAAGGCATAGCCCAGGCCTTGAGCAATATTCCTGCCGCCTATACATGTTCCTGATGGATCGTCCAGGTAGAGAGATTGCCAAACTTCTTGAAGAAGTGCCGGTCCAGGCCCTGGGAGACAAACAGAGTAAAGCATGGAGGCTGACCTATCCTTGGGAGAAGTCAGAGGTGTGCTGGGAAAAATGGAGACTGGGAAAACCCCGGGGCAATGGCCTTCCAGTGGAGCTGTATAAAGTATTAGCACCAGTCCTCCACCCACATCTGCTCAATTTATACAATGCGGCCAGAGATGAGGGGACGTTCCCTCCAAATCTCAACCATGCAATCTGTGTAGTTATCCCAAAAAAGAGGAAACCAGCAGACCGTTGAAACTCGTATAGGCCAATATCCCTTCTCAACACAGAGGGTACATTCCTGGCCTAAGTGTTAGCAAATAGACTAGTTAAGGTGATAACCTCCATTATACACCTGTACCAGATTGTATTCATGCTGGGGAAAAGTGATGAGACTCAACCTCTGACGACTTTCACTGTGGTTGGACAAAATAATAGGGGACCAGGAACCCAGCGCCCTAGTATTGCTAGGCGCCGAAAAAGCTTTCGGCTCGATAGACTAGCTCTACCTCTGCTCTGTCCTAAAAAGGTTTGACTTCAGGCCCAAATTCTGCACCTGGGTGCCACTGCTTAGTAAAGAACCCATGGTGGTAGCGAGAGTCAATGGCGTGAGATCTGCAACCTTTAAGTTAGGAAGGTGTTTGAGACAGGCATGCCCCCTGCTGCCCCCTGTTATTTGTGATATATCTGGAGCCACTGGCCTGTTGGGTGAGATTGCGCGCAGACATGGTTGGGTTCCCGGAGGTGACAGGCAACTCAGAAAAGATCTCACTATACGCAGGTGATGTGATCTCTCAAGTCTGGAGACCTCGATCCTGGCAGTGCTTTCAATCTTTAGCAACTTTGAATCGTACTTCAGATTCAAAATTAACTGGGACAAATCTATACTCTACATGATAGGAGAATGGGAGGGCCTACAGATCCAAGTAGGGGCTGGTAAAACAACAAGGCCCAGTATCAGATACCTCGGTATAGAGAAAATGACTGGCTGCAAACAGTTTCTGGAACTGAATCTAGACAGAGTGATAGCAGAATTCAGAGAAGATGCAGCAAGATAGCTCTCACTCCCACTTTCATTAATGGGCAGAGCTGCTATTTTTAAGATGATAGCTCTGCCCAAACTTCTGTATGTGCTGCAAAACACCCCCTTCCAAATCCCAGAAACATACTTTGATAAGATAGACAACACACTGAGAGGACTACCATGGAACGGAGGCACCCTGAGAATAGCCTTGAAAAGGCTGCATCGTTCAGTCTATAGTAGGGACCCGGCATTCCCAGACGTGAGGGTATACTACAGAGCAGCACTGCTTCAAACCATCAAAGAATGGGGCTGCACTCCACACAATGAACCAGCAACTTGGTTGGAAGGAGCGAAGATGCCGACAAACAATCACCTCCATTATCTATACGGGTACGAAAATAAGACACACCTGCCGGTGCCGACACAGGCGATCCCGGGTGCGTGAGATGAAACAAAAAAAGCACTGGGCTGGAAAGGGAAACTCACCCTGGCCACTCCACTGCGGGAAGGGTTGACTTTTAAAGAAATAGGCAAACTAACAGGCTTCCGCCAGTGGGATATGATTTGGATCGAAACACTGGGAGATGTAAGGGAGGGAGACTTGATTAAATCATTTGAAGACATGCAGAGAGAGAGAGTACCGTCTCACTCCATCTCAAAAGTTCCAGTACTTCCGCCTTGCCAACGCCCTCTAGGTGGAGGGAGTAATAGAGATGGAGATCCCTGAGCGCAATTCACTGGAGAGCGGGGTGCTTGATGGAGCAATAACAGTCAAACCACTCTCACAACTTTATTGGGTGATAATCAGCAATACACTCAGAGGACTCTTGGATAGATGGGAACAGGTCTGGGGGCCATAGAGGACATTGATTGGAGAGCAACATTAATGCACCTTAAAGAGATGGTAATTCAGAGCAGACTTCTACTGATACAGTTCAACATACTACATCGTACATACTACCACAGGAGCAAATTGTTTTAAATGGGAATGGCAACAATCCCTAACTGTCTGAGATGCCTCACGGAGGAGGGCACCCTCTTGCATGCCCTATGGTCCTGCCCAAGAGGCAAGGTTTATTGAGAAGAGGTCATCAGGGAACAAGAAGCACAGCTTGGGGTGGAGATCCTGCGAACACTTGGTAATCCTAGGCATCCCCAATGATGTAGACTTCCTAATGAAACAGATGTTATTTTGCATGCAGGTATTCATGGTAGCGAAACGAGATGTGGCAAGAAGGTGGGGCCAGCCCTAACCCTCGACAAAAGTCTTGTAGCAAGAGGGTATGAACAGGTGCATGGAGGCAGAAAGGGTGGTGTACAAGGTCCAAAGCTGCCCCAAAAAATGTAATAAGGTTTGAGGACCTGGGCACATCTATTATGGTTTTCGAGACGCCACACATGGCCCATGGGAGGCTGACAAGCTGGAAAGCACACAAAGTAGACACCTGTAATGGCCAGGTACAAGCTCCGTGCCTAGGAGGATTGACAGGAGAGCGATTGGGGGATGGAAGAGGACAATGCTAATCAGAAATTGCATGTATCTTCTGTTGCCTGTGCTGTGTGCAGTGTTTGGTGTAAAAAACACAATAAAAAGGGTTCTTCAAAAGAAATGTGTTTATCTCTTAAAGTTCAACTAGAAGCATCAGGCCAGCCAGACATGGCCAAATGTTCACCTTCTGTTTAGATACAAAATATATAGTGGTTAACCTTTTCACATCCAGGACTCATCCCTATGGAATTAGCAGCACTACAACTGAGACTGGAAAATGACAATCTCAAATTCAGAAGCTCCTTAAAGACCCACTGCTTCATCCTGGCATTTGGATAATCACATCTTTTTAACAGTGATCTCCAATTTGATCCCTTTTCTGACCGGACGGATGCCTTAGATCTGCTATACCTTCTTCATCCAGGCTCTCGTGGCTCTTGTTTTTCATAGAGGCATTGTTCCTTCCCTGTCAGATGATCATCGGTTACACATCACCCGGTTCTTGAAATATACTGACCATAAGTGCACTTAGGCTAGTGCAAGATGACTAGACCTGCTTTACAAAACACTCAAATAAAATGTAAATAAAATAAAAAATAAATGCTAGCATCAATTTGTTTACAGTCATGTAGTGGTGTCATATTCTGTTAAACACTCCCACGAATAAAAACCTTATGTTCTTCACACTGAAGTGATGAACAAGCTTCAAAGAGCATGAAACTATTCTGCCCATTTCATCTTTGACTTAAAAAAGATCTGATTACAACCAGGAACCATGCAAGGATTTTCAAAGTTTCAGGCAAAATTACAATGTTGCCAGTAGGAGTGCTCACAATGCACTGAAAAGGATCAATATTCGGCAATGTTTCAGCAATTTGGCACCATCACTAGGTGGCACCGTAAGGTTGCTGCTGTCTTACCTTACCTCATATTACAGAATCAGCGACCCTGATCACAAGTCTTCTGCACTGATATTGCTCCACTGGCGGCAAGTTAACAGATTTAAATTCATAATCATTTCTCTTGACAATATTGTCCTCGACAGTAACTCTCCTTGTACTTATCCAAACTGCTGAAACTATAAAAGCTGCCCAGATGCCTACGTTTGGCATCTCAATAACTGCATTTTGATGTCTTGATGTGAACAGCGGTGTGGGGGGAAAGAATCCTGGTTTACAAGGCTCAGCTCTTTGGAACTCGCTTTCTCTGCCTTTTCTCCTCGAGGACAACTTTAGGAAGATGTGAAAACAGACGAAGGGCCACTTGGTCCATTAAAACAGAAACTTGGTTCTGAAAAAGTCTTCTCTCTGATCACCTCCATCCTTCTTTTTAAAATCTCTGATAGGCTGGGGAAACTTAGGCCCAGATTTGCTAAATTCTAATGCAACGCAGTGGCGCAGCCAAAAATGCTGTTCTGTGTAGCATGAGAAGGAGAGAGTAGAGAGCACGATATTTACAGAGATATAGCACTTTCCTCCCCTCTCCCTAGCACTGTCGCAGAAATTTGCTGCCGAGGGCCACACACACACCTTTGTGCCATATGCAGGTGTGTCTGTGTGAGTCTAGCATAGGTTATGTACTGGATGGACACCCTCCTTCCAGTACAAAATACTATGCTTAGACAAACTTTAAACCTTTTCCCACATTGTATGTGTGCTGTACAGTGCAGCACACATGCAAAGTCGGAAAAGAAAGTAGAAATAAAAACATTTCTCCTTGATAGCACCTATTTGAAATGGCCGTTATTTTTTGACACAAACCCCTGGCTACTTTTTTTAGTAGACAGATTTTCTGTCAAAAACCATGGGTGTTTGTATGGGAATGCCATGCACCCCCGTAGAACGCCCCCTTGGCGCTAAGTAATGCAAAGCAGCTTACATTACTTTCAAGTGACTTTGCAGAGTAAATTAGGAAAAAAGATTTTGCATCGATTTGCGTCATGCAAACACGGCACAAAACTTAGTAAATCTACCCTTTAATGCACAGAGGGCATAGTTTATGCTAGGCTTGGAAGAGGCCCTCACTTTGCGGGTCTATATTTAGAAATCACATAAAGCAGTTCAACCATACAGAGGTGGAAGGGCGACATGACGTCACTTTTTTTTGTCCAACTAAGTGATTTCTTCCATTCAAGCAGAGCATGATAGAAAAATAACCAACCACAAAGGCAGACATCTCTATATTTGCTGAACTTGTAATGACCTAATTCAGGTCATTACAAGTTCAGCAGGGCACAAGTCCCAAAAAATAGAAGTGGGGGGGGGCAACCAAATTAGGTAGTATGTAAGTGACATCACAGTGCGTGACATCGCATGTGGTATCAAGGAAAGTGACGCCATAAGAAGTATCATCAGATCTTAAGACTTCACACAAATGTTTAGCATGTCTATCATGAGTACATTTGAGCGCAGCACAAGATTTAACAAATGAGATTTTGTGTTGGGATTGTGTCAAAAAAGAGATGCAACCCGAAGTGAAATGTGGGCCTCAATTTATACATTTATTTTTCAAAAACTCTACCACAAAGAAATTGGCAACAAGGAGAAAGGTGACAGTAAATATGTTCTGCTTAATTGGTGGCAAAGTCTGCATTTTGAAATATCTTATGGGGTTAAGACACCTGATGCAGAGATCTTCGTGTGCCCAGTAAATCTCAGGGATTAGTAATAATGGTGAGATATATGCTGGAGAGGTCTGTGTTTTGTCTAGTCCCAGTTTTGAATCAACGTAGCATAGAGGGTTGGTGTGTATCCTAATAAGCATATCATGTAGCATCATGTAACATGCATATGACAGATTTTCATTTTATATATGTAAGTGGGTCACTGTTTTTAACACAGATCCTATTACTTGAAGTTCATAAATTGTAATCCAGTATAGCACAATGAGCTATGAAGGATATGTGACTGCTACACTTTGTAACACCCACTGTTTTATGTAAAACATCATGTACATTGATTTACACACTTACATTATTTATTGTCAAAGTATAATGGGTACGTGTGATGTAAAGCACTCTGACACCCTGCATTGGGATGAGTGACGCTATAAAAGAAATACAACAAATTAGTGGTATTTAAATTGTTATTTGTGTAACTACTGGGACAGACCAACACAGCTCACATTCTGACAGTGCATGCATATCTCTTATATAAAGAGACTGTACAAAGTCAAAAAAAGCACTCCTCTAAGTACCTGTAATCTGATAACAAGCTGCCTGAATCTGTTTCCTCTTCATTGCAATTGCATCTAAGTCTGAAGCTCCAGGTAGCTCCCAGCCAAGGATGCTTCAACAAAAAGGAGTCCTGATCGGCCCTTAAATTTGGCCTTTGTTTCGGGCCTAGCTGGAAATTGAACTAACAAAGTCCCTCACCTGCACGTTGCTGCTTTGAAGGAAAGCATACAACGTGCAAGCTCTGCTGAATGTGTCCCGGTGTTGACGAGTTCAACATTTTCAGTGGGGCCCAACTTCTCGGCAGGGTGGACGGCCTCCACCTTTTGAAAATAGTGAGTGAACGCCGTATACCGGCATGCACCCCCGACTTGTGCCCTGAAGTTCAGCAAATATTAGAGATGCCTGCCGCAAATGAGCCTGACCCAACGAGACTGAAAAATGTATGACGTGTGTGTTTGTGCGTCCCACCTAACACCTGTGTCACTAGTATTCATATTTTCTTTTCTTTTTTTAATGACAGGGTTAGGTGATCTGCAGGTGATGCCCATTCCTGTGCAGAAGGCACTCAACCTGTTGATCTATTTTACCACCCATAGAGGCTTCAAACTACTTATGCAAAATGATTCTTTCGAAATTACTGGTTTTAAAAGCACTGCTGACCTTCACAGTTAGATTGCTGTTTGAAATTTAGTTTAAAAACCTCTCGCACTCTTTACCAGGAAAATAATCCCAGCATCCAAAAAGGCACTTCGACAATTTTCCACAAGTCAAAAAACCGAGGCAGGCCTTAATTGCACTTTGTCGACAAGTAAACAGAACACAGCGTGCCCGTCTGCGCCAAACCGAATTACAAAAAGCTTTTCCGGGAAACCACCTTCATAAATCACTCAGGGTTTATTCATTTTCTAGCTATGAAATCTTCGCTTAACTCATAATGCATATTTTCCCTTACCCTGCAGATGCTCATTATGTACCTTATATTCAAACACCAAAATCAATAAGCAATTTGATAATGCATATCAGCAGAACACATCGAGGATTATTATGCACATAATTTCCTGCTGGTCTGCAAGCTGCGATCAGGGTATGTAACTATGTTGGCTCTCTCCATGCTTTCCGTACTTTCTAAGCCGGAGCGCCGCCATTTCCCTAAGGAATCTCCTCAAACAAAGAGAAGGCGTGCGCTCATCTTTGAAATGCTGAGGCAAAGCTTCTCAAAGTTTCCTGCAAATGCTATTTCGTTTTGTTAGGTGTCATCATTTAACTGCTAACTGCTCATGTGAAAGTTTTCAAACGCCCCCTGAAAATGCACTTACCACCCCTCTAAAAAAAGTAAAGAAATAGATTAAAAAAAACACATGTAATATGCGTCATTCAACCAGCTGTGGTCCCTCGTTTTCCTTGAAACCAAGGTGTAAAGCTGTGTTGTGTCGTGCATCAGAGGGAGAGGCCGCAAGCCCAGTAACGTGACGTGCAGGCAGAGTGGAGGTTTGAAAACACTCTTTTCTCTCAAACCAAACAAACAGTGGTCAGGCTATAACCCTTCACTTCAGACTGCTACAAAGTCATGGTAACATTGGTATATCCACAATTGGCATATCTGAGTTACCTATAAGTCCCTAGTAAAGTGCACTACATCAGTGGCGTAGCTAGCCACTTTGACGCCGGGCACTGCCTTTGCCGCATGGATGAGTGGGGGGGGGGGGCGGCTGTCCCAAAACTCGTGCCGCCTGGGACGGACCGCCCCCTCTTGCTACGCCAGTGCACTACACGTACCCAGGCCCTGTAAATCAAATGCTATTAGTGGGCCTGTGTTAGACCTGTCATCCTTAGGGTGGTCTTCCCCCAACTTTTTGCCTTTTGCCTCCCACTTTTTGCTGTATCTTTTTGTTGGCCTTAGGACTCTGAGCATTTACCACTGCAGTGCTAAAATGCATGTGCTTCTCACCTTAACATGGTGACATTGGTGTATACCTGACTGGCATATTTAGTTTGCTTATAAGTCCCTTGTAAAGTGGTACCCCATGTACCCAGGGCCTGGACAGTTGTTGGTACTAGTAGGCCTGCAGCACTAGTTGTGCCACCCACACAAGTAGCCTTTCAAACCTGTCTCAGGCCTGCCATTGCCGAGCCTCTGTGCACAGTTTACTGCCACTTAGACTTGGCATTTAAAAACCTTGCTAAGCGCCAAAACTCCCCTTTTATTACACATAAAGTAACCCCTAAGGAAGGGCCTAAGTGACCTTAAGGGCAGGGTGCTGTGTGACTAAAAGGCAGGACATATACTTTTAAGTTTTACATGTTTTGGCAGTGACAAACAGCTAAATTTGTTTTTCACTGCTGTGAGGCCTACCCCTTCCATAGGCTAGGATTGGGGATACCTTTTAAGCTGTAATTCCTGATTGGAAAGGAGTACCTACTTCATGTTTAATATCTTTGGAATGGTGATGATAAATCCTCTTTAGTGGTAAAGTTGGTTTTGACATTACCATTCTAGAAATGCAACTTTTAGAAAGTCGAAATTTCTCTGCTCTTAACTTTGCTCCATGCGCCTGCAGCCTGCCTCCAATACACGTCTGGGCGACAGCTACCCTTAGACAGCATACTCTCTAGACAGCCACAACACAGGAAGGGCTGGATGTGACAAGGGATACATCTGTATTCCTCTGCATACTAATAGTCTTCCTGGGGAGGGAGAGGGAGAGAAGGTTCATACTTACATCTCAATAGGTTGTGTCCTGACTTCACACAAAGGGCTGATTTACCCCCTCCTAGTAGTCTGGAGCCTGGGCTGGGCTGGGCTGGGCTGAAAGGGATCTTGTGCACTTCAGAAGGCTCTTTTGAAGTCACCCCCTACATCAGAGGCACTTTGGAGTATAAGTGTCAGGGCTCTGGCCCTATCATATCAGTACACTACTGGACCTGGAAGAAACTCTTCTGGAGTAAAGGCTGCTGTGCTAAAGGATTGCCACTCTGCTGTGCCTGACTGTTCTGAGGAATGGCTCCCTGCTTTGTTGAGCTCCCCTGCTGCCTGCTGACCTCTGCCCTGCTAGAGGACTAGGGACTAAGCCCGAGAATGACTCCAAGGGCCTGCTGACTTGCCCCTGCTCTCCCGAGGTCTCAGGTACATCAAAGACCTGGTGATTCCTGCTCGCTGCACCCTACAACCAGGGTAAGTGCTCCATGTTGCAGGGGCGTGTCTGACACCCGCTGGCATGTCTGAGGAGCGAGTGAGGTGCCTAATCTCAGCCCCTCACACCATTCTGCAAAAATGAGCTTTCCTTTTGTTTTTCACTATCGCATGAAAGACCAGTGCTCCCACTTCCTGAGCGCCAGAGGTGCAGCGCCTCTATGTTACTGAGCACCTGAAGATCAGCGCTCCTCGCTACCAGCGCCCCTGGGAGCTTCGATTGGCATGGTTGCCCTGACAACCGCGACTCGCTGGTCGTGCACACTTCCAAGGTAGATTGGCCAGACGGCTGTGTGTCTGACCTCTGCCCTTAAGCAGGGATGAAGCGTGAGTGGCTGCATTCACCAGAAGGTTCTGTGGTTTCAAGGTCTGTGCGATCTGCTGCCGCCCCCGCGACATCAGAGGTAGCTGAGCGTAGTAACGGAGTAGCATTCCGGTCTCTTTAAGGCCACACAGAAACCTTCCGTGTTCTGACTTGAGAACCGTCCTTGCTTTGGTGTTGCAAATTACCGTAAAGGCTCTAAAGGAAGCCCAGTTGATTTAAGCATTGCAGTGACATTTATTCTTGTAAAATTCTTCTGATCTACTTATTGGACTTTTGTCATTTTGGTCTTATTTAATTCAGATAAATATCTCCTATTTTACTAAACCTGTGTGGAGTCGTTTTGTGGTGCATTCATTGTGTTAATGTATGTGTGTGTTGCACAAATACTTTACAAATTTCCTCTTACTATAAGCCTGCCTGCTCTGTGAAAACTACCAGAGGGTGAGCATAGGTTATCCTAGTTGTGTTTCTAGCTCACCCTGACTGGAGTGGTCTTTTTTGCCTGGCTTAGGTGCATACCCTAGCCAATCAGAAGCCCCATTTTTAACAGCCTGCAGCACTGATTGTGCCACCCACTTAGGTAGCCCTTTAAACATGTCTCAGGCATGCCACTGCAGAGCCTGCATATGCAGGTTTACTTTAAACTACTGTGTCAACCTGGCAAGATAACCTACTTGCCAGGCCGAAACCTTCCATTTAATTACATATAGGTTGCCCCTAAGCTAGGCCCTAGACAGCCCATGGGCAGGGTGCAGTGTATTTTAAAGGTTGGACATGTACTTTTCAAGTTTTACATGTCCAGGTAGTGAAAAACGCTTAAATTTGTTTCTCACTATTGCAAGACCTCTCTCTCTCATACCTTAACATTGGGATTACCTCATTACAATTTATAAGTGCAATTTCCAATTGGGAAGAGATGGGACCCCTAAATTTGGTGTCTCTGGAATCACTATTTAAAAACACAACTTAGGGTGAAGTTGGTTTTTAAATTGCAATTCTGAGAATGCCACTTTTAGAAAGTTGCCATTTTCTAACTGTAACCATTTGATGCCTTCTGCCTGTCTCTGAAATACACGTATGGGGTGGATGCTTCCTGCATTCCCTGTAGATAACCACACACAAAGGAAGGGTAGGTGTGACTGAGTGGCCATCTGCATGCTGATGGTTCATCCTGAGCAGGATGGGAGGGAGGAGTTGACACTTACACCGGAAAAGGTTGTGTTCTGTCCTCACACAAAGGATTGCATACTCCCCTGTAGTGAGTCTGCGGCCAGGGCAGGAAATAATGCGACTCTGTGCACTTCAAAGCATCTCTTTGAAGGCTTCCCCACTTCAAAGGCCCATCTGGGTATAAGTACTGGACCTCTGACATCACCAGATCAGAACACTTCTGTAACTGAGGACATTCTACCAGAAAGAAGGACTGCTGGGCTGCTGGAGGGACTGACACTTTGCTGAACTGTTTTGCTGTGTTGGCCTGCTGCCTTCTGCCTTATGCTTGGGAGTGAGAAGGACCTGGATCTCTACATCCCAGAACCAGAGTATCTCCAAGGACCTGTTGGCTTGCCTACTGTTTTCAGAAGTCTCAGGGATATCAAAAACTTCTCTCTTCAACCTGCAAACAACACCTGGACTCTGTCTGCTGCAAGTCCTGCTCTGCCAAGTGGTGCCAATCCAGTCCTTGAAAGGGAGTATAAAGTGCTGCTTCTGCCAGAACCCAGGCATCGACATTGTTGCGCCGATCAGAACCAAAGCATCTCCACCATTGCAGGAACCAGATCGATGCATTACACTTGGAACCATTGCATCGCCTCCGGAACTGCCGCATCGGAACCACTGCATTGCCATCACCGCCAGTGGCGGCTCGCATAGGGTGTGCTGTGGGCGGTGGGCGGGGACGGGGAGGGGCAGGGTGGGGGGTAGTAAACTCGGACATACGACGGAACGGAGGAACGTAATAATTACTTTCCTCCGTTCCGTCGTATGTCTGAGTTTACTACCCCCCACCCTGCCCCTCCCCGCCCGCCCCGCCGCCCGCAGCATGCCCTATGCGAGCCGCCACTGATCACCGCATGGAGAAGATCAACGCATCGTCTCTACAACATGGGGAAACCCAGCACATAGCAACCGACGCATCTCGGAAGCGCTGCATCGCCCACAGAACCAATGCATCACTGCCATTGCATGGAGAAATCCAGCACCTCACCCCAACTGCAAGGGGATCACCGACGCATGTCGTTGCTGACAGCCAGGATCAAGGTATTTTTGCTCAGCAGGCCCTGTGTGGGTCCTGTATCTGGTCCGTGCTCCATCGCAGTAGGCCTGAGCTCTTGATTTTGTCCCGGTCCATCGCAACCAATTAACTCTTTAAGTGCTTACTGCTTCTAAGCGCTATTTTTGCATTTAATATTTAAAAATTCATATCTCGACTTCTACTGATGGGATTTTTGTCGTTTTGATCTTGCTTTTTTTATTAAATTATTCTCTATTGTTCTAAAATGGTAAGGAGCCTATTTGTGTATTTTCACTGTGTTACTGTTTGAAGTGTTGCCCAAATACTTTACACATTCCCTCTTAAGTTAAGCCGTACAGCTCTGTGCCAAACTACCACCAGAGGGTAAGCACAGGTTAATTTAAAGTATGTTTCTGACTTACCCTGACTAGGATTGTGGTTCCTGCTTGGAAGTGTGCATACCTCTGCCAACCAGAAACCCAATTTCTAACATTTAGGAACACCTTTTGGGGTTGGGTTCCCCGGTCCTCCACAGCAGTAGGTCACAGCCTCAAAATTTCTTCAGAAACAGAGAAGTCTGCCAGCTCAACCTCGTCTGATCTACTACCTTCCTGGGGCAGTCTTGAAAAGCTACCATCAGCGCCCTGTGGCACAACTCACATTCCGAATCACACTGTCCCCACTCCTAGTGTCCGTGACCATGGTGCCTTTGACTTGTACCACTTTCCAGGGTTCGGTTTCAAAGAGAAGTCTGAATTTGCTCCCTGAATTGTGGTCCTGGGAAAATTGATGGGTATCACACCTGGATGCAACCACATGGGCTCAGTGTTTTTAGCTCATATCGTCATTTCACTGTCATCGCTCTCAGTCACAGCAGGACCATTTAGTGGTGATGGGGCCCACGTAGGAAGATGAGGCAACACACCCTCAATGTTCCACACCAAAACACAGCTGGCTTGAGCCCTCTCTGTGGTGGCATGTGGCATTTGCAGGTATTAATTGCCAAACGAGTATAACTCCAACTCTAGGTGATCGTGTTGAGCGTGGGCAATGAGAGTGCACTTGAATCCCAGACCCCCCCAAGGATTTCAGATATTCTGCAAACTCCCACCATTGGAATGTGGGCCCATTGTACAGGTGCAGTTTTTTTACCAAACTGTGTGTGGCAATTACCTTCTGCAGTTTGGATATGGCGTCATCTACAGAGCTATTTATGAACTCCACCTCGGGCACTTGGATAAATCATCAATGACTACAAAGAGGTACCTGCTATCGGGGGGACGTGTACAGCATTTTCCAATCCATCATCTAATTAGGAAAACCACACGTTGTTAAAGTGGTGACTCCTGGTGCGCAACACCCCTTGATGGCCTCCGTGGGTCAACTGAATGACTTGTGCAGCCAGACCTTGAGGGATTACTAACCAATGCTCTCTTAACAAACAGCAACCTCCCCATGCAGCCAGCTCTTGCCGCAGATTGTGCAGTGACAGCAAGATTTGCTGGACCTCAGGCATCTTCAAAGAATGGTTTTGTTTCAAACACCCCCAGTTGCCTGGCTTCACGACTGCCAGTTCAAGTTGCAGTCAGTCATCCTGCCTGGTAGCCGCCAAAGTCCTGTCAAGTGACAGGAGAATTGACCATGACCTCTCGATAACCAATTGGACATACTCTTCTGTCTTTTGAGCCTCCCACTCATCAGCTGGTCTGACATCACAGGGATGGCATGACAAATAGTCTGGCTTTTGTGCTCCTGGTTGATAGATTATGTCAAACACATACTTGTGCAGTTACAAAACCTACTTTTCAATACAAGGTTGTTGTTGGGGTGTGGATCCTTTAAATAACAGCATCAGAGACTTGTGGTCTGTGTGGACCGTGAATGAGTGGCCATACATGTAGATGTGGAAATGTTAACAACCCCAATACACAGCTGGGGCTTCTTCCCCAATTTGTGAATAGGTTTGTTAAACTGGCATAAGCGCTAGTTTGGTGTACACGACCGGGGCCCATTCAATGGCTGTCTGTTGCTGAGGCAAAACAACCTTTAGCCCCATTGGGCTGACATCCACAAATATCTCAGTCATTTTGGCGGGATCAAAATAGGCGACGGTAGTGTAGGTGGACAGAACTTCTTTGGTTTGACAGAAAGCTTTCTCAGGACTTATGCCCAAGACTCAGGGGATGGCAGACTTTATCATCTCTCTCAAAGTAGTAGTGAGTGTTGTGAGGTTCTCGATGAACCTTCTGTAGTAATTCTCCATTCGCAGAAAGCTGTGCACTGCTTTGACTGACGATAGGGCACTCACTGTTCTGATGTCTTGTATTTTGGTAGGGACAGGGGTCACTCCATTGGCAAAGAACTGATACCCCAAAAAGTTAATGGAGTTCTTTAAAAACTCAAATTTGTTTTAGTGCAAGGTCAGTCCATTGTCCTTCAGCCTTTGGAGCACCATCTCTACTCGTTGGTAATGTTCTCCTTGCATCATGACATGGATCAAAATGTCATTACTCACATTGAGCATGCCTGGCAGAGTGGCCAGTACATCATGAATCATTCTTTGAAAAACTTTGGCAGCGCTTGGGATACTGAAGTTCAATTGCTTGTACCTCTGTAGGCCTACGGGGGTCAAGAAGGCGGTGATTTACCTCGATTCACGGGGCTAGGAAGATCTGATGGTATCTGGACTTCAAATTGACCTTTGAGAACCAGCAAGTTTTGTTAAGTTCTCCTATATTGTCTTCCACTGTGGAAGTGAAGTGCCACTCTCTCTTAATGGCGACGTTTGGCAACTTCATATCCATGCAGATCTGTACCTGCCCTGGTTGTTTGGGTTTTCTTGTCAGCTCCCTGTAGGTAACACCTAGAGGGTAGAACCCTCAGCCAGTTCCATGATGTTCACTGCTTCTGATTTCTTCAGTTCCTCTTCCACCTTAGTGCAAAGATAGAAAGCCACTTGCTGGTGGTGTGATGCTGTTGGCTGGACTGTGGGATTGAAGTGGAGTGGTACTTGTTTGACCTCGAGGAACCCAATCTCTCTGAATAGTTCTGGGAATTTTCCCAGTAGCTTTCTATTTTGGTGTGGTGGACTTGTAATGCAAAATGCACCAGACCTGGATCCTGGGTTGTCTTGAAGCTAAGGAACAGGCCCTGTCTGTTTTGAGTCACCTACACCTTTGTGTTCACCATCTGGCTTTGGTGCCCTATTGTCATTGCACGGACTCTGGCCATACCTAGCGGTTAGGAGTGTCCCTAAGCACATATTTATATCTGAGTAGGTCTCAGTGTCAGTGGGTCACACAGTTTATTGAACAGCGGTTGGGCAGTTACATAAATAGATGCTGCTGTGTCGATGGCTGCTGTGACAAGGTTGCCTCCTACTTTAATGCTGACTTCTGCAACGAGCTCTGTGATTGCAGGTTGTGTCTCAGGTGGAGGACTTCTACTGTGTTGCCGTCATTCATGTCCAGGGTGTCTAGGTTTGGGGTAGTGGAAGCAAGAGCTCATATTGTTGCTTTAGCAGATGTCAGCACTGTTCGTTATGGCTTGCACACCTTTGTGAAGTGGTTGGCTTTTCTTAAGGCCACTCACTTTTTCCTCACTGCAGGGCAGCCTCCCTGATTATGTGGTCACGCTGCCCTATTGCCCACATGGCCATCAGGACTTCTTGCCTTAATCACCTTTCTTGTTTTCGTTGGCTCACTTTGCAACATACTTTATGCTCTGTTTTAATGGGTTTGTTCGGGGTTGCTTCCATATGTGCTATCAAAGTGCACTTGCTTGTCAATTCCTTCAACCGGGTCTACAATGTGTCTATTGATTCATTGGTTTCCTGTCTGACTCGGCGGGAAACAAATCGTTCATAATTGGGGTTTGGTAGCAGTTCGAAGTAGGCTGTGAGGGCTGTTAACGGCATATCATTGGTGTGAGGTGGTCCGGCTTCACAGTGGGTATTTGACAGCTAATATATCACGGCCACCCCTAGTTACAGCAGGTGAGAGGGCTGCTTGTCGTACTACACTCTCATCACAGCAAAGTGTGTGTTGAAGCATTCTACCCACAGCCTCCATTTAGGGGCTTGCCCTGATGGTGGCCTTACAAAGATAGCTGGGATTTTGGCTATTGGAGAGTAATAATTCTCTTGCACCCTCTGGTGGTCATTGTTAGCACTGCACGCAATGGTGTTTGAGTGCACTAGTCACGTCAATTGGTGAGTGGGTGGCGTGTTTTCAGCGTGGTGATTGCCTTCATCCGCTCTTTTTGATTTTCGGGTTTTGCCTGCTGCACTCAGTGGGTGTGCCACTTTTCCAAGTCTCACAGCAATGCTTTTCCTGTGGCGCTGTTTTATAAAATGGTGCTTTATAAATATTGACTCTCTGGAATGGGCCGGTAGCTCCTTTGTGTGTTGAGCCCTATAGGCCATCTTAAGGTAGCAGGGGTTGTATCACATAAAGTGAGCAACTGGGCACTAGTTAAGACAGTCTGTGCAACAATTTTGGGTTGACAAGTTCCTTGAGTAGTTGAAGAACTGGAGCAGTGCTATTGTATCCCCTTAGGCCCTTGTTACAAATGGGGGTCTCTATTTGGCAGTGGCTTGCACCGTGTTCAACTAGGAACACTTTCTTCTAGTCAGGATAAGGGGATTACACACCTAAGATAACCTCTGCTCACCCGCTTGGTAGCGTGGCACGAGCAGTCAGGCTTATTTTAGAGGCAATGTGTAAAGTATTGGTACAAAGCACACCCAGTAGCACAGTGAAAACACTACAAAATGGAAACTACACTAGAATAATAGCCAATATTTATCCAAACAAAACAAGACCAAAACGAAAAAATCCAACATACAGAAGCAAAGATATGAATTTCTTAAGAATAAAGCAAAAATACAGTTCCTTCAAGTCAAGAGCACCAACCGGGGCAATCACAGCATCGTGACCAATAAATACAACAGTTCAGTCCGGCCTCGATGGAGTTGAGGGCCGGCTAGGGGCCCAGAACTGGCATAGACACCACTTGGCAGGTTCAGGACTCACAGCAATGGAGTCCAGGCAGTCTAGATGAAGTCTTTTTGTCCCTGACACTTCTTAACAGGAGACAAGCTCTACTTCAAGCCCTTGGAGAATCTTCTTAAGCAGGATACAGCAAAGTAAAAGTCCAGTCCTTTCCACTGCCCACAGACAGAAGCAGCAACTGCAGGTGAACCCAGCAAAGCAACACACAAGAAAGTGGCAGTATTCCTTCTGACAATTCTTCAGCTCTTCTTTTTGGCAGGGTCCTCTTAGTCCTGAAGTGTTCTAAAAGCCTGGGTTTTAGGTCCAATATTTATACTCCTTTTTGCCTTTGAAGTAGGCATAGTTCAAAAGAAAGATTTTGTTATTTACAAGTTCTTGTCTTGCCTGGCCTTGGCTCCAGACACACTCCAGTGGGGTAGAGACAGCATTGTGAGAGAACAGGCACAGCCCTATTCAGGCATCAGTAACAACTCCTCCCAGCACTCTAGCTCAGAAATACCCATCAGCCTGGTGATGGCTTATCAGGATATGCAGTACACACCTCCATTCCCTTTGTGAGACTGTCTAGAGTGAATGCACAAACAGCCCCTGTCAGTCTAAACCAGACAATGATTCCACAGACAGGCAGAGGCATAAGCATGGTTAAACAAGAAAATGCCTGGTTTCTAAAAGTGGCATTTTCAAACACACAATTTAAAAACCACCTTCACTAAAAGATGTGTTTTTAAATCCTGAGCTCGGGGAGCCCAAACTTCAAATCTCTAGCTGTTCCCAATTAAAAGATACACTTGCAAAAGGTTACAAGGCAGCTCCAATGATAGCCTACTGTAGAGCTAGTCCTTACAATAGTAAAAAACAAAATTGGCAGTATTTCACTATCAGGACATGCAAAACACACCATTACATGTCCTACCTTTCACATACACTACACCCTGCTCATGGGGGTACATTGGGCCTACCTTAGTGGTGTTGTTACATGTAGTAAAAGGTAAGGTTTAGGGCCTGGCAAGTGGATGCACTTGCCAGGTCGACATGAAAATTTAAAACTGCACTCACAGACACTGCAATGGCAGGCCTGAGACAAGTTTACCGGCCTACTCATGGGGTGGCACAACCAGTGCTGCAGGCCCACTAGTAGCATTTTATTTACATGCCCTGGGTACACATAGTACAATTTACTAGGAACTTTCCAGTATATCAAATATGCAAATATGGAGAACCAATCAGAATTGTAATTTCACAGGGGGCACTTGCACTTTAGCACTGATCAACAGTGGTAAAGTGCTCAGAGTATCTAAACCAACAAAAACTAACTCCAGCACACAGTAAAAAATGCAGGAGGTAGAGGCAAAAAGATAGGGTACAACATGCCAAGGATGCCAGCGCAAACAGCCCTCATCATGAAAGCCCCAGTAATTGCTGTGATATTAATTTCACATGATAAAGTCTGACTTAGTTGAGTTGTAATTTTTCAAGGGCAATTAGTACCCTCAAATTCTAGGTTTTGTGGAATAACATGCAGAATTTGGTACATATCACACCAAAACCTGCATGTTCTGGTAAGCACCAGTCATTTTTTCCCCAAAAACATTGGCAAATTTGATATGCTAATATTTATCACAAAGCTCATAATTGCGATAAGTGCAATAACATGAGGTTTTTGTTTTCTTTTCAACACTCTTTATTGGCATTTTACACATGGTAGCAGTAACAATTCACATTTGAAACATAGTATTCCAAAATTATCTTTTGTGACAGGATCTGGGTTGAATTCGACAATATTGCAATAATAACAATATCATTTTCCTACAAACTTAATTCCCCCCTTCCCACCCGCCCTTTTGTGTCTAAGTGCCCAATATCTGTATTCACGTCTATAATTCCATAACCATCTATCCGAAATGCTGCACTCAGGGGTATATTCACAAGAACGTGTGATAACTACCGCAAGAGTAGCGTAACGCAACTTTCAATATCGCAACCTAGCGCGGTAAAATAACCCCGTGTCAACGTGGAATTCACAACAAGGCGGTAGCATGAGATAGTCACCAGATAACGCGTCAAATGTCAGCGTGAAAATCAACGCCCAAAAAATGCGAAACTCGAACGCGAGAATTCATGCGATGAGGCCAATAGCGGTACAAAAAGTAGCAAAAAGCAGCCTCAGGCCTGCAAATCCCATGCGTCTGGCGGGAAATTGCACCATAAAAACCACAGAAACAACACACCAGAAACAAGCCAAAGCACGTAGCAACATGGATGCACCCTGACCCAGCGCAGAGGCCAACGCGAACCCCACAACCCCCACAGACCACCAGCAAGGAACAACTGGGTCGGGGAAGGCCAAGGAGAAAAGGGAGAGGAAGACGGGGTGCAGACCGCAGGAAAACAAGACCAGCTCCACGGAGGTGACAGAACACTACCAGCAACTGACCCACAAGCAGACCACCTGGAATGCAGTCGGAGTGCCCAGGAGGCCAATCCAGGAGGCCAAGAAGCGCCGGCAGGACGTGACAACCTAAACCAGGTACAAACCCGCTGCCAACAGGAAGGCAGCAACGGCGACAGGAGGTGGCAGTCCAGCGCCACAGGAGGAGCTGGAGGAAACCCAGGCCACAGTCATCAGTGTGGAGACAGTGCAAGGAGTAGGGAGTACGGACACAGCTCGGGAGGACCTGACACAACAACAACAGGGTGAGGATCCAACAGGGACTGGGGGGACGGAGGGTGATGGGCACAATGCCACACATGCACAATGAGGTGTAGCACACTGCACACCCACAATTACCCAGGGACATGTCCCCCATCCCCGTGGCACACTGCAGCACACACACATAGCAATCACAGCACATACCATGACAATGTGGCACAAAGTGCAACACCCACACTGTAGAACAGGAGACACAACTGGGTCCGCCCAGGCGCAGAAACAGAACAATCACATAGGACAGAGCAGGGAACTGTGAGATGCATATCTACCCCTACAATCCCACATCAGCCATGTAGGCCAAATGTACATTGTCCCAACTCAAATAGCCACCACCACCCAAACAGTCACAATGTACATTGTCACACAGTCTGCATGCCGACAAGAACAAGGCGCCAACACAATGCCAACATGCACCTCCCCTTCACAATGCAGAGGGACAAACAACACCTCCAGCAGGTCAGAACAGACAACCCATCAGTGATGCCCGAGAAGAACACCACACCCCCGACACCGACGCCCTACAACAGCCCATGGACATCCCACACAACCCATCACCAGGACCAGGACAGACAACCAACTCAGAGGAGAACCGAGCCCCTGCAATAGACCACACAACATGAAGCACCCGCAATCACGGCTGCCTCACAACACCTCACCGACCCACACATGGCACCCCAATGCCAGGTGGCAGAACACCAAAAGGAGGTGGCCCAATAGGTGAGGGTGTTGCCGTACCCATGGAATGCGAACAAGAACACATACGTGGGTGTCCAATACCCTTCAGGGACCACCTACACCCCACAAAGGAGACCCACACTGCCATAGAGACACATGCAGATGCACATATGCACATACCCAGTACAGAACCACGCCCAGGGGCACGCACATATCAGTCACACACCCACGTTGGCTCTGCGTACGACGGCACAGTCCACTCCCCTTACAAATTGAGTGGGTGACGACAAAGCTACATGTCCAGGTTCTAGCTCGCTGCCTGCGGTGACATGTCTGCGTCCGCTGTACACAGCACAATGTGATGTGGTAGGGCCCAGGGCCCCCATGCATACAACAAGACCACAGGGACACATGCACATATCATGTTGAACTGGCTACGGGCACGTGCGCCCGGCCCCTTTATTGGCAGGACCACATGTACAGTGACGCCTGTGCTGGATGTGTGTGGGGTGAGTATAAGCCAGCCCGCACGGAGTGCTTGGTGCTGGCAACAACCTGAACAGTGGACACCAGTGTAATGGAAACAGAAAACACCAGCATAACAGAGTCAACAGCAGAGCAACATGGAGGGATCTGGAGTAAGGACAGAGGTCACCCAATATTCAGTCAGGAGGTTCCGTGAGTTACAGTGCACTGAGGTAGGGGCACTGGAGAAGAGCGCGCTCATGTGAAGAAATTGCTAGGATTGTGTCCCTTCGGGTTAGTCCTGATGCAGATGCAGTGGGGTGTGTTACACCTGCATCAACTTCCTCATCAATGTCCCAGGTCTCCCACACTGCCTGAGGTGACAGTTGCGTCCGCAGCCCACAGCACAATACCCAGTAATGGATCCGGGTGTGTTGCTTGACTACCACCACCAGTCTGCATTCCTGCCTTGGGGCTGTTGCCTCCTGCCCTCCCATTGTCTGTGCCTTCTCCCTTCCGCACACTTGACACATCTTCCTCATCAACGTCCCAGGTCTTCCCCACTGCATGAGGTGACATTGCTGCGCAACCTCACAACAGCATAAAACTCAATCAGTAACGGACAATGGCTTGCGGTGCACTGAGTCACTGGCACCTGGAGTGCTGAGCAGGGTATCAGGCTGATGATGGCATCCACGACAGGTCTGAGCAACCCCGTAGGTCTGTCAGGACCACCCTTTCGACTCTGGCAGATGGCGGTTGGAGGTGCGCGAAGGCGCGCCAAAGGCAAGCCCGTCTGCGCCCGTCCGTGGCTGGCCGGGGCCAGGGGCCACTTACCCTGCTCGAATTCCTCCAAACTCTAGGAGTTACAGCCCCAAATCCCTCTACAAGCTGCGAAGTCCCACCCCGGCCAGCTGCCAACATGCTTGGGATATGGCAGACAAACACACTTCCTGCACCCATTGTGGATTTCAGTACCAGCCCACTTTGGGCAGGAAAAATACTCAGCGCACCATGTACCTCCTAAATTGCAGGTCACTCCCTAAACACTCTACAGAAATCGCCATCCTCTTAGAGGAACTCAAGCCAGATGTTCTTTTTCTGACAGAGACCTGGCTCCATGCTGAGTCAGAACCAGACCTTGTTCAGACCCTTCCCCGGGGCTACCATATACAGCGAGCGGACCGTAAGGAGGGCAGAGGAGGAGGCTTAGCGATCATCTTTAAGGATTGCTATGAGTGCCGCCACTCCCCAAATTTGATACCAGATTGTGAAAGTCTCTCCTTCGCCATTGATTTCTCCCCCACAACCACCTTTTCCGGCCTACTCATATATCGCCCACCGGGGGCCATAGGAGAGTTTTTAAATACCCTTCCCTCCATTTTAGCTGACACGGCTTGCAGGCCTTCTAACTACACTCTTTTAGGGGATCTTAATATTCACTTTGATGACGCTACCGACCATCTCGCATCAGAAATAACCATGAGCCTCGCCGCACTACAATTTAACCAACTGGGCCGCAGCCCCACCCACATTAAAGGTCACTTATTAGACCCTGTTTTTAGTAACTGCGTGGACCTCACAGTCGGAACACCCTCCCCGCTTCCATGGTCGGATCATTCACTGATCCCTCTCACTTGGACCACCCCTGACTCTGACATCCCCACAAATCTCACGACACGAAAAACACGGAACTGGTCCAGACTTCCCCTGGACCGTTGGTTGTCAGCTCTTGAAACCTCCAGGCCACCCAAAAACCCTAATCCCGTTTTAGCTAATGAGGAATTCAATAACTGGATCCTTAACTCTCTGGACTCTGTACTCCCTACAAAAAGCCTAGCAACAAAGCGCTGCACCGTAACAGCACCCTGGTACTCCCCCAATCTACGGGAAATGAAACGAAGCTGTAAAAAACTTGAGAGGAAGTGGCGATTAGACTACTCCCCTTCTAAGAAAACTGCCTACAGGGATGCAATAAAAAATTATAAGAACAAAATTAAATCCGCCCAATCAATCTTCTTTGAGGAAAAATCAAAGCAGCTGCCTCCAAACCAAAAGAAATATATCAAATTGCCAAATCTATTCTCAAACTCCCGGAAAAGTCACCAAATATGAACAACACACAAACCCGCTGTAATAACCTAGCAGAGTTTTTTTCCCCAAAAATATTAACAATATACACTTCCTTCCCACCCCCTCCAACAGACATAACACTCGACCAGCCCTTAAACATGGCCCCTCCTTCCTCAGTTACCCTGGGCACTTTTCCCCCACTTGACCCCCTTAGATTGGATCTTATCATGCATCAGGTGAAATCTGGCTCTCCTCTAGACCCGGCGCCCCCGCCTGCCTTGCTGCCAGCGATCAGCAACATTCTCCCCACTACACTTGACCTGCTTAATGCCTCCTTGTCCTCGGGCACAGTTCCGCCCCTGGAAATGCGCCATGGTCAAGGCCCTCTTGAAAAACCCAATCTGGATCAGGAGGACCCCAGTAATTATCGGCCGATCTCTTTACTACCATGGCTGTGCAAGGTCCTGGAGAAACATGTCAATACTATACTGACAGATTTTCTGGAGAGCAACCATCTGCTCGATCTCTCTCAGACGGGTTTCCGGCCCATGCACGGGACCGAAACCGCACTCCTTGCAGTAACCGAAGAAGCCAGAATGATCTTGGACCAATGGGGTGTGGCAGCAATCATTCTCCTTGATCTAAGCGCCGCATTTGACACTGTAAACCATGAAATACTAATACAACGACTCTCCAAATTGGGAGTAACAGGAAATGCCATCAAGTGGTTCAAGTCATTTCTGGCAGACCGCAGTTTTCAGGTTTTCGAGGGCGAAATCACCTCCCCCAGCAAACCTCTCGGCTGTGGGGTGCCTCAGGGCTCCTCCCTGAGCCCCACGCTGTTTAACATATATATGAACCCCCTAGCTGAAATTGTTCGTCCGTTCGGCATAAAAATCATCACTTATGCCGACAACACTCAGCTAGTGGTGGCTCTCAACCGGCCTAACATAGCCCACAACAACTTGAGCGAATGCTTGGAGGAGGTGGTTAAATGGATGACAGCATCCTGCCTAAAGCTGAACGGAGACAAGACGGAGCTCATGCTCCTAGTAATGCCCCCAAGTACATTATGAATCCACTATGGCCAACTTGTCTCGGTTCTGCCCCAGTGCCCAAGGACACGATCAAGAGCCTGGGTATATGGCTGGATAACACCCTCAGCTTCAATCACCAAGCAACCAAACTCGCAGCCACTTGCTATGGTCTACTGAGGCTGCTTTGGAAGGTTCTCCCCTTACTTCCATTCCAGGCGAGACAGATCATGGTCCAGGGCCTTATTCTGTCACGCCTAGACTTCGGAAATGCCCTCTATCTGGGAGCCCCGCAATCCACTCTGAATAAGCTTCAGGTCTTTCAAAACTGCGCCGCTCGAACGCTTCTTCAGACTCCCCGTCGATCTCCTATTAGTCCTGGCCTCAGAAGCCTACATTGGCTCCCAGTCCGGGAGAGAATTAAATTCAAGGCCCTCTGTATCACCCACAGGGCCTTCTGGAAGACAGGCCCCGCCATAAATCAACCGTTGATCACTGCCTACCGGCCGATTAGACAGCTTAGGTCATCCTCCTCTCTTCTTGCCAAAGTACCCAGGATAAAAAGAACTAGATGTGGTGGCCGCTCGTTCTCGCACAACGCGGCCAAACTATGGAATGCTCTCCCCCCGCATCTGCGATCAGAGTCTAATATACTCTCATTCCGTAAGCTCCTCAAGACTTTTCTGTTTCAATAAACCCGGACAGCCCCAAGTGTCTTTCATGCCCGTATTGTCCGCAGCGCTAGGACGCCTAAGGGTAGCTATCGCGCTCAACAAATTGTCATTCATTCAAATTGTTGTCATTCAGGTGGTCCTTGCGGTGGTGGCGTGTGCCTCCTGCGGTGATGCGACGTCCGGGCCGGTCAAGACTCGATGCTATGTGTGGGCCCTGGTGGCCCGCAGTTGAGGCCGGAGGATGTGGACAGCGCAGGGCCACAGACACATGGCGTTGATGACCCCAAGACCATCGCTACAGAGGCCATTCAATGTCTCAGAAGAAGGGGTCCCAGGCCTGAGCAGCACAGAGTTAGTGGCCCCGGATGCACTGCGGCCGGCACAGGCACCCAGCCACGGGACGGTGACTTGCGGTGCAATCAGATGGGCCATGCGACCTGAGCGGGTCCCCATCAATGTCCGAGGTGTATGTTGCGGAGGGTCTCGGGGGACAGTGGAAGGTGTCCTCCAAGGCATGATGCGGAAGGTCTGATGTTATCCGGAAGCAGCAAATCGAGGAGTGGAAAGCGCAACCCTTGTTTTCACCAACAATTCGGTATCAGCTACATGAGGATGAAAACTAGCCCCTAGTCCATAGACTCAAACGCCACCAATGTGCGACCAGTGAGTGTCCATGAATGTTGGGGAACACACTTAGTGGCACAGGTGCTGTGAGGGGATGCAGTCTGCGATGATGCCGGTACACAGATGTGAACTCCAACATTGCCAAATCAAGACTCTGTGACCTACTGGACCGCAGTGTAGGCCGGAGGCAGCGGTCAGCACGGCCCATTCACCGAGTGTCGCCGGCATAGGTTGGATGGCCCCACCGGCCTGCTTAGTTCAGGTTCAGTGGCACTACGTGTAGCCTGCTGGCGTTGAACAGGGTTAGTGGCACCACGTGTAGCCGGCTGGCGTTGAATAGGGTTAGTGGCACCACGTGTAGCCGCCTGGCGTTGAACAGGGTTAGTGGCACCACGTGAAGCCGGCTGGCGTTGAACAGGGTTAGTGGCACCACGTGTCGCCAGATGCCCATATGGAACTATGCCTCACTGATCGGGGGGGTCTGGTGCTGTGCCCGCTGGCCCGGATTTGGGGTCACTGCCATTCATGACTCAGGACACAGTTTCACATATGGGACCTACTGGTCCGAAGAGTAGGCCTAAGGTGGCAGTGGAGTACATCAACGTGAAAGGAATAAAGCGGGCCTGTGTCGTGGAGGCCGTGATGGTCTGAGGTGGCTGCCAAGGTCGTGGAACTCGGGCTTGGAGCTTGCGCAGGCACGTGGTGGGCCCTCCTTGACACACACCGGTGTCGGCGGGTGATCAGTGGGCCTGGCTGCGCAGGGGCGGGCCTGTCGAGTTCGTGGTCCAGCGTTCTGGGGTCCGGCAGGCGCACAGCATCGCTGGCAACTCCGCTCATGAGGACGGCGTCGGCCTCGTGGCGGGGTGGGAGATGCCGCCCTGGCAGAGACGTGGGTCTTTCCGGAAGAGGACCACGCCCAGGCCTGCGTGCTTTTTATTCACACCCCTACGCTGGCGTGGCGTACGCCGGGCCATCCCACTCCGGTGACACTTAGGGAGGGCGTAACAGGCAACATTTCCGCGAGGTCCCCCACTGGCTGGGGTGACATGGTTGCGTCCACTGTCCACTACACTCTATACACCAGCGGTGTATGTCGCCATGGATATGGGCGTGTTCTGCATACTGCGGTGTGTCCAGCACTTCTCCGCCACCCATGGCATTGTGTACTTTCCCAATCATGGTTCGACTGCATCCTTCACACATGCCTGTTTGCCACCTCTCCCCACATTCGGCTATTATGTGGCTGAGGTGCCTTGCCGTTGCTGGCTCATGTTCAGAGCTTGCCCATGTGAACATTGTAAGTTGTTCTGTCATGTCTGGTGGGTGGGCATGTTGTTGTGCCTGTTGTATATGATTTTGTGACGTGTGCATTGCCTGAGTTGTGAGTTGCATGGTTGTGGAGTTGAGGTGTGTGGGGTGTTCATTTGGATTTTGCCAAGGGGCTGTGCATTTCCCTTGTTGCCATCCTGGGAACGCTGGTTGATGATGGGCTATTGGAGGATGTAGGTATCATGCACACTGGCTGTGTATTTGAAGGCGACATTGTTGGGGGTTCCACGGTGTTCTGTTGTTGCCTGCACATTGATGTGAGACGTGTGCTTCCTGTTGCGGTGATTGTGTGCTGTGTCACCAGGGGGCACAGGTAGTACATGTGTGCTGTGTATTGCCCCCGACACGTGCGTGCATCCTGCTTGGGCGTATGGTCCTTGCTTGGTCTCCAGCGGATCCTGTGCATTGTGCTGTACGTATGGGGAATGGGGTGCCAGGTGATGGTGATGTCCAGGACAGGTGTGGGGGACTGGGATGTGGCTGGCTGTGAGACTCCTCTGACTCTGGTGGGTTTTGGTTGGGGGGTACCAGGGGCCAACAGGTGCAGCCAAGCCTGCAGCTTTGTGTGGGGTGGGATGTTGGTTGTCCGCTGTGTTGGTGCTGTAGGCCTGTTGGGTGATGATGGTCAGGATGCGCAGAATGTTTGTCACTTTCAGCCTGTAGTGGACGTTGACATTGTCAGATGTTGGGTCTGTGAGGCTGGTAAGCTTCCTGGGGGTCCGCTGTCTTTGTCTGCGCTGCGTCTGTGGTGGTCTGGGGGGTGTTCCAGGGTGTGGGTTGGGGTCCTGGGGTGGTGGCGGTGGGTGTTGTGGCCCTCTTGGGTGTCCTGGCCGCATGATGAGTGGCTCCATGGCATCTGTTGCCCTTGGGTTGTGGCCCTGGGCTGTGCTCCCTTTTGTGGTGCTGGCTGCCGTCCGACTTTACACCAGGTCAGAGCAGGTGTAGATTTCCTGGTGCTAACGTGCCTTATCGCCTGTTTTGTGTTTTTATCGCCGATGTGGCTGGTCATTGTGAATGTTGAGGTGTGATGTTGTCGCGCCTTTTGGCACGGGAACGCCCACTCTGCATCTCGTTAGTGGTAGTTGCGCGGGTCCTCTGTGGCGATGTTTTTTGCGGCTGCTTTCGCGGGTAAACTGATGCTGTGGGCTGTTAACACAGGCTTGTGAATGGAGGGGTAAATTTATCACGACTTTGGCTGCGATAAAGTGCCGTTAATTTGGCGATAGCTCCTTGTGAATATGCCCCTCTGTTTCCACCCATCCCATTTCCTGTTCCGGGGTTTGTTGTAAATCCCTCCCCTCCTCTACCTCCTCATCCAGGGGATCCTTCAAATCTGCAATCATCGCGGACCATGCTTGCGCATCCTCCTCAAGTCTATCATCTTTCCTAATGTGTTTCATCCAAACCAATTCTGCTGTAGCTCACTCATTCATATCTTTCAGCCATCTACTTAAAGGAGGTGAATTTGGGCTAAGCCACGAGATTGCTGTTCTCCTCTTTGCAATCACCAACCCCAGGAGCACAAACCTCCTACTCAGTTTTTTCTTTTTCGGGGTAGGTATTAAATGAAATAGAGCAGAGCGGACCGTCCTGGGGACGGACCATCCGGATGCCGTATGTATAAGTTCCAACACTCCCTCCCAGAATGGGCCCAAACTCCTGCACTCCCATATCATATGCACGAAACGTGCTGCTGCTTCTCCGCATCTAGGACAAGCGTCTGATCGTTCCGGATAAATTTTACTTAGTCTGTATGGGGTTAGATATACCTGGTGCACTACATTATATTGAATTAACTTAAAACTGGCATTGGAGCTCACCTCTCGAACTCCTACATGTACTTTCGCCCACTCCCGTTCTGATATGGGTTCCTCCGACGACTCCTCCCACCTTGCCTGAACCAGGAGGGTATTGACCGGGCTATCATCTTGAAGGACCCTATAAATGTGGGATATCAAGCGCCCCCCACCCGCCATTGATAGTATAGTTGTAAGAACAGCAGTACATTTATATTATACAGGTCTCCCATTGTAAGACATCCCCTGTCCTTCCATCGCTGGACAGACATGGACTCTGTGATTTGTTTAAATGGCCTGACGACCCACAGTGGCATGTCAGAGGAGTAAGGTGCCTTCGGGTTAACTCTCTAACTGCATCTTCTCAAACTCTTGCCACATATCTAATCAGGTAGGGATATTTGTTTGGGATTACAGCCCCCATCATGAGTAGATCAGGCAAAGTACTACCGCTGTAGTTGCCCGCCAAAAGGGTTTTCTCCCAATTACTACCCTCTTCCAGCCAGTGGACCGCATATTGTAGTTGGGCCACTACATAATATAAATGCATACGGGGGATCACCACCCCCGTCTACCCACTTCTGTTGGAGGGTGTCTAATTTAACACGTTTCCGCTTGTTCCCAAACAGCAATTCCACTGGTAAGCTATCTAATGCCGAAAAATAGGTTTTAGAAATTTAATAGAAAGAGTGTTGCAGAGCCGTCCACCCTGCTAAGAAGTTGGACCCCACAGAAATATGTGGAACTTGTCCCAGTGTAATTTTGAGACACCGGGACACGTTTAGCAGCGCCTGCACGTTGTCTCCTTTCCATTCCCAGCAGCAACGTGAAGGCGAGGGGGCTTTTTTTTCACCTGCAGCAGGGCAATGATAAAGACAGAAGTTAAGGGGCCATCAGGCCTCCTTTTGATTGAGTATCGGACTGGAGGCGTCCTGGAACCTCACAAATGCAAATGCACCGGCGAGGAAACTAAAGCACACAGCTTGTTATCTCTTCACAGCTACTTAAGAGATGCATGCTTTTTATTTTGTTGTATATAAGTGCCTGCACTGTAAGAATGTCAGATGGGTTGGTCTGTCCCATTATTTACACAAATAAGAATTTGAATAGCACTTTTTTATTTCTTTTATAGAGCTACTCATCCCAATGTAGAGTGTTAGAACGCTTTACATAACATACACATTATCCATTCCAAATAAATCATGTAAGTGTGTAAATCAATGTACAAGATGTGTTATATGAGACATTCAAGGTTACAAGGTGTAGGAGTCAAATACCCTTCATAGCTCACTGTGGTCTACTAGAAAGATTACAATTTAATAACTGCAAGTAACAAAAGGATCTCTGTGTTCAAAGCAGTAATCCACTTACCTATCTACATAAAATAAAAATCTGTGATCTACATGTTACATGATATGCTTTGCAGGAGACAACGTTTTTTTTTAAACATATTTTATTGCCTTTTCAGTTGGCACATGTTATAACATACAAATATCAGAGCATCACTTCCAGTGAGGTCACTTCCTGTGATGTCACGTGGAATGTCATGCGTCGTGACGTCATGTGCTTTGATGGCGTGTGTCATGATGTCACTTGCAAACTGCCTAACTTGGTCAGTTCCCCCACTTCTTTTTTTAGGACTTGTGCCCTGCTAATATCCTCCCTATATTATGCTTTAAGAATAATGAGGAGGAATGCCATAGTTGAATTCCCAGGTACCTCTTACCCTCTTTTTTCCACGCCAGATCCACTTCAGGGTGTATATTGGTTGCCTCCTGTGCCATTTTCCCAATTGGGACTATTAACGAATTACCAGGGTTAATGCGGAGTCCAGAGAACTCGCTGAATTTTGGTAGTTCTTTTAGGGAGGGGTGAAACTGCTCGAGGTGGGTGCCTTAGATACACCAGCATGTCATCTGCATACAAGGAAACAACGTGTACGGTATCTCCCAGGGGGATTCCATGTTCCACCATGTTTTTTTCTGAGTATTGCCTATAGTGGCACAATCGCCACCGCAAACAGAAGTGGCGACAGGGGGCATCCCTGTCATGTTCTTCTTGACAAAATAAATTGATCCGACACCACCCCCCTGAGTCGCACCTGAGCCGTCGGATTCATATATAGTAGTTGAACCCAGAGGAGAAACCCTTGTCGCATCCCCATCTTTTGGAGGACTACCCAGATATACGTCCACTCTACCGAGTCTAAGGCTTGCTCAATATCTAACGTAGTTAGGGCACAGTCCTCATTCTGTATTATCCGGGCATGCCAAATATGTGCAAGTCTTCTCAGTTTATGCGTGGTGTTTCTCCTAGGTATAAATCCTGCTTGGTCCGGGTGTATTAAATGGGGCATGTGGGGCAGCAGCATGGTCGCAAGAATCCAGCTCAGTATCTTGACATCCAGATTCAGGAGGGAGATCGGCCTATAGGAGCTTGGCAGTAAAGGGCTCTTATCTGTCTTTAAAATCATCGATACCAGCGCCTCCTGCACAGAGCCACGCATGGATCGTCCCTCACGTGCTTCATTGTATACCTCTAATAATTTATCAGCTAGGAGGAGTGCGAACCGCTGATAAAATTTGGCCGGGAGACCATCGCTGCCCAGGCATTTGGCGGTTTTAGGATGACTGAAAGCGGATAATAACTCTTCCCTTGATATGGGAGCCGCAAGGGCCTCCGCTTCCTCAGGGTCTATCTGTGGTAGCTCAATGTGACTAAGGTATTACTGTATTTTTCAGGGGGGCATCTGACCTGGTTTGACAGGCGGTAGCTAGATGGTGTGCTAAAGTGTCTACAATTGCCTGCTGGGTACACAGACCAACTCCCCGTTTCTGTCCTGTAATTGCAAGAAAGGGGTGGGACGGATTCAGATTTAATCAATCTCACTAGTAGGGCCCAAGACTTATCTCCTTCCCTATGAAGGCATTGGCGATACACTATATATTTATGTTTTTCCAGCCTACACTAGGAGGTCATAAGTTCTTCTCGTGCCTTCCCCCACTCCCCCAGAGCCCGTGGATCCCCATGCAGGGCAGCCTCCAGGCCACCTAGTTTCTGCTCCTGAGCCTGAATGTCCTGTTCCAGCTGTTGTCTAACTCCGTAAGTTGTCTTAATGGCTACACCTCAGATCACAACCTTCATGGCCTCCCACTCTATTGCTCTAGTAGACGCAGTCCCCCAGTTTTCAGCAAAATAGTGTGTAAGGGCTTCCTTGAGGGTAGCTACATATGGGGGATCTTATAGTGCTTTTGCGCCAGGTGCCATAGTGGTATTGCCGGTCGCCCTCCTCCCGCTTTGAGACTCAGCAGGAGCGGAGAACGATCCGACAAATATCTAGGTAAATATGAGATCCCGTCCACCCCCGGTGTCAATTCTAAAGACTTACAGCAATAGTCTAAACGACTGAAAGTATTTGTTGCGGGGTGTGGCAGGAGAACACCCTCTTCAAAGGATTTCGCTCCCGCCACTCGTCTCTGAGTTGCTGGCCGGTCACGATATTGAGTATTGCTCTAGTCGTTCAAGGTTTAGTATTCTCTTTGGGTGGGTCTCTGTCCAGCCGTGCATCTAGATCACAATTAAAGTCTCCTAGTAAGATTACTTCCGCCCCCAGAAAACGGGTAGCTACTTCCATCATTGTTGTAAAGAAGTCAGGACTGTCAGAGTTGGGGCCATAGACGAAAATGAGACATATCTCCTGTCCCTCCCACTTCCCATATAATATCACATACCGCCCCTCCGGATCCGTCACATGTTGCGTGCATTGAAACGGTACCCCAGGAGCCACCCATATCAGTGTCCTCCCAGCGAACCCAGAGTATGAAGTGGCATATATCTGGTCCCTCCATCACCGTCAAATGCATGGTATCACACCCCCCCCCATGCATGCATTTCTTGCAGACATGCAATCGCCACCCTATAGCGTTTCAAACATTCTAGCACTCTCCTCCTCTTCCGGAAATTTGCCAAACCCCGTACATTCCATGTTATAATTTTCAGTTCTTGTACTCCCATATTTGCTGGTATTTGCTGGTATTTCTTTCTGATCATCCTAAGTCCTCCACTTCCTGTGATGGTCTCCTCTCTCCCCCGGCTCTTTGACCGCACTCCACAATCAGACACTAGACACCTTTAACTTTGATATCTACATGTTTCCCCAATTAAACTCAACAACCAAACTCCCCTTACCCCCTCCCACCGGGCATTCCTGGAAGTCTCACCCGCCCATATGGTGCGGGATATCGGCCTGTAAATACGCCCTACTCCACCCACCACCCCAACTGTAACTCTCAACTTATCGTGCCTTAAATAGGCAGGAGGCAGTCTCTTCTTTAAAGTCCTTTTACGCAAGTCTATTGAGTGCTGTGCTAGCGGCCTAGTCACCGAAGAGGTTGCAGGGTGGTAACCTACATCTCTCTCCACTGGAACAGGCCCCTTTGGGGTGGTTGTCTCCCCGGGGCAACCCAACTCAACAATCACATGTCTTTAGCTTACATGTATGCTATGTCCATATCTTTCACACTGATGTCTCTCTCACCTTTGCGTTTCTTCTCAAACCATGCCCACATATTCAGTGCAATCAGTAATCATATCCTGCTCACTCGACCGATTCTTCCAGCCTCTCTGACTCTTGTCCAGTATCCTGGGTCGCAGTCTCCGTTTCCTGTATTGTTTCAATGTCTGAAGCCTGCAGTGTCCCATCGGGGCGGACTCTTACTCTGCCGGGACTTCCTCGTCGAGTTTGTCATTTCTGCCTTGGGCCCCTGTGTCACTCCCAGGTATTGTCTCCCATCGTCGATGTCTTTGATGATCCCGTGGAAGAGACCAGGAGTCAAACCAGTCGTTGGCTTCAGCTGCCGATTGGGAAAACAGCGTGCGGCCGGCTTTTTCTACCCTCAGCTTTGCAGGAAACAGCAGGCTGTATTTCATGTTAAGTTCAGGGAGGCAAAGTGCAATTACATGAGTTATTGCACATATCACAATTAACTGTGGTGCTCGTATTGAGGGCCTTCAGTGGTAAATGGTTGCTTGTCATGGTATGGTTTAAAGGTATGTGCAGCTCTTGGCTGAAAATGTAGCAGCATTTGTTGACACAGCTGAAATAAACAACAGAACGTAACACAAGGACAATGACAAACCAACTTAACACAATTAAAACATAAGAGGGCACACCCAAAAAACAGTTAAAAAGAATGCAACACCATAAGCACAATACAGCATAATAACATCACAGTGAAATAGTTCCGCACAAAAACATAACAGCACAAAAAAACACAACATATCACCACAAAACTTCACACAGCAAAACATGCACATTTTTGTCACACAGTACAGTCTCCAGAAAAGAACCTTCATAATCCGGTGGTAAAATGTGTGTGCTTTAAACTGTGTCTTAATTTACCACCAGGAATATGAAACAGCACCAACAATGTTTCTCAATTCAGCCCCTGAACTCCATCACTTCACAGCAATCTGTGCACATCACAGAATACATATCTGCCAACTGTCATTCTCTTCATAACACTAATGAGATCATTTAAATCTTGGTGCAAAATCACAGGAGAAAAAAAAACTGTAGGAGATTTTATAACGTATCGGTCCTTTTGTACCTCCATTTTGAATGGAGCAAGGGAAATCGCCATATTTGATCGTAAAGACGTACCGCCCTACTTTGCGCATGTACTTTGAGCTGCCTAGGCACTGGTGCGGCCCCTGTTCGAAGGAAGGTGTACGCACTCTGCTGACTGGAGTTCCAGAGGCCCGCCTGAATGCAGCAGCAATGCCTCACCCAAAATCATTGCAAATATGACACCCTTACCTCAGAATCCTCTTGTGACTGTTGCACCATCTGCAAGACAGTCAACGCTGACACCCCGCCATACCTGTCAATCAATATTAAGTCCTCAAGCGGAGCACAGGCTACATACAAAAGCAGCCTCGCTTGACTGGAAGTCAGGTAATGCACAAAGGAGGAGATGGGAAGATAGGCTGGCTGCTGTCAACCTCTTAAGATCTGAAACGCCATCCGAATGGTGAACTCACTAAGGGGCATATCTACAAGGGCCGGAGTTAAAATTATCGCTGCTTTAGCGTCCGTTTTCGGACGAAAAGCAGCGATAATTTTAACGCCCTATTAGCAAGGACACGCTAACGCGTGAATCCATGCTTCTTCACCCTTTTCCTATCGCCCAGCTTTGCATCTCTAATGAGATGCAAAGTGGGCATTCCTCCCCAGAATAACGGGAGAAATGTCGCTAAGCGACATTTCTCCTATTATCAAGCCCCACGCAAAGAAGCATAGTGATAAGCAAAGTAGCGATAACCTCTGTTATCGCTACTTTCCTTACGCCTGCTTTGACACTGACTTAGCCATGATATCCTATGGAAGGTGGATATCATGGCTAAGTATGTGTGGCCCTATCAGCAAGCTATCGCCAGAAGTAGTGCGATTATAGCTGGATTTCCAGCGATAATCGCACAGTTGGCAGCTTGCGCTCTGAATTTTATCGCTTTGGAGATAAGCGTTGCTGATAGCACGCTATCTCCGCGATAAAATTCAGAGTTGGCCGGCGATAATTATCCTCACGCTAAGAGCGCTGAGTGACCTCCTCCTGGCAAGATTTCTCAACGCAGGTGGTCGTGGCAGGTCGTGACCGCTCGTGTTGAGAAATCTGCAGCTCGCGTTGAGGAAGCTGCCGCTCTAGTAGAATATCTACTCGAGTGGCAGAAAAAATCAGCGCCCTCTAGCACGATGCGTAGTGCCTTTTCCTGTGATTTTTCAGCATGGGACAAACTCCCGGCGCTAAAAATCAGCGCGAGCAGTGTGACTTACCACACTCCGCCGTATGCGGAACTGCACGGAGCGCGGCAAACGTTTTTCAGCACTTCGGGGAATTCCGCAGAGCAGAACTCTGTGAACTCCGCCCACACTTAGTGCTCATTATGTCACTGGAACCAAGCTGCACCTGACTGATGGGCCAGAATAAGGGCAAAACTGGTCTTGGATAGCTTATGTTCTGGTTCACGGAGGATTTGGCCTGGAAACTATGGCTGGACTGTTCTTATTGGAGCAGGGTCAATACTGATTTGCATATGGCTGTGTCCAAACTGAGGTGGCATGGTGTGCGAAATAATGATGGATTGGGACATGAGAAATTACCAGTGGCTGAGAATAATTCAACCCTTTCATTCATCACTTTTTGCATATTTGAGTGCGATGGCCTGTGTGGCGGGTATGCCCAGGCATGAGTCCTGTGCTCACTACGCCACTGAAACCAAGCAGCACACAACTGATGAGTCCTATTCAGGAAGAAACCGATCTTGGGTTGCTTGTGTTACAGTTTAGGGAGGACCTAGGGAGACCAAGGTCCCAAGTTCCACCAGCAGTTCGGTTTTACCTGCCCTGGTGTGTCCGGGTGCTGAGGTGCTGGTCGAGTTGGTAACCTAGTGTGCTACACTGTTGGCAAAGAGGGGGGCCACCTAGAAATAGGCTGCAAAGCTGGACTTGGGGACAGGTCCGGGAGCTCCCAATGGGGTCTCAGTTCGTGGGGGACCTGAGAATAAGGGGGAGCACTGGGTGCTTGTGGACCCGGGCTGGGGAGCTTGAGTGCAGAGGGTTTTGGTCTACTGGCCCTTGTGCCTTGTAGGCGGTCTTGGTTTTTCTGTCTGTACCAGAACAGGCGGACAAAACAGGAAAAATGGGCTACTCTTGGTGCTAGCCTCTGCAGAGCTTATGTTCCTCATTGGCTGGGCAGTCTTTGAATGGTTGGAGTCCGGAATGGACTACGCTGATCTCCTCCTGGGTGACTAATGCGTTGGTGGACCCAGTGGTCAGGAACTTCTTGGACCTATTCGTCGTGGTCGGTGCCTGCAGGATGCAGGGAAGTGGCTGCTCCACTCCAAGGGAGATGCTGGCTGGTTTTTGAAGTACTGGCAACCCTCTGATGCTTTTGGAGGATGCACAGCTGCAGGACGAGTTGGGTCTTTGCAATTATCGAGTCTGGAGCCGGCAGGCAGGGTTTGGCGCAAAAAGTCCACAGCAGTCTTCAGTTCTCATGTTGATTGGCTCTTCTGTGTCCTCATCTTCTGTAGTCAGGTCAATCTAAAGTTCTGGTGGCAGGGGGGCACGTAAATACTAATTTAAGGGGCATAGGGGAATGTAGAGTAGTAGCCAATGGCTACTTAACTTTGGGGTCACTACGCCACCTATATGACCACTTCCTGTGGGAAGTTGGCATAACCCTGCCCCAATGTTCCTAATTCTGCCATCACCAAGATGGTGGAATTTTCCTAGAGTGAGGCACATCAGGCAGCTCACCTTAGGGGTGTATCTGACCTGGGTGTGCTCCACGCCTCCTCACATAACTCATTTCCTGCTTGTCCTGGTACCAAAAGGCCCTAAGTACATGGGATGGCATCTCCCAGGTCTGAGGGAAGACGGGGTCACATATCGAAGGTGGCAGAGGCTTTGAAGCCTCTGGCCTTGGTATGCTGATTTACTAGTCATCCACAGCTCCTGACAGATCAGGCATTGTTCCTGACCTCTGACAGCAGGGCTCTCGCCTACTAGGGGGTCAGAAGTGCATCTGTGGTGGCAGGCTGGTCTGTACCAGTCAGCCAGAACACTAGAGGACTAGTAGGGTTCATGGTGCACTTCTAAGGTATCCTCTGGGTGCATGTATTAATAAATCCATCACTGGAATCAGTGTGGGGTTATTAATACGAGGTGTTTGATGCCAAACACCTTTGGTTTCAGTGCAGCCATCATGTAGCTGTAGACCTCGTAATCACCAGTGCCAAGTACATATACTTAAGATGGCTTTCCTGTTCACTTGCAATGTCTAAGAATCGACTTAGACATCACGGGGGTAAATCTGCTCATGCAGGTATGTCCACCCATGTAATATAATGCACCCTGCCTTGGGCAGTAAGGCCTACTCTAGGGGTGACTTACATATATATTGCATACAGTGTCCTGCAGATGTGTGCCATGTTGTGTTTTCACTTTTGTCAGCCCCATTTCACACAGCCTGCAATGGCAGTCTGCATGAGTGTGGTGAAGATTCTCTTAGGGTGGCAAAATACATGCTGCAGCCCTTAGGGACCCTCTTTAGTACCCATGCCCTAGGTACCAGGGGTACCATTTACTAGGGACTTAACAAGGGTGCTAAAGGTCTTGCCAATTGGGGAACAATTGTACAGTTTTAGGGAAAGAGATCTGGCACTGGGGGACTGGTTAGTAGAAACCCATTGCACTTCTGTCAAAATTGCATCAGATACCAGGCAAAAAGTGGGGGTGACCATGTCAAAAAGGGGCACTTTCCTACAGCTATCTTAGTAGATCAACCTTAGTGTCAAAATTTGTAGGTGAGTATGCTGAGTCGCCCAAGTTACATCCAAGTAATAGCACCATGTTCTAAAGTTGGGTAAAGCAACACAAATCCCTTTTTGCGCAGATAGAAGGGCATCTTTCCAATGTAAAATATCTTCTGCACTGGAAAGTAAATACTCTTGCAACACGTTGCACCACTTTGTGTAACACTGCATGATTTATTCCAATGCAAATCCTTAGTAAATCTGGCACGGTGTTTATGAAAGTTACATTATCATGTTTATTGCACCTGCAGACCTTTAGAAAATCTCATCTTCACAGCATTTAATTTTAAAATACCTTAAATCAATTCCACATAAATGCACAAGTGGCACATTTTTCTTGATATTCTTTATAAAAGATGTAGTAGTATTGTAAAGACAACTGCTGCTGTTTTTCTCCCTACTACAGTTTAACAACAGTGAACACTACAGTTTTTACTATTCAAATAGGTCACTTGGATTCCTTTTAATTAGTCTTCCTCATTTATTATGTCATTAATTTGTCACTTAAAAACCTTTTTCCATACCAGTACATAATATATCACAGAGAGTAATGTAAAAAATTATTAGTTCTCAAACTACAGATTTTCTAACCCTTTCTAGAAAGTCTTAGAACTAAATGTATGAAAACCTTGATAAGCTCCTGTAACCCCACATGTCCCTTCATCCAGTCTGTAAATTCATCTCATCTTTATTATGGTATTCTACCATCATAGGAATCTCCACAAAAAACACTCCTGTCACTTCTTGTTTATTGCTGAAACAGGGTGCTTAAGCCAAAATAAATTGAGTTAAATGTGCCTCTACTGAAGCGAATGAATGGCAACAGTAAAGTACCTAAGTCCTATGGTAAGAAGAGCGCTGACACCCACTCCCTGCACCCTGGCCCTCCAGGTCGGTGTTAGGAGAGAACTGTAAAAGTGACACATTTGGGAGAGATGTGGCCAGGCTCTCTCTTGCAAGTGCCCGGAATGATAGATGCAAATAATCGGCATAGAAGTGGTTGTTTGGTTTAGCGATGCGAGGCCATACTGCATGGATATAGGCTTGCTGCAAAAAATGTTTGTTTTAATTTCAGGGAAATCAACAGTGAAAACCATCCCAGCAGACCATAAAACAGGCTCAACTTTCTGGCACTCTCTGATTTCTCTATAGACCACTGTCCAACCCTGCTATCAACTACCCAAATCAAGCTACTCTGAACTATATTCACGGATAGTACCATGTAGTCTCGTCTGCACTGAATCCGCCAGTATGGGCCTCTTCAACACCGGCTTGAGTTGTGTTTTCCACCTGTTCTGCACAAGGCTTTTCCAGGTGCTATGTGCATCAGTTCAGAGAATCTTAATGGTTGCTTGCCTTGTTGCACATCAAAGCCCCTATTTATTTATTTATTTTTTAACAATTTTAAACAGCATCATGTCGCCATGAGGTATTCAAGTGCTTTACATAGTAAAAGGATCACTATTCATGAAAATATCAAGCGAGAACAAGATGGAGTGGGTGAGAGTGTTAGCAGGAGAGAGGATATAAAGCTCCTTCTGTTGCCCTCAACTGCAAATAAAGTGCCCCAAAACGGGTCTCAATTCTGTACACTGGAGAAGATTGTGTGTCCATAACTTCAGTGGGGTGTACCCAGTCAATTCTGAACCTGTAGTGAAGATAGGGCCATTCCTGATCCCATTATGATGGAACTGTTGAAGAACCAGGTTCACAGAAATAAGTTTTAAAGAAGTAGGTCTTTAGACCTTTTCTGAACTATAAGATGTTGGCGAGTTAGTGAGTTCCAGGTGCTAAAGGTTGAACCAGAAAAGGATTGTTTCAGGGCTTGGGAAGATCCAAGTTTATGTTTTTCCAGGATTTGAGAATACTTACTTCTGGATTGTCTTGCACCTCCTGATATGACCAGGAGATCTGCTAGGTAGGTTGGTATGCAAAGGTGCCTCCGGGCAAACTACTGGTTGGTAAATGAAGTCCCCTTGGCTGCTGAGAGTTCTTGGGACCCAAGAACTCCTCCTGTTACCACCAGTAAGTCCCACATAGCCAGATTGCTGAGAGCTCATCGTAGACCCCGTCCCTTTTCTCCACCACTCTGCAAACATGCCTTCCAGCATGTTACTGGTTGGGGGATTAAGTCCCCTAGGATGCTGAGGGTCATTGGTACTGTAAAATTTCACGTGTCCCCTTTACATGAATCAGTCATTTTAGCCAATTTATTCCAAAATTGTGCTTTAAATGCACTTTTTGATTTCATTTTTTTCAAAATTTTCTTCGGGTGGGGGAACCTCCTAGCGTAACCTTACTTGAGGAAGGTTCCCTTGCTGAAAATCAGATCGGGTATTACATCTGGGTTTCAGAAGTGCCAGTTGAGGATGTAGGTGGAGATAATATAGCGAGTGGGTGGAGCCAGTGGAGGATGTGCGTGGAGCTGGGGGAAGTGGGTGTGGCCTCCTAAAGAAAAAATTGAGCACCTGCACTTAATATTTTATAAATTAAGCACTGGTCAAAAGTCATTGTGTAGAAATGAAGGCAACTTAAGAAATGTGTGCATGTAAAATGGCAGTGTTTCTTCCCTGGCCTAACCTAGCCACATGACAGGGTTTGGCCACATGAAAGGAATTGTATTGTATTGTAATTGCATTTATATAGCGCTTACTACCCCTGACGAGGCGTCAAAGCACTTTTTCGGTGAGTAGCACGCTACTCCAGGACCCATAAAGGATTAGTGTTGAATTAGTATAGTGAAATATCAAAGTAATTAAAGTGGTGGATAGGTTAGTCAGTTATTTGGATTCAGAAGGATAGCGGAAGGATAGAAGAGGAAAAAAGGTTTGTTACTATGTAGCACTTGTTACCCCTGATGGGGTGTTGAAGCGCCTTTTTTTTTGGGCAGTAGCACGTGCCTCCGGAAACCCTTAAAGGATTAGTGGTGAATTAGTATGGTGAAATATGAAAGTAATTTGAGTGGTGGATATTAGTCAGTTATTTGGAGTGAGAAGGATAGCGGAGGGATAGAAGGGGGAGAAAGGTTTGCATTCATATAGCACTTGTTACCCCTGAAGGGGTGTTGAAGCGCTTTTCTGGCGAGTAGCACGCTACTCCGGAACCCATAAAGGATTAGTGTTGAAAATTAGTATAGTGAAATATGAAGTAATTTGAGTGGTGGATATGTTATTCAGTTATTTGGATAGAGAAGGGTAGCGGCAGGATAGAAGAGGGAAAGAGGTTTGTATTTATATAGCGCTTGCTACCCCTGATGGGGTTTGAAGCGCTTTTTTGGGTGAGTAGCACACTACTCTGGAACCCATAAGGAATAGTGTTGAATTAGTATAGTGAAATATGAAAGTAATTTGAGTGGTGGATATGTTAGTCAGTTATTTGGATTGAGAAGGGTTGGGGAGGGGTAGAAAAGGGAAAAGGTTTGCATTTATATAGCACTTGTAACCAATGTTCCCTCTAATTTTTTTTCTCTGTGTGCGGCAGTGTGAGGTCTCTGTGCGCTCCAGCCACGGCAATGTGCGCCAAGAACCCGACCACGTGTGTGGGTGCAGCAACAGTGGTTTTGCCTCGGGGTTCCTGCTTTATTGTGCAGATAACTGACTTAGGTACTGGAACGGAGGAGGCCTGTTTGATGGGGCAGGCAGAGCCTGACTGGGAACCCAAAGTAGCCTGGCAATTTTACTGCACCGGCTCCCACCCTCCTGTAACAAAACTGGCCCCCACTGCTCCAAAACTGACCCCCACCCTTCCAGCCTCCCAGGCAAACGCATGATGCCTACTAAGGCAGTCCAGCCAGGGGGATGGCCTTCGTATTGGTGACTGGAGTACAATGGTTGTGTCATGTTCGAAACGAGAAAGTGCAGTGCAGAGCATCTGCAACCACAGCAAAGCTACAATAATATATATTAGAAAACCAGGGCAACCGGCCTCATTCCACAGTGCCAGTGAACCTCTTCTTTCCTAACTAACAACACAGCGGCGGCTCAGGGACATCTTAAGGACTTTGAGCGCCCTAGGCCATACGTATTTTAGGGGCCTCTGTGCGGATCAGCTTTGAATTTATGATCCAGTTTCAGCTTTCTCGTGTCCTTTTGGCCAGATCACAAACAGTGCACAGACACACTGGTTCAAATTCCAAATGTGTTTATAGTTAATATTCAGGGATAGTGATGTATTTTTCTAATATTGTAACACAGTAGAAACTCACTAATACTACTGCAAATAATCACTGTGACATCCTCCCATTTCTCATATCTGAGATCCTGTTTGGATCTACAAGAAACATTTTTATGGATTTTGCATGAAACAAAAACACATTTGTCATAAAATGTCTGTAATACAATCTCATAGCAAAACCAAAGGGGATGATGGACGGAGTGTTGAATATTGCAAGCACCCACCCCCAGTCAACTGATCTGGGTTTAATCCATCATCATTCTGTAACCCACTCTGCCACCCCAGTTAAGACATGGCCATATGCAAATCAGTCTGACCCTGTGCCTCATGGGAACAGTCCAGCCCGAACTGCCAAGCCATGTCTTCCCTGGACCAAGCATCCTGGGACCGGTTTCTGGCTTACAGCCGTCATCAGCCAGTTCTGCATTCTGTCCATCAATTGTTGTTTTTGCATTTGTCATCCTGAGTGGGACGGGTATGCCCAGACCTGGGTCCCGTGCTCTCCATGCCACTGGAATCAAGCTATCCTGGCTGAAGAGGGGTGAAACCCCGAAACCCGTCCTAGGATGCTTGTTTCCAGTCCAGGGAGGACCTGGCCTGGCAGTTCGGGCTGGACTGCTCCCATTGGGCACAGGGTCAAGACTGATTTGCACATGGCTGGGTTCAAACTGGAATGGCATGGTGAGAAAAAATACGATGGATTTAGGCCCAGATCTCTGTACTGGGGTGAATGTATGACACTGTTCTGCATTCTGTCCATCAATTGTTGTTTTTGCATTTGTCACCCCGAGTGGGACGGGTATGCCCAGACGTGGGTCCCGTGCTCTCCATGCCACTGGAATCAAGCTATCCTGGCTGAAGAGGGGTGAAACCCCGAAACCGGTCCTAGGATGCTTGTTTCCAGTCCAGGGAGGACCTGGCCTGGCAGTTCGGGCTGGACTGTTCCCATTGGGCACAGGGTCAAGACTGATTTGCATATGGCTGGGTTCAAATTGGAATTGCATGGTGAGCAAAAAAACGATGGATTTAGGCCCAGATCTCTGTACTGGGGTGAATGTAGGACTTGTTCTGCATTCTGTCCATCAATTGTTGTTTTTGTAATACAATCTCACACATTACCCAGATTAAAAATAAATGAAAGGAAAATGCTATTTGCAATATTCTGTTTAAGAATTATTCAAGGTCATCAGGGTAAGACTCTGCAGAACAGAGCTGGCTCTACCAAGGTGGGGGTTACTCCACCCTTTAAAACTGATAATCATGAGTTCACTTATCAGCTCTGAAGATGGTTTCCTGGATACGCAGGGGGAACGTACATAGAAGTCCACCATGTGTGCTTTCAGAGTCACTAATATATGTTAGTGATTCTGAAAGCACACGTGGTGCTTTTAGGCTTGCTCAGGGCTTTAAGTGGGATGAAAAAACTGGGAGTCTCTCAAAGGGGCGTGCCTGATGTAATTAAGGGCGTGGCTTAAAACACGTAAGCTAAAAATCTGTGCTTAGCATAGTGTGCCGCCCGACCGTTATTGTGCTGCCTCTGTCATTGCATCAAGATATATAATACAACAAGTAACATTATACCTACAACAAGCCAGGACTATTGGCTTTGTCAATGGTTGTTAGTTGCATAAGATAAATAAGCAACAACTACGGCTTTTTTTAATATAATAACGAAAATGCCTCAGTTCTGAAATGATCAGACTGTGAAAAAACTATAAAAAGTCCTCTGAAGTTACACAAAAGGCTTTGAGCAGTTGCGCTGCTGCAGAGTTGAGATTTTTTTTTACCCTGAGGGTGAGGGCAAAAATGAAGAGCCTGATAGGGACCTGTCTCAGCACCGGCTTTTAAAAACTCAGCATCGGCAGGACCCAGCCCACTTAAAGCCCTGGGCTTGCTGCATGCTTTTTGTTAATAGAGCGTGGCTGCGGGCAGATTGTGTACATTTTTGAAAGTATACATCCTAATTGCAGCAATTAACATGAATACTTTAAAAAATGCACACAGTCTGCCGGCAGCCATGCGCTATTAACAAAAGGCATGCAGCAAGTCCAGAGCGGGACGTGTGCTTTCAGAATCACTAACATATATTAGTGATTGTAAAAGCACACGTTATGTTTTTAGGCTTGCTGCATGCCTTATTTTAATAGAGGGCGGCAGATTGCGTGCCTTTTGAAAGTTTTCATGTTAATTGCAGAGCCCGACATACTAATACACGGGGCTGCATTTAACATGAAAAACTTTCAAAAAGGCACACAATCTGCCCCGCTCTATTAACAAAGAGCGTGCAGCAAGCCTAAAATACAACATGTGCTTTCACAATCACTAAGCCATATTAGGGATTGTGAAAGCACTCAGTCGTGCTTTTAGGCTTGCTTCATGCCCTTTCTTAATAGAGTGCGGCTGGAGGGAGATGGCTGCTTTTTTAAAGTATTCATGTTGATTGCAGCGCCAGTCATGGTTCTACAGGGCACTGCGATTAAGATGAATACTTGTCTCTCTGGGGCGCAGACAGTCCCAGATATGTCATAGCTGGCAGCCAGAGCTTTGTAGTGTTGTATTTCAAAAACTACTCAGTCTAACGCTTGATGCGTGGTATTTGGCATAGATGTGTATGTACGATTTAGCCAGTTTCATATAAATAGCTTGCAACTGTCCTGATCACCGATACTGGACAACAATTGCTCAGACAAGTGAAACACCGATACTGGACAACAATTGCTCAGACAAGTGAATATAGTTTCTGCAGAAATAGACTGCACAGCCCAAACATTGATGTTAGGATATGTAGCAGAGGTGTTGTGTAGCTAGTATTACTAGTGAAGCTTAGGCCAGGTAAAATATAGATGTAGGGTTCTGCCCCAAAAGTTCAAGAAAAGCTGAGATACATATGCAGGCGCTTGTCGTGAAATGGCAACACGCGCACAATATTGCAACAGATTAGAGCCGGATCTAATGATGGGGCCCGTTCAGCAACAATTTGGCGGATAGTATAAAAGCTGAAGCAGGCCCCACTTGAACAAACGTGGATTTTTCTTAATATCTGTTATCCTTGTCTGCATTTTAGGTATGATGTTTGATTAAAAAAAGAAAAAGTAAGAAAGAGCGGTACTGCTCATGCACTTTCAACTTCTGACAGGCACCTGAAAGTTTGACTACCTTACCTCAGCCCTTACGTGCCTTAGCAGGCATCATTTGAAAGTCAAAATCAAATCCCAAAGCTCAGCACACAGTATAGTGTATGTCTCACACTCATCAAAGGATCACTGAAGCCAGCCGTCGCTGATTCTGGAAATTGTGTTTTTCAGGCTCGGTGGAAACAGTTCAGAAATCCCTGCATTCCGATCCTTGCACTCGCACTTGACATTCTGAAAACACCTAAATAAATTCCGCCTCTGAATTTCTTTCTAAATAAATGTATTTGCGTTATCTTGCTATTAAGGATCACTGCCTTTCTATCTCCTTGATGAATCCGCTCCTCTGCTTGCTCCCCTGTCCTTGTTTACATTTACTGAGTTTGTTTATGCGGTTTTTTTTTGTTCTCTTTTCTTTTGATACCTATCTCTTCTTTTTCACCATGCAAGTCCAAAAGCACGACGTGTGCTTTACACGTTGTTTTTTGTGCTTGCTGCATTAATTTTCTTAATATAGCACGGCTGCGATCTAATTGTGGGCATTTAGGAAAGTATTCTTGTTAATTGCAGCACCATCATGCGCTGCAATTAACATAAATATTTTCACAATGGCCCACATTCAGGCCGCAGCCGTGCTCCATTAAGAAAGACATGCATCAAGTCCAAAAGAACGACGTGTAAAGCACACGTCGTGCTTTTGGACTTGCTGCATTTCTTCTCTTAAAGGAGCGAGGCTGCGGGCTGATTGTGGGCCATTGTGAAAATATTTATGTTAATTGCAGCTCATGCCGGTGCTGCATTTAACAAATATTTTCACAAAGGCCCACAAACAGCCCCCAGCTGCGCTTCATTAAGAAGGAAATGCAGCAAGTGCAATAGCCTCCACAACCAGGAAATTACCATTTTTCGCGCCGCTCGCATTTTAAAAGCGGCGGTGCGAATTCTCTCCCGGGATGGGCTGTGGGTGCGCGCTCCACACACAGCACTGCGCGCTCGGAGGAACAGACGTGCGCGCGAGCGCAGGCGCGCACCTTACTGGGAACACTGCTTGTAACCCTGATGGGGTGTTGAAGCGCTTTATTGGCGAGTAGCACGTTACTCCGGAACCCATAAAGGATTAGTGTTGAAAATTAGTACAGTGAAATATGAAAGTAGTTTGAGTGGTGGATGTGTTATTCAGTCGGTTAGAGAAAGGTAGCGGAGGGATAGAAGAGGGAAAAAGGTTTGCATTTATATAATGCTTGTTTACCTCTGATGAGGTGTTGAAGCACTTTTTTGGCGAGTAGCATGCTACTCTGGGACCCATAAAGGATTAGTGGTGAATTAGTATAGTGGAATATGAAATTTGATAAGTGAACATGTTAGTCTGTTATTTTGATTGAAAAGGATAGTGGAGAGATAGGAGAGTGAAGGATTTTGATTTTTTTTTTTGGGAGGTCATAGCAGTAGGAGGAGGCTTTTGGATGAGTAAAAAGGGGTTGTGGAGGGGAAGAGTCAGAGGGAAGAGTTTAGAAAGGTTTGTTTTGGGGATCGGTATAGTAAAAGAGGTGTCAGATGATGCAAGGAGGGGTAGAGTAAGGAAGAGCCTAGAAAGGGTTATTTTGGGGATCGTAGTAGTGGTATGGGGTTTGGGATAAATGAGAGAGTGGGTGTATAGGATATATTGATAAATGTATAGGGTGAGAAATAGGGTAGTGCATTGGAAAGAGTAGTAGAAATAAGTTTGAGATGAGTCAGAAAGTTGGGTTAGTAGATATATTGAGAGAAGTATAGGGTGAGAAATAGGGTAGTGCATTGGATATACTGAATTAGAAGAAAGTGATAAATATATAGATCCATAAGTACACTGAAGTATATAGATGCATAAAGGAGGTAGGTATATGTAGATTAAAGATATTGATAGAGGTACAGGATGAGAAATAGGGTAGTGCATTGGATATGCTTTAACACACAGATCCAAGTACATGGAAGGTACATAGATGCACAATGGAAGAAGTACATGTAGACCAAAAATGCACCAAATAAACTCCGGTTTTCAAGTGTTATTGTACTTTAAAAAAAAAAATGTTTTTTAACATAATTATTCTACTTGTTTATACAAAGCAATACACAAAGATAGGTACATATCTATAATAAAAATAAATGATTATATACAGAGGGATATGCTGTAAATTTCTGTTTGCGTATGGTGCTTATGTGGGGAAGAGACAATTCTTGAGTAGTTTTCTGAAGATAAGGTGACTGTCCGTGGATCTTATGTTGGGGGTAAAGAGTTCCATAGTTTGGCTGCTTGAACAGAGAAGGATGTGCCACCCATGGTTTTTTTCTTGTATCTTGGGATTTTGAGGCAAGGTGCCAGTTTAGAGCGGAGGTTCCTTTGTTGAATGTGTTTGGTGATTTTATTCCTGATGAAGAGCGGTCCCATTCCATGTATTGCTTTGTGGGTGATACAAAGCAGCTTGAACGTGGATCTTCTGGCAACTGGTAACCAATGCAGGGCTTTCAAGGCAAGTGAGATGTGGTCTCGCGGTTTTATATGCAAGAGTAGTCTGGCAGTCGAGTTCTGAATCCGTTGTAGTCTTTTCATGGTCGTTAAAGGTGATCCGTGGTAGAGGCTATTGGCGTAATCGAGTTTAGACAGAACAAGGGAGATGGTAGCTTGGACCTTGTGTGGAAATCCCAAATGAGGGAAATTTAGTCGCAGCGTTTTTATAGTGACAAAGCTTGATCTTGCTAGTTTGTCCACTTGGGCATTCATCGATAGCTCGGAGTCCATGGTCATTCCGAGGTTTCTTACTTCCTTCGATACTTTAGGTGGTGATCCCAGTTCATCAGGCCAGGCAGCAAGTGGGTCATAATGTTTCCAATCGCCACACGTGAGTATTTCCGTTTTGGAGGCATTCAATTTGAGGTGGCTCCAAGTCATCCACTGATCCACGGCTCTGAGACAACTGAAAATTGGGGAGTTTCCAATGTCTTTGGGGCATTCCAGTTGAAGGAGTATTTGTGTGTCATCTGCATAGTTATAGCACGTGAGGTGAAATTGATTGATCAGTACCGGTAATGACTTCATGTAGATGTTGAAAAGCATGGGCGAGATGATAGAGCCTTGAGGGACCCCTGCTTTTGTGGAGTATGGTTTGGATGAGAAAGGTGGGGTATGGATGACATTAGTTCTGTTTCGAAGGTAGGACGCGATCCAGTCTAGAGCAGTCCCCTCTATGCCGGCTTCATAGAGTCTTTGTTTCAGAGTGTCATGGTCAACCGTGTCAAAGGCAGCCGAGAGGTCCAAGAGGAGAAGCTCAGCAACCCCGTTGCGGTCTACTGTGTTCTTCAGCTCATCCCAGACGGCAAGGAGGGCAGATTATGTGCCTCTTCCCGGACGGAAACCTGTTTGGAAGTCTGAAAGTATGTCATTCTCTTCAATGAATTGTGACAACTGGGTGAACGCTGCTCTTTCTATCAGTTTGCCCAGGAAAGGTCCATTTGTAATGGGTCTGTAGTTGTCAGGGTTCAGCGGGTCCAAGTTTGTTTTCTTCAATAAAGGGCGTATGTATGACTTTTTGAGTTCTTCTGGAAATATTCCGGTAGTTAAGGAAACGTTATTGATTCTTCTTACTGGAGTGGCAGCAGAGGTTGTTAAAAGAATTGTCTTGAAAGTTTGTGGTGGACACGGGACAAAAGGGCTGCCGGCAGGCCTGCTTACTTTAACCAGGTCCATAAATTCATCGTGTGAGATGTGTTGGAAGGAACGGAGAGACTGGGTTAGAGTATTCTTGGATTGTTGTTTTGTCAAAGGGTTAGTGCTGGTGCTTTGTCTCTGTTTTAAGTATGAGTCCAACGTGTCTGCTTGTCAGTGTAATGATTTGCCAGTTTGTCTGTGAAATCTTGAGTAACATGATGAGTTCCTTCTAGGCAATTTGGTTTGCAAAATTCATTGAGTATTTTATAGAATTCTTTATTTGCACATTTAGCATTTTGAATTCTGTCTGAATAGTATCTTTTCTTAGCTTTTTTGATAGCTACTTGTATAATCTGTTCATTTTCTGTAGGTGAAGTTTGTCTTTTTTGGCGTTTGTTTTGAGCCAGGTACGTTGCAGCTTTCTAATTTGTTTTTTATGTCTTTTATCTCTATGTTTCTCCAAGGCGCTTTTTTTCTTTTGTTCTGTTGTGTGGTATCAGGATGTCAAAAGCTTCCTGTAGCCACTCACATAGTTTTTAAACAGAATTTATTGTTTCCAGATTTGTACTGGATGTTAGTTGTGTTTCTAAGTGTTCCAAATTGAGTTTGTTCCACGGTCGATAGGTGGATGGATGTAAGGTAGTTTTAGGTGAGTCGCTTAGTGTTGTTTTATGTTGGAAAGCAAGCAAGTGGTGGTCTGACCATGTGACTGGAGTTATAGTTTGAAAGGTAACTAGTTCGGTATTAGCAAAAATGACATCTAGGATATGTCCAGCGATGTGTGTGGGTTTGTGGACAATCTAATGCAGGTTTAGTGCGTCTAGGCCAGTGATTATTGTTTTTGGATGGGTCATATTGGGTTTGTCAAACCAAATGCTGAGGTCACACAGAACGCATAGGTTGGAGTGTATTGTTATCTGGTTTGAAACTGTGTCTAGAAGTGCGTCTGGGAATGTTGCTTTGCTAGGTGGAGGTCTGAAAAGGAGCAGAAAGTTACAGGAGGAAGACGGTGTAGGATTGCATCTGGTGAGAAGAGCCTCACAATTCTTTATGGTGATGTCGTCAACTTTAGTGATATGTAATGTTTGCCTGAACACAACAGCTAGACCACCTCCTTTTTTGCCTATACGATTTTGGGTGATTGTTTGATAGCCTAGAGGAACGGCTTCATGCAGGACTGGAGCCATATCATCTCCCAACCATGATTCAGTTACGAATAGTATGTCTGGTTTTGCATCGGTGAGAAGGTCGTAGATGTGATGTTTGTTTTTCAGAGAGGGATCGAGCATTTATTAGTAGACAGTTTAGAGAATGGGCTTTGGTGATAGTGAGACTTTGTTTTGTAGAAGAGTGATTAGTATTGTGTGGGTTTGTAGCAGGTGTGTTTTTAGTGCTGGTATTAGCTGTGTTAGGATAGCAATCGTGTAGCTGTTCTGCATCTTGTTCCTCATCCAGCATGCTAAGAAGGCATTTTGATGGGTCTGCGTGTGTAGGTGGTGGAGACGGTGTTTGAGAGTGAGTTGGTGTGCTGTGTTGTTTTCGTGGTGTAACATTGTTGTGCAGTAGACATGGGGAAGTGAAGTTGTGAGTGTGGCATGTCGCTTATATTGTTTGCGTGTGTTTAGAGCGGAAGGTGTATGAGTCAGGGGTGGTGGTGCAGCATGTGGGTCATGTAGTAAGGTTCTAAATTGTCCAATGGATGAGAGGCGTTTGGAAGAGAGTTGCTGTGTTGCTGTATCTGTGTTAGATGTGGTGGAAGAGAGAAAGCTTGGCATTGGTGCTTGTTCCTTTGTGTGGTTTGAAAGGTGGGTGTATGTTTGTATTTTGTGATGGTAAGTATTATGAGGTGTTGTGCTTGGAAGATCTTGTTGTGTTGGTGTGCGTGATATGTTTTGTGTTTGAGGAGTAGTGAAAAGAGGTGCTGGTGTATTTGTTTCATGAGATGGATTTGTTTGTATAGTATTGTTTGTGAGAGGAGGTTGTAAGGTAGAGGGGGTGGTGATGTGTTTATGAGTAGAGTGTATGTTTTGTGTATGTGGGAATGAAGTAGAGGTAAGAGTGTTTGTCTTAGACTGGTTTGTTGCAAGAGTTAAAAAGTATGGTGCTGTGCAGTGTATGTGTTGTGTGTTTGTGTTATTATGGTAGAAGGAAGAGGAGGGTGTTGGTTGGACAAATGATGGATGGCTGATTATATGTTTGTTAGTGATAAAAAGTGGTCTGTTAGGAGTAATTAGAGCAGGGAGTGTGTGTCTGGATGGGATGTAGTTAAGTATGGTGTGGAATGGGGTTGTGTTAGTGATAAGTGGATTGGTTTGTGGTATAGGATAGAGTTGTGTATTGTTTGTAGGTGTGAGTGTTTAATTTAAACCTTATTTTAAAATCAAGAATGAGTTGTCTATAGAAGGTGAGTTGGTGCTACGTGGAAGTATGTTGATTCCCCCAGTTACCCTTAGAGCTTTTTTGGTAAGAATGGCACATCAGGGCCACATGGGCGTGACAGGCACAAAGAAAAGGGTATGCAGTTTTTACTGGTGGCCTGGTATGGACAACAAAATTGACATGATGGTAGGTAAGTGTAGTAGTTGTAGTCAGGCTGACAAATCTTTGCAGGTTTATAAAACTTCCCTATGCCCGGTCGGGTTCCCTGATGGCCCATGGGAAAAGTTGGGCATGGACATTGTGGGACCCATGTACGTTCTTCCAGCAAACATGAGATACGCTTTGGTAGTTGTAGACTACTTCTCAAAATGGATAGAATGTAAGTTGATGAGGGAACCTAACATGATGGCTGTCATTGAGTTCCTCTCTACCCTGATCAGAAGAGAAGGTTTTCCCCAAGTATTGGTAACTGACAGAGGAGTGCAATTTAAATCAAGTGCCATGCAAACGTTTGTCAGTTGCTATGGTTTCAGACATCTTTCTGTTGCTCTATACAGTCCACAAGGCAACGGAATGGTGGAAAGAGTCAACAGACTGTTGAAGGAAAGCATCCAAGTGGCTTTGACTTCTGGGGAGGAGGTGTTGAAGTCAGTACATTACAGGCTATGCGCTACATGAACACACCACACTTTTCCACGGGAGTGTCCCTGTTTGTATTATTAAGAGGCAGGCACTGGTCTTGTGATTTGTCACCAGCTTGGGTTTTGGATAAAACAGATGCAAGCAAGAAAGTTCCTGTTATGGAAAAGGTTTGTCACAAGGTAAAAGAAGGCCTAAGTAAAAGCAAAGTGAGACATAATGTTTTAAACGAAGTAAAAACATACTGTTTCAAGTGGGTGATGCAGTGAAAATTAAAAGGCCACATAGGTAAAAAAAAGGATTGGTTCGAAATTCTTCCACGCCACGCAGGTGGTGAAAGTTTCTAGCCATGCTATATTGGTAGAAGATGGGAAGTGGTGGATCAAGAGGAACACTGCATTGATCAAGAAAGTGGATAACGAAATTGTGGAAGTGGTAGCTTCTGTAAGCATGAGTGTAGGGAGTGGATGGTGGCTTGGCAATGAGTATGGCAGTACTGATGAGGCAAACCCGCAAGTGATCAGTTCAGGTTCAAGTAACTGGGGTGGCGGGGACTCAAACGTCGTCCATAGTGAAGTGACAAATTCCAATATACGTGCAGGTCCCTCACGGGTGTCCTCTAACATCATTCAAGGAGGAATCACAGGTACCACCAATTCAATGGCCTTCCCCAGGAGGGAAGGCAGAAGGAATACCAATTGTCACAAATACTTGCAAGACTACATTTTAGACTAATAGTTTCAGGAGGGTGTGGAACATGGCTACATTGGTTACTTTTATATAAGCATGGAGTATTTGATAGATTATTGTATGCATAAGAACTTATGTTTATGCTATTTACTTATGTTATGTTTCAGCGATGCTTATTCTTCAACGGTGTTCAGTATCTGCAGCTTACAGTGATACTTTGTTTCGCATATTTTTACAAGCATTCATATTTACTTATATTTTCTCATTTTCTCATTTTCTTTTCGTTTTAGTTTAATTTGACTTTTAATTCATTGTTCCACTTTCCCATGGGTTTTGTTAAGGGGGAAGATGGTGTTATGTTTTGGTTGGGTTCTGATCTAGAACCCTCTTTGTAGAACCTTAGCTTCACCATGCCAGTGGTGCGTTGGAGCTCTATCAGTTGGCGAGAGCTGGGACGGACTGAAGGAGTGGCCGTGTGCTGTCCCTTACATTAAACCAACTTACGCCTTTCCTACTTGTTGTCCCATGTCTGCTGTTGATCCTCACAACAGGTACATATAGTGCTTCCTCACTGGCAGTTGCGGGTAGGCTGCCCTGTATCCATTACATGAAAGGGCACCTCCCCAGGAAAGAATGCTTTCCCCTCAAATATATAAACACAATTACACTACAATGCAAGACAATTGTCCTCTCCCTCAACCTGCAGTCAATGAACAGCGTGACCATGAGGATGTCATTCCATTGTGGCCCTCCATCATATAGAGTGTCCCAGAAGAAAAGGGCAGCAGTGACACTTGTCCAGTGGCCCCTTTCCGCCCTGCCTAGGACAGCTGTCTCCCTGATTGGGGAACTGATTGGTCTGAGGCACAAGGTAGCTCGGTGGCTCACTCTCCCTCCGGAAACATTCTTAGACTTTTGTGCAGTAAAAGGTAGCACTGCCTATAACCATTAGAAAAAAAATCTGCAGCCCTTTGAACTCCAAGCACTGAAGAAAAGTGGGAAAACAGACCCCTGTCACAGTTGACATCGAACATATTGTGAGTGTTCTCTGCTTCTCACCAAGGGACACCTTGTAACTTTTTTTTGCTATTTTTAAAATAATAACCTCTAACATTTTGAAAGAGCCTCGTAAACCAGCCATCTGGTCTGTTAAAGTCAAGTGACCAAATGTGATCTGTTGCCCATACGCACGCTGTGGGCCACGATTTCCACATATCTTGTTCTCTGTGACACATGAAAGGGAATGATTACTAGGATAAACATGTATTTAAAACATGTTAAGGCTGTGCCGAGGGTAAGGTAATACACATTATTATCACGTTTATGCAGAACATTTCGCTGCCCAGCTATTTTGCTATTCTTTTAAACAAAAGATTACCAATTTTATCACGTAGTTTCAAAACTCCACTCCAAGCTCCAACACACCGGGAGTTGAAGGATGATACATGGATGATACATTTTGGGAGGTAGAATGCTAGGAATGGAGGACACTGGGTTCTTAGGTCCTTAATTTAGTCCAAGGGCCATGATAGATGTGGCATAAGGGCCTGAGCTGCCAACTTTGGAGCTGGGGAACCAGGTTCGAGTTACGGCGACAGCTCAACATCCTGTGATTCTGGGCAAATCACTTAATCTCCCAGTGCCTACCAAAAATGAATGTGTCCTTGTGTAATGTAACTGGTGCTCATGTAAAGGCTCCAATACCCTCAGATCGAGTTTGCGCTATATAAAAGTGCAAAAAATAAAATTAAAAAAATGGACCATGTATATCTATTGTATGTTTAGGTTAAGGGGTCTCCAACCTTCCCTATATTGAGAGCTACTTATGTTCAAAGACACGTATTGACAGCTACTAATATTATTAGTGCTGTATAATTTCAATTTTTTTAATTGTATAATAATTCAACCAAACAAAAGCTTTCTAATTTAATAAGCTGGGCTGAACACAGGTGAGCTACTCAGAGGTAGCTGGAGAGCTACAGTAGCTCACGAGCTACTGGTTGGAGACCCTGTCTAGCACCACAACACTGCAGCGAAACCCAGAGCCTGGGGCCAGGCCCTTCTCTTCACACACGCCACAGCTATCTGCTAAAGACCTAACAGGAGTAGGTGGCCTCAAGTACAGGACGAAAGCTCACTACACCTAATTAGGGTCTCATGGTGGGCTCTACATTTGCATTCTCTCAGGTAGCTAACTGACACACAATCCATTGTCACAAGGGTGACTTTCATCCAGCTACGGGTGTTCATCCAGCAGTGACAGGAGAATGCAGGTGTTAGAAATGGGATTTCTGGTTGGCTAGGGCTTGCGCCAAAGCCAGGCAGAAACCACCACTCTAGTCAGGGCAAGGGAGTTACACGCTGAAGATAACCCCTGCTCACCCCCTTGGTAGCTTGGCACGAGCAGTCAGGCTTATCCCAGAGGCAATGTGTAAAGCGTTTGCACAACACACACACACAGCAGCAACACACTAGGCACACTACAAAAGAAACTCCACACATGGTTATATAAAAAAATAGCCTTTGTATTATCCAAAACACATTAGAATCATAATCACACATATACACTGTGCCAACTGGCACTAGGCAATATTTACAGGGGATTATATACACATGACAGGGCCAATCGGGCCACTGTCAGAACCTTTTAGAAAGTCCTAGTAGCACATGTAAAACACAACCAGTAACTACTGGTACAATACTGTACTTAGCATTAGCATGGGCAATATAAGCACTTTATGTCTGCATCATAATTAGGCATAAAATGTAACACATGGTGCATAAACCTTCCAAGCATAAACACACTACGCAATAGGCCTCACAAGCATAAACACATTATGCCATAAAACACAATCAGGAGGGCACCTTAGTGACACTCCCTGGTGCATACATCACCTTCCAAAATGACCCCATGCCAACTGGCCTTTCACGGGGCTCAAAATGCCCTCTGTCCAGAATGTCCGGGCGAAAACTGTGGGCCTTTCAAGTAGCCCTCTGGCTGCCAATGCAGCAAGAACCACAGTGCGCAATGCGCTGGGGCGTGGGGTGCATCTCACCCCCCTCTCCTCATGAAACAAAATGCCCCCGTGTTGCAGCGGCCCGCGCTCCTGCGGTGCAGCTGGAGAAATGAGGCCTGGCACAACTGTGCCTCCTGAGTCCCACTGGGACCCTGAAACAATATGGCACCGAAGGTAAATCAGCTCTGGCACCACGGTACCTAAGGGGGGGGGCCCTTCCGGTTCTTTCAATCGGCATCACCATGCAGCACAAACTGACTCGGTACTGGCACTCTCCGTGTCGCCTAAGTCCCACCCTGGGACTGCAATACATCGTGCCCCCAAACTGCCAAGAAAGAAATGCTCCCACCTTCACGGTGACCGGAGCTTGATAATAGCAAGCTCAGCCCCACTCACCGTTCCTCGGGGGCTGAGCTATTCTTCCTCTCGCCGGCTCCATGTACGAGCAAAAACGGCAGGATGCAGCAGAGGGGAGCCCGCAGGGCTCCGGACCATTCTTCCCTCTCGCCGGTCACCAGGAACCACGCGGGGCTCTCCCTTTCCTCCTGGGAGCCCCGCCCCTAAGCAGGCACAAGTGCTCCTGACTTCCGGCCTTGCGGGGCGATTCCCGCAGGTTCAACAAGTGGAACAAGGTGGCATCAGGCATCTGCCACCCGCTTGCATGGGCACCGTGGAAGCCCTCTTTGGGAAAAACGGAGCAAGCCTCCTCCTGGACTCTACACACGGGGCTTTCTCTTCCACACGGGAGCCCCGCTTGACTTTCAGGGCTGGCGTGGCTCCGCCCACAACCAGGCAGCCCGCCTGGTTTCCGGGTCGCCGCTCGTGGTGCGGTGGCCCATTCTCAGAAATGCGAGACGCGGGGTGGGCTCCCGCTCTGTTTCCAGCTCACAAGTGTGGGGTAGGCTACCGCCTGATTAAACACAGGTGCGGGGTGGGCTCCCGCTTCCCTCGGGCACTAACGCGGGGTAGGCTCCCGCCGCACAGGCAATAACGAGGGGTAGGCTCCCGCTGTCCTCGGGCAATACAGGGGAATCCCCGCATCGGGATCTCCTCAGGGCACGTTGCAGCCCAACGCTGCGAGACACACGCGCTCCTCTCTCCTTCAGGAATCAAGTTGTAGCGCTCATGAGGCGCTAGGGTCCTCCAGGGTCAAGGGACAAAGCTGGGCCCAGGCAGGCCAGCACACAGGGCCCTCCAGCAGGGAGGCAGTCCCTTGTGGTGGTTCCTCCTGGGGCCCAGCGGCAACAGGTCCCAAGGAAGCACCAAAGCACAACCTTTTCATGGGGTCACAGCCCCAGTACTTATACTTCATTTCTCCTTTGTCTGCCCTTGGCACAGGGCTTGGGGGAACCAGCCTGAGCTGGTTCTGGGGAGTGTGGAGCACTTTGTTTACAGGGCTCCTCTTCCCCTTTGTCAGGTTGGGGCTCTGTCATCAGACACACCACAGGGGGGTGGAGCCAGCATTCACATAGGCAGGCACAGACCTATTCAGGGTCAGGGGACTACTCCACCCACCACTCCAAATGCAGATGCCCTATTCAGCCTAGCGCTGACTCACCCTGCCCCTCCTGGAGCTACACACACCTCACCAGCCCCTGCCACTCCAAAGCCAGACATGCAATCCACATCAGGCAGGCAGACACATAGCACACAGAAATGCCAACTTCTAGAAGTGGTATTTCTAAAATAGTTATAATAAATCTGCGCACACCATTGCGTAGCATTTATTATTACTATTCCAAACATACCAAACTTGACCACGCTGCTCCTCTCATATCAGGAATTACAACTGAAACACTTATCAGGGAATCCCCAATGCAATCCTGTGAGAGGGCAGCCTCACAGCAGTGAGAAACCAAAATGGCTGTTTGTCACTACCAGGACATGTCACACACTTAAGGTACATGTCCTACCTTTTACCTACAATGCACCCTGCCCATAGGGCTAGCTAGGGCCTACCTTAGGGGTGACTGACATGCAGTAAAAGGGGGGTCACAGCACAATTTAGGTGTCACGTCACAGCTGCAGTAACACTGCGCGCACAGGCCCTGCAATGGCAGAGGACTGAGACAGGTTTGAAAGGCTACTTTGGAGGGTGGCGCAATCAGCGCTGCAAGCCCACCAGTAGCATTTAATTTACCGGCCTTGGGTATCTGAGATACCACTTTACGAGGGACTGACAGGTAAATTAAATATGCCAAACAGGTGTAGACCAATCTTACCATGTTTACCACAGAGAGCACACGCACTTTACACTGAACAGCAGTGCTAAAGTGCCCAGAGTCCTAGAACCACCAACACCATGTGAGAAAAAAGGCTAGGAGGAAGGCAAAAAGTTCAGGGATAACTCTGCAAAAAGGGCCAAGTCCAACACAACCCCCTTCCAGCCAAAACGCAGGGCAGACCAATCACCATCTTGATGGGCTTTCCTGCCTTGGGCGATAGAACACGGACGAGGGCCCTCAACTGCAGGGGCACACTCCAGTTCTACGCCATTCTGAACCCATGTGGTTCCCTCTGTCAAAGCTCCCAGGACCAACTAAGCTACCCCACTGGTACTCCCTAGTTGTCCGCGGCCAGGACCAGGCCCTAGGCCATCCAGATGTCTCTGGTCCTTGCCATCTCACAGAGTGGGGGGCAGGAACCCCTGGTACATAGTAACCATTCTCCACTCTTCCTCTCATCAGTGCAGTTCTAAACTGCCACTGATCCTCCAACCTAGGGTCCGCACCCTCAGGCTGACCAGAGGTCACGGGCGAGGCTTTCCTCCCCCTACCTCTCCTTCTAGGGTTCCGCACTCTCCTCCTTGGAGAGGCACCCTCAGAACACAACTCTCCCACCAGTTCAGGACCTCTCTCCAGCAACTGGTCTCCCAACCTAGGGTCTAAACCCTCAGGTTGCACCGGGGTCAGAGGCGAGGGATCCCTCCCTCTGCACCCCCTTCCAGAGTTCTGCACCCTCCCACCTGGAGTGGTACCCCTGGAAGACAAACCGGTCAGGACACTGCTTACAGTCATCCTTCCCTCCAGGTCAGGCAGAACCTGAACCTGGCCTCCCAACCTTGGGGCTGAACCCCGTAGCTGCGATCTTGCCTGGCACCCCAGGACTTCTGGGGACTCACACAGTAGCCCCCCAGTCAGGACACTGCTTACAGATGTCCTTCCCTCCAGGTCAGGCAGAACCTGAACCTGGCCTCCCAACATAGGGGCTGAACCCCACGGCTGAGCACTTGTCTGGCACACCAGGACTTCTGGGGACTCACACAGTATCCCCCCGAGGGTAACACATGACTCATGTGTCATGTGACAGTCTGCCTGGTGCAGATCTCCCGACCCCTGTCCATCTGACAGTGCGCGAAGATCCCCCAGGACAGAAGTGGTGTCACCATGGTCACTCCTAGGAGACTCAGCCCTTCTGGCTGGCCCCTGGCCCACTGGTTCTCCCACTGGGGAACACATCCCCCTCTCACCCCTCAATCTGGACTTCTGCACCCTCCACTTAGGAGCGGCACCGCCAGACACCAGAACCACTGGAGCTCCGTTTACAGACGCTCCAGGTTATCCTGACACTAGGAGATCCCCCTCAAATGGCCTACTAGTACAGCCTAGGCCCCCAACCTGGTGTTCCCTTAGGTAACCCTCAAGGCCCTGAGAGTGGGTTTCGGGCACCTTGGGACATAGCCCACACTCACTCCTTCTCCACTGAGACAGGACGTGAGCCCCTACACCCCTCCCACTACACCGGGACCTAGCTGGGCTACTCTGAACCTCTTCCACCACACAGGACCGGAAGATACCTGAGCCACTCCTTTTGGGATCACTCCCCAATGTCTCTTCAGACCCTCCGTCACACAGCCAGAGGTCTGCCTCCCGTGCAAGCTCCCTGGGATCAGAGAACTCACACTCCAACAGGTGTTGGCGCAACCCCGGAAAACAATAACTGAACTTGTGCTCTCTGACAACCAGATTGAACAGCCCTTCAAAATCATTTGCCGTGCTACTCATCACCCAACCTTTCAGTGCATCACAACATTCATCCACAAACTCCCCCCAAGACTGGTGAGACAGTTTCCTACTGCCCCTGAACCTCAACCTATACCCTTCAGGTGTGACACCCTCTTCCAAGGAACTAGGTACCACGCTCTGGGATCTGGGAGTGGGACTTCCTGCACTGGACTCCATATTGCTGCCACCACTGGATCCCACCCTCACTGGTGAATCCAGACAACTGAAACTGCACTCAGGGGATAACCTACCCTCCAGAGCTAGTTTCTCCCTGGCGAAGGCCCTCTCTGCCTCCGCCATCCTCTCCTGCGCTAAGACCCTCTCAGTCTCTAGCTTTTTCTCTTCAAGGACCAACGCCTTGAGACTCAACTCCTGGGCCCACAAGGCCTTTTTCTCCTCCAAACCCAGCTGCGCTATCTCCGTGGCATACTCCGACTGGAGCGTGTCCAAAGCCAGCTGATGCTCCCTTTCTTCCCTCCTATCCACCCACTCCTCTGGGGACAGGGAAAGGGATGGGGCACTGCCCCCGGCACTGGACCCAGCAAGGGACTCCCTATCTATGGGGTCCTCACTACCTACTGGCGCCCCTGCCCTGTCATTTTCTTCCTCTTCTTCAGACTCTTCAGGGCCACCCTCAGACCGACCACCCTCTTGGGGTATGGCCTGGGCACTCTCCCACCCAGAGCCCTCACGTCTCCATGTATCCTGTTGCCATTGTAGCAGGGCGTCCCTAAGGGATAGCTGAGTGTCTTCCCCACTCACTGCTAAGCCTCTCTCATCACAGAACCCCCTTAGCTCCTCTAGACTGTAGTTCAACAGCAACAGATCATATGTGTTAAAGGCAGGTTCAATTCTGGCAAGGCACTTAAACCCACAAGGGTACAACGCAAGACTCCTAGGTGTAAGATCTGAAGCAAGAGTACACAATTTGAAAATGACACTTTAAGGAGAAAAATAAAACTCAGGAAAAATAATCCCCAAACCTGTGATTATCTAAATGCAGAGTTTGTAGTGCAACCTGTTGTCGCTGTGGTACTGCGCAAACGCAAGTCTTATCCTCACCGCTGACAACCAATGTTAGAAATGGGATTTCTGGTTGGCTAGGGCTTGCGCCAAAGCCAGGCAGAAACCACCACTCTAGTCAGGGCAAGGGAGTTACACGCTGAAGATAACCCCTGCTCACCCCCTTGGTAGCTTGGCACGAGCAGTCAGGCTTATCCCAGAGGCAATGTGTAAAGCGTTTGCGCAACACACACACACAGCAGCAACACACTAGGCACACTACAAAAGAAACTCCACACAAGGTTATATAAAGAAAAATAGCCTTTGTATTACCAAAACACATTAGAATCATAATCACACATATACACTGTGCCAACTGGCACTAGGCAATATTTACAGGGGATTATATACACATGACAGGGCCAATCGGGCCACTGTCAGAACCTTTTAGAAAGTCCTAGTAGCACATGTAAAACACAACCAGTAACTACTGGTACAATACTGTACATAGCATTAGCATGGGCAACATAAGCACTTTATGTCTGCATCATAATTAGGCATAAAACACATGGTGCATAAACCTCCTAAGCATAAACACATTACACAATAGGCCTCACGAGCATAAACACATTATGCCATAAAACACAATCAGGAGGGCACCTTAGTGACACTCCCTAGGTGCATACATCACCTTCCAAAATGACCCCAGGCCAACTGGCCTTTCACGGGGCTCAAAATGCCCTCTGTCCAGAATGTCCGGGCGAAAACTGTGGGCCTTTCAAGTAGCCCTCTGGCTGCCAATGCAGCAAGAACCACAGTGCGCAATGCGCTGGGGCGTGGGGTGCATCTCACCCCCCTCTCCTCATGAAACAAAATGCCCCCGTGTTGCAGCTGCCCGCGCTCCTGCGGTGCAACTGGAGAAATGAGGCCTGGCACAACTGTGCATCCTGAGTCCCACTGGGACCCTGAAACAATATGGCCCGAAGGTAAATCAGCTCTGGCACCACGGTACCTAAGGGGGGGGCCCTTCCAGTGCTTTCAATCGGCACCACCATGCAGCACAAACTGACTCGGTACTGGCACTCTCCGTGCTGCCTAAGTCCCACCCTGGGACTGCAATACATCGTGGCCCCAAACTGCCAAGAAAGAAATGCTCCCACCTTCACGGTGACCGGAGCTTGATAATAGCAAGCTCAGCCCCACTCACCGTTCCTTGGGGGCTGAGCTATTCTTCCTCTCGCCGGCTCCGTGTACGAGCAAAAACGGCAGGATGCAGCAGAGGGGAGCCTGCAGGGCTCCGGAACATTCTTCCCTCTCGCCGGTCACCAGGAACCACGTGGGGCTCTCCCTTTCCTCTTGGGAGCCCCGCCCCTAAGCAGGCACAAGTGCGCCTGACTTCCGGCCTTCCGGGCCTATTCCTGCAGGTTCAACAAGTGGAACAAGGTGGCATCAGGCGTCTGCCACCCGCTCGCATGGGCACCGTGGAAGCCCTCTTTGGGAGAAACGGAGCAAGCCTCCTCCTGGACTCTATACACGGGGCTCTCTCTTCCACACGGGAGCCCCGCTTGACTTTAAGGGTTACAGCAAACAAATGATGGACGGAATGCTGACAATGCAAACATTCTCCCCCAGTCAAAAGATCTGGGTTAAATCCATCGTTCTTTTGCCCACTACGCCACCCCAGTTTGGACCCAGCCATATGCAAATCAGTCTTGACCCTGTGCCCCATGGGAACAGTCCAGACCGAACTGCCAGGCCAGGTCCTCCCTGGACTGGAAACAAGCATCCTGGGACCGGTTTCAGGGTATGTCACCCTTCTTCAGCCAGGCTAGCTTGAATCCAGTGGCACAGTGAGCAAGGGACCCACGTCTGGGCATACCCATCCCACTTAGGGCGAAAAACGTTACAGCAAACAAATGATGGACGGAATGCTGACAATGCAAACATTCTCCCCCAGTCAAAAGATCTGGGTTAAATCCATCGTTCTTTTGCCCACTACGCCACCCCAGTTTGGACCCAGCCATATGCAAATCAGTCTTGACCCTGTGCCCCATGGGAACAGTCCAGACCGAACTGCCAGGCCAGGTCCTCCCTGGACTGGAAACAAGCATCCTGGGACCGGTTTCAGGGTATGTCACCCTTCTTCAGCCAGGCTAGCTTGAATCCAGTGGCACAGTGAGCAAGGGACCCATGTCTGGGCATACCCATCCCACTTAGGGCGAAAAGCGTTACAGCAAACAAATGATGGACGGAATGCTGACAATGCAAACATTCTCCCCCAGTCAAAAGATCTGGGTTAAATCTATCGTTCTTTTGCCCACTACGCCACCCCAGTTTGGACCCAGCCATATGCAAATCAGTCTTGACCCTGTGCCCCATGGGAACAGTCCAGACCGAACTGCCAGGCCAGGTCCTCCCTGGACTGGAAACAAGCTTCCTGGGACCGGTTTCAGGGTATGTCACCCTTCTTCAGCCAGGGTAGCTTGAATCCAGTGGCACAGTGAGCAAGGGACCCACGTCTGGGCATACCCATCCCACTTAGGGCGAAAAGCGTTACAGCAAACAAATGATGGACGGAATGCTGACAATGCAAACATTCTCCCCCAGTCAAAAGATCTGGGTTAAATCCATCGTTCTTTTGCCCACTACTCCCCCCCAGTTTGGACCCAGCCATATGCAAATCAGTCTTGACCCTGTGCCCCATGGGAACAGTCCAGACCGAACTGCCAGGCCAGGTCCTCCCTGGACCGGAAACAAGCATCCTGGGACCGGTTTCAGGGTATGTCACCCTTCTTCAGCCAGGCTAGCTTGAATCCAGTGGCACAGTGAGCAAGGGACCCACGTCTGGGCATACCCATCCCACTTAGGGCTAAAAGCGTTACAGCAAACAAATGATGGACGGAATGCTGACAATGCAAACATTCTCCCGCAGTCAAAAGATCTGGGTTAAATCCATCCTTCTTTTGCCCACTACGCCACCCCAGTTTGGACCCAGCCATATGCAAATCAGTCTTGACCCTGTGCCCCATGGGAACAGTCCAGACCGAACTGCCAGGCCAGGTCCTCCCTGGACCGGAAACAAGCATCCTGGGACCGGTTTCAGGGTATGTCACCCTTCTTCAGCCAGGCTAGCTTGAATCCAGTGGCACAGTGAGCAAGGGACCCACGTCTGGGCATACCCATCCCACTTAGGGCGAAAAGCGTTACAGCAAACAAATGATGGACGGAATGCTGACAATGCAAACATTCTCCCCCAGTCAAAAGATCTGGGTTAAATCCATCGTTCTTTTGCCCACTACGCCACCCCAGTTTGGACCCAGCCATATGCAAATCAGTCTTGACCCTGTGCCCCATGGGAACAGTCCAGACCGAACTGCCAGGCCAGGTCCTCCCTGGACCGGAAACAAGCATCCTGGGACAGGTTTCAGGGTATGTCACCCTTCTTCAGCCAGGCTAGCTTGAATCCAGTGGCACAGTGAGCAAGGGACCCACGTCTGGGCATACCCATCCCACTTAGGGCGAAAAGCGTTACAGCAAACAAATGATGGACGGAATGCTGACAATGCAAACTTTCTCCCCCAGTCAAAAGATCTGGGTTAAATCCATCGTTCTTTTGCCCACTACGCCACCCCAGTTTGGACCCAGCCATATGCAAATCAGTCTTGACCCTGTGCCCCATGGGAACAGTCCAGACCGAACTGCCAGGCCAGGTCCTCCCTGGACCGGAAACAAGCATCCTGGGACCGGTTTCAGGGTATGTCACCCTTCTTCAGCCAGGCTAGCTTGAATCCAGTGGCACAGTGAGCAAGGGACCCACGTCTGGGCATACCCATCCCACTTAGGGCGAAAAGCGTTACAGCAAACAAATGATGGACGGAATGCTGACAATGCAAACATTCTCCCCCAGTCAAAAGATCTGGGTTAAATCCATCGTTCTTTTGCCCACTACGCCACCCCAGTTTGGACCCAGCCATATGCAAATCAGTCTTGACCCTGTGCCCCATGGGAACAGTCCAGACCGAACTGCCAGGCCAGGTCCTCCCTGGACCGGAAACAAGCATCCTGGGACCGGTTTCAGAGTATGTCACCCTTCTTCAGCCAGGCTAGCCCACAACCAGGCAGCCCGCCTGGTTTCCGGCTCGCCGCTCGTGGTGCGGCGGCCCATTCTCAGAAATGCGAGACGTGGGGTGGGCTCCCGCTCTGTTTCCAGCTCACAAGTGCGGGGTAGGCTCCTGCCTCTGAATAAACACAGGTGCGGGGTGGGCTCCTGCTTCCCTCTGGCACTAACGCGGGGTAGGCTCCCGCCTCACAGGCAATAACGCGGGGTAGGCTCCCGCTGTCCTCGGGCAATACAGGGGAATCCCTGCATCGGGATCTCTTCAGGGCACGTTGCAGCCCAGCGCTGCGAGACACACGCGCTCCTCTCTCCTTCAGGAATCAAGTTGTAGTGCTCACGAGGCGCTAGGTTCCTCCAGGGTCAAGGGACAATGCTGGGCCCAGGCAGGCCAGAGCACAGGGCCCTCCAGCAGGGAGGCAGTCCCTCGTGGCGGTTCCTCCTGGGGCCCAGCGGCAACAAGTCCCAAGGAAGCACCAAAGCACAACCTTTTCATGGGGTCACAGCCCCAGTACTTATACTCCATTTCTCCTTTGTCTGCCCTTGGCACAGGGCTTGGGGGAACCAGCCTGAGCTGGTTCTGGGGAGTGTGGAGCACTTTGTTTACAGGGCTCCTCTTCCCCTTTGTCAGGTTGGGGCTCTGTCATCAGACACACCACAGGGGGGCGGAGCCAGCATTCACATAGGCAGGCACAGAACTATTCAGGGTCAGGGGACTACTCCACCCACCACTCCAAATGCAGATGCCCTATTCAGCCTAGCGCTGACTCACCCTGCCCCTCCTGGAGCCACACACACCTCACCAGCCCCTGCCACTCCAAAGCCAGACATGCAATCCACATCAGGCAGGCAGACACATAGCACACAGACATGCCAACTTCTAGAAGTGGCATTTCTAAAATAGTTATAATAAATTTGCGCACACCATTGCGTAGCATTTATTATTACTATTCCAAACATACCAAACTTGACCACACTGCTCCTCTCATATCAGGAATTACCACTGAAACACTTATCAGGGAATCCCCAATGCAATCCTATGAGAGGGCAGCCTCACAGCAGTGAGAAACCAAAATGGCTGTTTGTCACTACCAGGTCATGTCACACACTTAAGGTACATGTCCTACCTTTTACCTACAATGCACCCTGCCCGTAAGGGCTAGCCAGGGCCTACCTTAAGGGTGACTGACATGCAGTAAAAGGGGGGTCACAGACATGGCACACACTTTAGGTGTCACGTCACCGCGGCAGTAACACTGCGCGCACAGGCCCTGCAATGGCAGAGGCCTGAGACAGGTTTGAAAGGCTACTTTGGTGGGTGGCGCAATCAGCGCTGCAAGCCCACCAGTAGCATTTAATTTACCGGCCCTGGGTATCTGAGATACCACTTTACAAGGGACTGACAGGTAAATTAAATATGCCAAACAGGTGTAGACCAATCTTACCATGTTTACCACAGAGAGCACACGCACTTTACACTGAACAGCAGTGCTAAAGTGCCCAGAGTCCTAGAACCACCAACACCATGTCAGAAAAAAGGCTAGGAGGAAGGCAAAAAGTTCAGGGATGACCCTGCAAAAAGGGCCAAATCCAACAGCAGGCATATGTAGGTTGATTTTCCCATTAGAAGTTCACAGTACCTAGAATCTTTGACTAAAACCCTGGTCTAGTTGAATGTCACCCCCATGACATGGGAGTTATTGCCTGCTACCAGCACCTATTCAATAGAAACTACAAGTACAGGGTCCAAACCTTTTCTATCAGGAGCCTACCACCAGTGCAGTTGAATAGTGAGGTTCCCAATTACCAAGATTTGATTTCACCTCATGGTACTTTATTCCACCATCTTCCACTTCTTGTCTCTCTTGCAGATTGTTTTTCATCCCTGCTGTATCCCTTTGCCACTGTTTTCCTAATTTTCTCACCTGCCTTCTTTCTCTCTTTTCTGCCTTTCTCTCTCTGTTCATCTGATCAAAGTCTGATGATAAAAAAAAAAATCCGGGACCTCAAAAATTAGTGCTGGAGCACAGCAACTGCAACCACTTGCACAAAGTACCCACTGGCAGCTAATTCGGGTGTCATGAAGCTGCATGTTAGTTTTATACAAAATAATTGCATAATAATAGTCACATAACACAATATTAACAACGACAGAGGTCGTGAGGGGGTCAACAGATTGCAAGTGGGACTGTCCAGGATACTGATAACCTCTTGGACATATGTACTAACTACCATTTTTATGTGAGTTTAGAGTTGATCTGTTTCGTATCTTTTATGTTATCATGTACTCTGAAGTCCTTATGTGATGTAACTGGTTCTTTTGTAAAGCGCTCTGACACCTTCGGGTAAAGTTCGCGCTCTATAAAAACGCATAAATAAATACTTAAATACATTTAATACATTGAGAGGCATGCAGAACCATGAAGGGGAGCTTGAAGCAGTGTCTGTTTCCGGTGTAGCTGTGCTGCACGCGGCTGGCGACAGCAGTTCGAACCGCTCAGTATTCAGTGCCACACCAAGAACTCGAGCACGAGGACGCGTGCCCTTGTTTTGGCTGGAGGATACTCCACGTAATCCTTATCTAAATGGGAAAGGAGGCCCGGGGCTTCCGCTAAGCCTTCCAGCCCACAAGAGGAAAGCAGGTTTGTACATGTGCCCTCTTCTCCGCCAGGAATGCGGTGCTTGTAATGGGCAGAGGTATGTGGCTTAAAACGCTCCTGATCCTATCTTAGTACAAAACCTCGAGGGTTTGAAGGAGATTTGTTGCAGAGGAATGGATTTTAAAATGTGATGACTAAATGTTTAATTCATGTCCACTGGCAGCCGGGTGTGCAATACCAAGTACCTGGAAGACCTGACCCTTCTCTTTTAATTTTATTGTTAGAGGTCTGGCCTTTCACCCCGGAAATGGTTTCAAAGGATATGAACATTCCAGAGACCAATGTAAATCTGTCCCTAACTAAGAGATCAAAGGATCAAACCTGGTGGTAACATTCCCCATCTGTGGATAAAGGGCATTGCAAGTTCACTGGTTCGGTAAAGAGAGGATCGGAGAGATGACAACGCGCGCTACCGAAAGAGAAGACGGACATTACAATTGTTGATATTCACAGTGGAGAAAAGGCACGGAACAGCCAATCACACTCAGGAGCGTAGATTGGTCTGTAAGATTGTGTGGAGGGAGCATCAGATTTACGGACCATCACGCTGGCATATAATGTTAAAATATATTATATGACAAGCAGGGCGCATCGCATGAGTGAGGCTTAAGAGTCAGTGGGAACAGTAAGGAATACGGATTAATAGGAGTACTAAATAAGAGAAACACAATATTTTGTAAAATAAAAATGTGTAGGGCTTTCAAAACAGAGATGAGCGAGAGCAAAATTCCCAGGTGAAATCCGACAAACACCTCACCATACAAGACTGAAAGCACCTGTACCCAACTATTCATCTGAACATACATTTATTAAGGGGGGTGTTACACACCAAACAGCCCCCATCCCCGAAGCTACGCCCCTGACCACACTCACGATGGTGTAGGAAAATATACACGTGGAGCAGGCCTACCACCACACAACTGATGGCGAAGGAGAAAAGATACACAGAGTGGCCTATGACATACCTGATAAAGCTGAGGACGCACATGGGAAAGGCTTAACACACCTTATGAAGGAGAAAATTAAAGACATGAGAAAGTGTCAAACACTCTCTGGGATGGAAAAAAGGACACAAGCAGCCTGTCGCACACACACTACGTACGACAGAACACCATTGAGACAGACTCCTCAACACCCATTGATGGAGGAGAAGAGAGCCATGAGAAAAAAAATGAAATGCACCCAATGTTGTCGAAGAGAAAAGGTGTGGAATAGAGAGTTACAAACCAATTAATACACAATGGAGAATAATGCAGCAGGCTATCAAAACCCTGTGATTGAGGGAAAGTGGGAACCTTTTCAGATACCTAATGATAGAAGAGCATAGAACGAAAAGGAGGGACATGGGACAAACTATCGATCAATCATCATTTGTAAAGCACGGCAAATCACCCGTGAGGGTCTCAAGGCCTGAACTATCTCATACCCAATGGCAGGTGAGAGGAGATAGATGGGGGAGACTATACTACTCTGTATGATGGAAGGGAGGAGACAGAGACAAGGTATCTCGCACAGCATGAAAGGGAGAGAAGCGTCAAATGCCATGCATTCACGCATAGCACAATGGGTTGAGGAGATTATTAGGACAGACTATCCCAGCTAGATGGAGCTGGAGGAGACTTATTATACACACTACCGCACATGCTATGAGGGAGTGAGTGGATAGGGGCTAAATTGCTGCCCGAAGGCCTTAGGCTGTAATCCCAGCTTCGACTTCTAACCACTGTGATTGTGAGCAAATCTCTTAATTTTCCAGGGCTGAAACGAAAAATATTTGTAATGTAAAAACACTTGTAGTCTGTGTTTTTCAAATTATATATTCTTAACCGCTACAAAATCACATACTGGTTATTCATATTATGGGCTCAATCAGACCTGACGATAATGTAGGTTGGGGAACACGTCTTTGAGATGAGGCAGCTGCAATACAAAAATGTCCTCTATAAATAGCTCATCTTTTCCAAGCAAGTGAATGATAACAATTACCCAGCTTTTTTATGGTTTGGCTTAACAGCGCAGCTGTCATTTAACAATTTTGTAAGCATCGCTAGAGAGGAGCTTTAGCTCTCCATATATTGGGAGCCAGGAGTATACGTTTTGATAGGGCAGAAGTTGTGTGCTTCCACAAAGAAGTTTTGCCCTCCACACAGCTCTGAACATTTTGTTCATTTATCCAGCTGCCTGAGCTTGAACTTTCAGGGCACGCACATGACATTCTAATGTTATTAAAGTGTCTTAGATAACAATATAACTTATGGTGTTTTTCTCTGGCAGCATCACAAATGGCAGGAGAGCATTTTTTAACCTACATGATGTTTAGGTTTGGCTTGAAAGTGCAACTGTCACCTGACTTTTTCACCTAAACCAATATTATTTTATAGTCCTTTGCTTCCACACAAATACATATCCATTCCCATGCTATTTTCTTGTATTGCTTCACATTACCATACCACATTCTTTTAAAGCCAGACTTATTGGTATTGCCAATGCTTGTTGTGATATAAATCGTTCTGAGACATTGCTCTTTCTAATTTTGTCTCCAGCACTTTAAATTGTACAGTTAGGTACAGAATACTGGCACTTCTTTTATTTGATAGGGAGAGTACAAGCACTTCTCAGCAGGAATACAATACATAAAATGGGAGACTACCTGCAATTTTCAGTAGCAAAGAGAGTGCATACCAGGACTTCTACAACTCCTTTTCAAGAATTGCTTATCCCTGTCCTAGTGTTTAGTGACAAAGTCAGCGCTTAATTTGAACCTGTGGTTTCCAGGTGCTCAGCATCCGCTCTTAATTGTTTTCGGGTGCTCGGCACTGGCACTTAATTGTCAACACTGCACTTATGACAGTCTGCCACATGGTGGCGCTGCTCATCCAATTTTGAGATGGGCAGAGCAACAGTTGTTTATAAATACAATATAAATTAAAAAATTACTACTACTTGCCTCCCCAGCCATTCCTTTTGCTTTGGGAACCTGGAAACATCTGAACTGTCACACTTGCAGGCGAGAGAAATGGTTAGTAGTTGTTTTGGTACCGACATTGGCAGCGATCATAGGGCCAATGGGTGGTGCTAGCTGCAGTGGCCTATTGGTCAGGGCCCTGGCACTTATTATTTTACAAATTAAGCACTGGCCGAAGTGTGACTGTTTTATAAATTAGGCACTACACAGTTTGAGTAAAATTTTAAATAGCAACTACTTAGGCAGTTCGGGGCACATAATATGCCTGTGCTTCTCAGCAGAGGCAAATATTGTGCACTGTTGTGATGCATTGCAAAAAGGAATCACAAATTTAGTTAAAAGCAATGTACAAATATTTGTGCAGAGTATACAGTCCAGCCCATATTTATTGTTCTTCTAAGAGAGCCGCTGCTTTGGGACTGGAATCCCCACTGAGGGAGATACGGGTAAAAGTTCAAAGTCAATTTAAAGGGGCAAAAGGAGTGTAAGGGTTTCCCAAAGCACCACTGACTTTGTTTAATAGACTCCAAAGGCGGGACATCAAAATATAATTAATGTATTGGGAGGAATGGGCGCAGTAATTTAGAGCAGAGGTCTTCAAACTGTGGGATGCGCCCCCTTGGGGGTCTGCAGAGGCATTCCCTGGGGGACGTAAATGCCTCAGTACTTACTAGTATATGCAAATAGCCTAGAAGCACAACTTTGTTTCTTTTCTCACGTTTCCAGGCCATCTTCATTTACTTGAACCAGGTGAAGTGCATAAAAGAGAATGGCACCTTTGGTCCTGAGCCTTTTGGTGGCAGGGTCTAAGACATGGATAAAAACAACAAAATATTCTAAAAGCATTTTGTTGTTTTTTCATCTTCACAGCAACTGCACATAAAATCATTCACACACCTTAAATGAAAAATAAATGCAAATTAAACTGATTGGTGAGAAATGCACTCTTTTACATTATGAAACGTCAATTCGTTAATGTAATCACTGCAGATGACTGTTTGTGAGAATAGAGAGTCACACATTTGAATCCAGTTTGTTGGGGTGCAGAAAAGTGACTTGTGTATTTATAGTTCTATGAAGGCCTACCCTGTCACAGAAAGCACTGTGAATATGTAAGTCATTATTTTAAAATTGTATTACACCCGGTATACGATAGGCTACCACACAATGATTTAGTGCATATAATAAAACAAATGCTTTCAAAGAATACAGATTATTAATAGTTAATCAGACTGCACCTAGTAAAGACATTCTTAGAAAGTCCATTAAAATACACTTTCTGAAACTCAGCATCCTTGCAGTGCCTCTCAAAAATAATACATCTTTGGCATCATGATGCTTCAAGTGATGCCATACACTTCAGACCCCTTTACTCTCACACAGAGGTACCTCCAGAACCTTTTAACAATTCAGGGATGGTTGTTTTTAACAAAAAGTATGGGCTTATGTTTTTTGTAAAATTAAAAACACATGAGTACCTTGGTCTCCATACAGCCAGACAAGTTTGACCTCCGTTTACATGCAGATGTCCTATCAGAAGAGTTAAGGAGAGGCAGGGAGAAGGCCAAATGGGCCACATTAAGAGTCCTGATTGTCTTGACCCCTGGAGCCTCAGAGTAATGGCCCAGGAGAAAGCAGAAAGGAGCAAAATACTTGGATAACTCAAAGAGGTGGCCCAGAGAAGGGGGCGCTGTGTGGAGTTTGTGAGAAATTGGGTTGATGGTTGAGGGGATGTGAGCCTTTCTCAAGCAGCGGCCACAATCCTTGTCAGGGTAAATCACAAAAAGTCACTGAACTATCCTGTGCTTAACCCTCTGGTAGCTTGGCACAAAAGCAGGCAAGCTTAACTTAGAGGCAATGTGTAAAGTATTTATGTAGCACTTAACAGCTATAAAGTGAAGACAGAACTCAAGAAAAAGAGCTCAGTAATTTAGAAAAATAGAATACAATGTAATAAATTATTTGACACCAAAACAACAACAATCTAATCAGTAGAATCAGAGTTATGTATTTCCAAAGTTTAAAGTGAAAAATAGCACCTAAAAGAGCAAAGTGGCAACTGCGGGCATCTAGTTGCGCAAGCCGGGGGCAAAATCGAAAGATATGGCGACTACAATAGCACACAGTTCAGATACATGAAAGGGATTGGGCCCAGTCTCTGTTTACCTTCAGACTTAGACGAATGTCTGTAGAAAAATGTCTGAGATGGTAAACATCACTGGCAAAAGGAAGTCAGTGGAGGCTGAGGAGAAAGCACTGTCGTTGGGGACCCACTGAGCGAAGTTGCATTGAAGATTTCTACGTTCTAACTCAGGGACTGATTACAAGTTTGGAAGTCTGTAGTGGCAATCCCTGGACCGCCAGACTGACAGTCCACCCACCATATTATGAATACGGCAGTGGGACCGCCACAGGACTGCTGCTACTGCAGGGATCCTTGACCCTGAGGCGGTGACGCTGCAGTCAGAAGCCATAATATGCTGGCAGTGCAACTGCTGGTCCGCCAAGCATATTATGAGTTTCCTCACCGCCACAGTTTCCATGGCGGTGAGCCCGCCATGAATACTGTGACAGTGATGAAACTAAGGGGGCCCTACAGGGCCCCCTGGTGCCTCAGGACCATGGGGATGCATGCAGGGGGGCACATGGTATGCTCCCGTCTGCATGCATGCCCACTCCCTGCATGGCACAAACTTAACAGTCCATGTCATGCAGGAACTTGCTTTGGTGTTCCCTTTGCGGTGCCTTTCTATGGCTCACCGCCTGGGACCTGCAAAGCAGCGACCGGCAGACCAGGAGAAAACTCCTAATCTGGTGGACGGTGTCAGTACGGCTTTGGCGATGTGGGAGCGGGACAGTCACATGGCAGCCCACTCCCACACCGCTAAAGTCGTAATTAGGTCCTTACAGCGGCGGTTCCTCCTTTATGGAGGAGGAGCGTCGCGCCGCCTGCTGAGAGTGCAGCAGGCACACTCATTAATAAAATGTTAATAAATGCCATTTTATTAATGTGTCCAAGGCTCGCTCTGTTACAGCGCGATAGCAGGGGGCGGGGATAATCAGTGCGATTGCACTATTAATGCAGCCCCCTGCCAGTGCACAGGTTAGATTAGCCGGCTGCCTACAGCCGACCAATCTGACCTGCATACTTCAGAGCCTGCAATTCCAAGGCTGAGAAACAGCTGAGGGATTGCAGCCGTAGGCCCCCAGCCTCAAAATGAGCGCTGGGTTAGCCTACTCCAGTTAATCCTGGAGCTGCAGCGCAGCTCAAGGATTGGCTGGTTTCACGTTGTCCTAGGGCGTAAGTCATTCCCTTTCTGCCGAGTCAGCCGAGCAGAGCGCCAGGAGGAAGGAGTGGGAGACCACATCCAGAGCCTGCCAGGACACGGAAATGAGCGTCGGGTGGCAGGTAAGTGCTTTGTATTGTTTTTCTTTAATGCTTATTGTCTGTTTTCCTCCGCACCTCCCTGTCTCCCCCAGCTCCCGCTCCCCACCATTCCACCCCCACACCAGCCACTACTGGGCCCTTAGTCTCTTTTTTGGAAGTCAAAAATCTGATGAAGCTGTAGGCTGTAGCTGACGAGGTCTCCATGAGGCCGGATACTCGTTCCCCGAGGAGCCACTGAACAGTATTTGCTGCTATGGAGAAGAACTTGGATCAATAAAGGGTTCTGGCCCATAATCAGCAAGGCTAGGCCAATAATAATGTGAACAACGACAAAATTGCCAATACTGATAACTGCTTTTGCAAATCACTCTTCACAATCACACGTGACACTCATAGTGATCGGGAGAAATTAAATTTGTGTTACAACGGCCCTCACGTTTGCGTGTCTAATGAATCTCGAGCTAATGTTTCAATCTCCTATATCCGCGTTCCGATCACCCATCCATCTTGTGGCCAGCAGCGACACCGGCATCTAAGTGCGCGTCTTTATGACGATGCCAATTGCGGTATCACCATTAGACACGCAAACGTGAGGGCCGTTATAACACAGATTGAATTTACGGACAGTCTTGATACGTTGGCTCAAGACGCCTCCATTTATCGTGCTGCAAGACACCCTCTCCATAATTTTCATCGCTCTTGAAATTTTGCCACAAACTATCAAAGCTTTCAAGATAATGATGTGGACATCTTGAATGGTATTTGTTACATCCTTGACTGGGCACAGTCAGTGCCACCACAAAATTCTGATAAGCTCCCTGTTCCAGGTCCTGAGGATAACCCCATTAAAACACTCAAGGTGTTTGAAACGCGTCGACCTTTGTTTGTAACCAAACAAGTTCCTTCAAGTTTATGTATCAGGTCTAGAGGGTTAAAGTACGGTATAATGGAGAATGAAGTTGACATTTGAAGACCTGAATACAGGACTGTTTGGCTAATACTCCCCCAGGGCTGGGTTGCACTTCAGAAATTTTAAAATATTGTAACGTCTCAACCTTGCCTTTGGTTTGTTCTTTCTTCTTTTTCTGATGTTTGTTCACTTCTTCTTTTTACTATTTTTCACTTCTTTTGGAACTTGAGCTTTTTTTTACACTTCTCAACTGTTTTATTGTATTGCCACATGGGGTTTGAAAAAAAGCAATGTGTTATATGTTTGTATAGTTTTATGTGGTCTTGTAATTCCTTGAAATAGTTCATTGAAATAATACCATGAACTAATTGGTTCTGAAATCAAACCTTTTACAAAAAAGAAAAAGAAAAAAGATGTATTTTTTAAAAATTTAATTTCTCCCGATCACTATGAGTGTCACGTGTGATTGTGAAGAGTGATTTGCAAAAGCAGTTATCAGTATTGGCAATTTTGTTGTTGTTCACATGGAGAAGAACTTAGCAGGAGCTCTCATGAAGTCAGGCCGACTAGTGATGCACCTTGGGCAGATCAGCAAGTAGGTAGGTCACGGTCTCCTCTCGGTTCTCAGAGCACTTTTTGGTTAAAAAGTTTCTAAGTCCCAAATTTTGGATTTGGGCTATCTGGGAACCTTTAGCACCACTTTCAATGGTGTAGGACTGGCAGGGCAACACTTGGAGGGTCAGGAATGGTTGGATCCAAGTGCAAGTTCAAGATGGTTGGAGCGTTTTCTGTCCCTGAGGCTCTGAACAGGAGGCTAGTCAACTAGCCCTTGGAATCACTCTGGCAGTCCTGGGTTAAAGCAGAAAAGAAGGTCTCAAGCAGCAGGGCAGGTTTCAGGCAGTATACAGTCCTTTAGGAGCAGCAGGGTAGTCCTGAAGCAGACAGCAGGCTACAGGCAGTAGAGCAGTCTTCTGAGAGTCCTCCACAAGTCCAGAAGCGAACTGATGAGTGAGTTTGAGGGTCCTAATGTTATATCTGGTGCCAGCTTTGAAGTGGGAGAAATATTTAGAGTTTTCTCCCTGCAGATGGTGTTGGAATTCCCTTCCTCCTTGCTCTGTTCCCAGGATGTCTGGGGGCACAAAAGGCTAGTGTGAAGTTCTTTGAATGTGGTCTGTGGAAGTGTCTTTGATGTGCAAGTGGAGCTGTGCACAGCTCCGCCCTTCCGTCCTTTCAGGATAGGCCATCCTGCCAACACACAGTCGCTCTTTTGTTTGACTGTCTGGGAGGAGCACACAAAGGCCAACTGCCAACTGCACCTAGTCATGTGACTCGAAAATGTCAACTTTCTAAAAGTGGTATTTTCAGAAATGTGACTTAAAATCCGACTTTACCAATCAAGGGGTGTTTAATTCCTTAAACACTAAACATGGCATTCTACCTGTTCCAAAGCAAACATTATCACTTATTATATGTAATAAGGAAACCCAATGTTATCCTACAGAAGAGGTAGGCCCCCGTTTTAGGAAGTTTTGTAAGGGGGCAAAGCCTTCTTCTACCTTGCTCCACTATATTGGAATTCTCTGCCTTTGCACCTTCAAAAGTGTTCAGACCGCCTACTTTTTAGTAAACTTCTCAAAACGGAACTCTAATGAAACGGATCCACTGGTCCGGTGTCCTTGCTACTGTAGCGCGGAGATACCCCTCAGGGGTGATTCCGGCCCTTTACAAATCCCATCATTCATTCATTTATTCATTGTAGTGGAAAAAGAATTTGTGAGTTATTCACTACCAGGACATGTAAAACTTAAAAGTATATGTCCAACTGTTTAAATATAATGCCCCCTGCCCTATGGGCTGTTTAGGACGTACCTTAGGGATGACTTATATGTATTATAAAGGCAGTTTTAGGCATGGCAAAAACTTTTTTATACCCTTGCTGCAAAGAGGCAGGCAACACATGGGGGCTCATTTTTTCAGAAAAGGGCAGAGAGTCTGTTTCAAGAATAGAGTGATGGACAGGATTCGTGGGAAAGGGGAAAAAGAGAGTGAGGGGATAGCCTGCTACTAAGGGCTAGAGCTATCAATAATGCAGAAGGTGCAGTTGCATTGGGGTCCAGGAAAGTGAAGGGGTCACAACACCCCGATTAATGGGAGCAGTGTTTTTTGTCTATTTCAGTTTTATTATGTATTTGCTCTTTTATAAGTCTCACATTTAGGGCCTCATTTATGAGGCCCCTTGCGGCTCATTTTTGCCGCCGGAACATCACTTTTTTTATGGATGTTCAGGTGCTGCAGCATATTTAAAAGGCCACGTAAAGCCACTTTACATGGCTTTTCATGGCCTTGTAAATATATGGCCCTTTCATACAGAACACTGGGTGTAAGGGGCGTTCCATGGGTGTTGCTGTGGGTGTTCCCACACAACACCCATGGAATCTGAAGCATTCCCAGATTTGGGAGAAATCGTAAACATGTGAATGCGCCAGAATCTAAAGCCACCCCAGTGGTGGCTTTAGGGAGGCGCAAAAAGGAGAAATGTTTCATTTCTCCTCGTTTTCTCCTTTTTCTATGTGTGCTGCATTCTGCAGCACACATAGAAAGAGGGAATCATCTGAATTGATTGATTTTGTGCAGGAAGGTGTCCCTTCCTGCACAAAATCAATCAGCCCCGCAACAACGGCAGCCTTGCACCATGGCATAAGAGTTCCTGCGTTGGCGCATGGTAGCCCATTGTGCACCAGCGCTGGGGAAAAGGACAGGAATGCACTGTTTCTCATAGATACAGCGCATTCCTGCCCTTTTGTTTTGATGTAGGGCAGCGCAGCAAGATTCCGTGCAGCACTGCCCTGTGCCAGAACTAAGGGCGGGCAGAGAACTCCGCTCCGTCAGCGGAGTGTGCGGAGATTTGCCTACTCCGCGCTCCGCTGAGAACACGGAGTATAGGGCAAAACTCCAACTCGGCAGCGGAGCGGAGTTAGCCAGCCCCCTCCTGCAGTTCTTGCAAGATGTACGTTCGACGTAGGGGGTTTGCAGGAGAGAGACGGAGAGGAAGAGGAGGGCAGCCCGGGGACGCCGCAGTACAGGTAAATGTGTTTTTTTCTTTTTAAATTAATTTTTAAATACTTTTTACTAGGGGGGGTGGAGGTGGGTAGCGGAGCGAAGCAGAGCGAAGCGGAGTTCCACTGAGTTTTTACCCAACTCCGTGGACCTCCGCATAGTGGCACTACGCCAGCTCCACCCGGGGTTAGCCAAAACCTCATAAATAAGGCCCTAGTGTGGATTATGAGCTAATGGAAAAGTACCCCTGAAATGATCTAAAAAGCCCTCGCCCCTGCACTCAGCCTTGCCCCTCCCACTCCCCAGGTCTTTTCATACAGGTTTGGAGGCGGGCCGGACTTCAAAATATTTTGGGTAGAGGGGCTCAAAGCAAAAAAGTGTGAAGACCTCTGAATTAGATTTATTTGGATACTTGGGCTTGTAAAAACATAAAATTAGGGTAGTGTCTGGACTGGGAGCTAAAACAGACCTGTAAAATATTTTAATTACCAGACCCATATTTCAAGCAGTATAGTTTTGACCCGCTCCAGTAATAATTGGACTGTTTCTTCACATTTCTTTTCTTTTTAATAGAGACAAATGATTACTTTTACTTCTCATTTTCTAATAGCTAAAGTGCCCAACATTTTATAAGCTGTTCTCAAGATAAACACATACTGTGGGATCTAGCACAGTTCTTGCAGCACTATTTCTCCACAATAAGAAATCATGAATGTCCCTATTGGTAGAATATATGAGCCACTCCCACTTGATGTTTTCAGGGCTGAGGTGCTAGGAACAACCATCAGTGTAATCCGTGACAGCATTAACTTCCGGCAAACCACTACGTTCTTCTTTGTGTCATATATAATCTCATCCCAACAGTCATTAGCATGATAAACAAAAAGAAATATGGGAGCATATTAATTTATTGATGAATACATTTCTTACATTGTATTGGACCTGGCCCTTTTTGCCTGGTCTCCCCCAGATTTTTCGTCTTCTGTTGCTGAACCTATTTTTGTTGGCATTAGGATTCTGCGCACATTTCCCCTGCTAATGAGTGGTAAAGTGCTTGTGATCTCTCCCTAAACATGGCACTATTGACATCTACCTGATTTTTATATTTAATTTACTTGTAAGTTCCTAGTAAATGGTAATACATGCTAAATGCTACTAGTGGGTCTGCAGCATTCATTATGCTACCCACTGAAGTAGCTTTTAAAAACTTGCCTCTGGCCTGCCACTGCAGCCTGTAGACCAGTTTTAAACTGCCATTTTGACCCGGTAAAATAAACCTTTTGCCAGGCCTACACTTTCCTTTTTAATACATATAAGTCAACCCTAAACTAGGATGTAAAGGCTAATAGGGCAGGGTGCATTGTATTTGAAAAGTAGGTCCCGTGGGTTTAGGTTTTACATGTTCTAGCAGAGAAAATCTCCTTAAGTCGTTTTCCGCTGTTGTAAGTCCTATCTCTCCCATTGACTAACACTACTAACACTGGGTTACTTTATTACATTTAATAAGTTATAACTTTAGATTGGGCCATTAACTGTAATGGGGCAACCCTGTATTCCTCAGAACCTGGGTATATACAAGAGTTGCTACAGTGTGTTCTGTCGGATCAAACAATTGCTTAGTTTTCAAGAGAATGGATCAAAATAAATCAATTAATCATCAAAGATGAAAGGATAAGTCGAAACACACCAAACCAACAAAAGGACATAATTCATATGTTATATTTTATATAACCATTGATTGTTTCATGGTATATAATGCTGTTACACAATTAAATCACATTTAAATCACAGGACAACCACATTACTTGAAAAGGACTGATATAACATACAGTGTGACAGTGTTACATACATATTTACAATTAACCAATACAAGAATCAAGACAACATATGGGGGATTTTTTAAAGCATCCGTCCTATTATCCTATATAGCGTTCAACTAACACCCTGTTTACTCTTAACAATGACTTTTGAGGTGTAGTGACTTAGGACGTGCTGTGAGTAAGCGTCAACGTTTCGACCCAGGATGTATGTGTTAGTTGAAAATATCCAGTTAGTAGACACTAGTCAGCTTCTGGATGGCAATAATGAAATAGAGTTTATACACCATGATGTCAGTACACTTGGAGATGCTATGTGTTGCTGTATATAAACTGTGGGACTAGACTGTATATAAATAGTGGTACTATACCCATGGATTAACATGACAAAAAAGAGGTTGGCTGCAAATTACAGTTTTTATTGTCAGGTAAAAAGGAAGGTTTAAATATTGTTTGTAACTGTGTTTTTTAAAATTGGACCATATCTCCCACAATGCCTCCTAATGGGCAGTGAAGGGAGTAGTATAAATGGCCTTAGAAGAAGAAGTCACCTACTGTGACAATGACCCAGAGCGGTTGAAACCGCCTTGGTGGAGCGTTTGTAAAGCTGCAATAAATCTTTAGAACTCCAGTTCACCGAGTACGGCGTCTACTTGCTCAAAAATAAATATGTACTTATATAAACACACATACATATATGTGTGTGTATCTTTATATATATGTATATGTACACACACACACATATATATAATGTATATATAATGTAATACAATTGTTAAAAATGTATATTTTACAATACGTTAATTTTTTTGTTTAATTCTTTAAATTTACTACTAGCAAAAGCACATTATATCCATAGATATCTATATGTATACCTATATTTTTTTTACACAAAACAGAAAAAAATATTAATGATTCAATTACAAAGCATTAAATAACTTACCAAACAAATAAAATTAAAAAAATGTAAAAAACAAAAAACACATTTACAAAAAATATTATACATTTTTAAAAACATATACAAATATAAACAAGTACTACAACATTCAAATTACAAATATTAAAAATATATATTTAACCAATATTAGGAAATGTATTTGAGTCTGTGAATAATAGATATACTATTCCCACTCAGTTTTATGCAACAGTAGAGAAACTGTAGGACTTCTAAGGGGTTACATTTATTATTACCACTACAAACAGTGCAACAGTAGGGAAAGCGCAAGATTTTAGAAGGAATAAGTTTACTATTCCCACTCCAGTCTGTGCAACAGTAGGGAAAGTGTTGGGCGTTAGAGGGGTAAGATTTTCTATTCCCACTTCAGTTTGTGCAACAGTAGGGAAAGCGTTGGACCTCAAAAGGATAAGATTTACTATTCCCAGTCCAGTCTAAGCAACAGTAGGGAAAGCATTGGACTTCAGAGGGGTTAAACTTACTATTCCCACTCCAGGCTTTTCAACAGTAGAGAAAGCATTGGACTTCAGAGAGATTAAATTTACTATTCCCACTCCAGTCTGAGCAACAGTAGGGAAAGCGTCGGACTTCGGAGGGGTCAGATCTACTAATCCCACCCCAGTCTGAGCAACAGTAGGTACACTACTTCATTTCAAACACATTACATACTTGAATAACCCTATTAATTAAGAAAAGATATACAACTCTAAATAGAAACATTATTGCTTAGCATTAAATATATATAAAATAAACAATCACCCAATTTACAAATTTCATAAACAATGTAATAATTAACTTTCAATAAAAAAATAATGCTTATTCAATTTTACTTAATTAGCATTCCACCCTATAACACCCTACGAACTTAGCAACCCACACATAAAATATAATGAAAATAAATAAGTATAACACAATTTACATATCTGATAAACAAGTACATATTTAATTAACAATTAATAGTTAGTTGTTAATTAATTATTACTTAATTAACTTCCCATCCTACAACCCTACAAACCCAGCAGCCTACATCTAAAATATAACTAAACGATATGATTATTACACAATTTACATAATTATTAATCAATACAATATTAAATTCTACATTAATAATAATTATTTTGTAACTGTTATCTAATTAACTTCCCATCATATACGCCTAAAAACCTAGCAACCCGCAACTAAAATATAACTAAAATGCATCAATGTTACATAATCTAAATAATTAATAATCAATTGAATTATTAATAATAAATTATTAGTTATGTGTAATTAATAATTACTTAAATAACTTCCCATAATATACCCTTACAAACCCAGCAGCCGGCACCTAAAATATAACTAAAATATATTTTTATCACACAATTTACATAATTAATAATCAATTAAATAATTGATAATTATCAATTACTTATTACCTAATTTATTTCCCACCTTATACCCCTACAACCTACACCCAAAATATAAGTTTAATAATTCAATATTGCATATTATACATAATGAATATCAATCACATACTTGAAAATTATTATTTAATTCATAATTAGTTATTACTTCATTAATTTCCCACCCTATCCCCCTACAAACCCAACAACCCGCTACAACACTTTGAATTACATTAACAATAAAATAAACAATTCTAAATCCCTTAAATTACAAACTATATTAAAATAATTTAATAACAATTATACAATCAATACTAACACATAAAATTAATTTATAGACAAAAACACATTAAATAAAATTAAAAAACAATATTCTTAACAACTATATTATTGAAAACAATATTTACAACAACGATATTCTTAACAACAATATTACTTATCTGAAAAAACGATATTCTTGACAACGATATTTCTGCTTTACAATATTTTTGCATCACAATATTTCTTTTCGATATTTCTGTCTCCGATATTTACAACTCAATATTTCGTCCAAATACGCATGCAACTGGATCTGCCTGAGCCCTGTTGCAGGCCTCTGCTGGAATGACTCCTCATCCCCTAGAGATGTCGCCCAGGTCCTGGATCCTTGGCTGGTATCAGAGTGTTCTCCTCCCTGCCTAACTGTGTGTTAAAACAAAACCGACGCAGTGCAACACAACTCGACACAGGACCTCATATCGCAGCTCCTGACCGGCAGCTCATCAGAACTGAAGCAGCGCAATACAACTCGACACAGAACCTCGCATCGCAGCTTCTGATAGATGGCCTAATCGGAATTGGTGCAATGCAGGACTTTGCGCTGCAGCCCTTGCAGCTCCTCATTGGAACTGACACTGTGTGACACAATGCCTCACATCAAGGACGTAAGGTGTAACTCTCAGTGGGACTAACCTGGTCCCTGTATCCGGACTGCACTCCATCGTGGTTGGCCTGATCTTGTGATTTGTCTCTCTCCAGTGTGACCAGATAGCCACAGTTGGCGCTTTATGCTTCTAAGAGCTATTTTTACTTAAAGATTTTTTATTACATATCTCTGGATCTACTGATTAGATTTTGGTCATTATGACGCCATTTTATTTATTAAAATGTACTCTATTTTTCTAAATTGGTTTGAGATTTTTGTTGTGTAGACCTAGATATTCTAGAACTAGAGGTAGGCAGAAGATAAGTGAAATAAATATTTCCACACAGAAAATGAAAAGCCACCCTACAAAAATCTACCCTTCAAAGATCTGCAGACTGACTGCACGTTTTGAAATGTAATGTTTTGTCTTTTCTAGTTTTGATGTGATCTTCTACTCTTAGTTATATATCAGATGCATACATTTGCAAGCCTACACCAAGGCCCCCCTGATGGTGCTGAAGGCCTTTGTGTGTACATTGTTCTGAACCCTGTGTTACTCCAGATGAAAGAGTGGAGGGATAAGAGACTAAAGGTTCCATTAGCACACAGAACTAGTGAATTACTTGCAGATGCACTTGAAGGGGCATTGCTATCTGCCCTGAGTATGATGAGTCCTGTGAGTATGGTGCAGGGGTGCAGCTTCCTTAAGTACCTGCATTGGTGTTCCCTTGGGTGATTGGGTGACTCGTCTGGGTTGTGTGTATGGCTGCAGTCTGCCCAATGTGATGGTGCTTCAGGTGGATGATGGAGTACCAGTGTGGTAGTGGAGCTGGGTCTTTGTTCCCTTTAGGTATATTTTACACTGCTGATTCGGGATGGAACTATGATTTACACATAGCATCTCAATGTCTCGGCTTGAGTTGTGTTCAGTGTTGGATGTGTAAGGAGGAAGAGGAAGGTAGGGTGTGTACTGTCTTGCCCCTGGCATGTATAAGACATGTCAGTGTTCCTTGTTGGGATGATCTGTTTCTCTTTCGGAGATCTGTTGTTATGCACCACAATGTGACAGTAACAAGGGCTCAACATGTCATCAGCTTTGCTACTGGTGTAGGTTCAACATCTGTACATGCAGCATATATTTATTATGTGTATTTAATTAACATTCTTATATAGGGGGGCTATACGCAGGATAGGTAACTGTGTTTTACATACTGCCAATAATATATAAACAAGTTCACATTGCATATAAATTCAGGGAAAACAATGAGAATGGAATGGAAGTAATACTAGTTTGGTGGAAGAAAAAACAGTAGTGGAATTGAATTAGAGGGACTGAGAATAGGAGAGGAAAGAGATTCAGGAACCAAACTGTACCCGGCTGATGAACCCATAACTAGGGAAAAACTGGTCCTGGGTTGCTTGTGTTCCAGTTCAGGGAGGACCTGGCTTGGCAGTGCAGGTTGGACTGTTCTCATGAGGAGCAGGGTCAAGACTGATTTGCATATGGCTGTGTTGAAATTGAGGTGGCATGGTGAGCAAAAGAATGATGAGTTGGAGTGCTACCCTGAGCTATTGCCCATGGTAAGCCTTATTGCTAGAAGCCTCCCATCACCTATTGTGTTTTTTGTGTGTTTTGCATAGTGCTAAACACATAGAAACGAGTTGTTTCTGCACATAAATTCAGGGAAAACAATGAGAATGGAATGGTGGTAACACTAGTTTTGGGGAAGAAAAAACTGTAGTAGAATTGTATTAGAGGGGTTGACAAAGGTGAGAATAGGAGAGGAAAGTAATTTATGAGCAATTGCAAGGATGCAGGTGTTAGGCACGTTATATGAAGAAGTGAACAATAGATATATGATTTTTTTCTAAACTTGAGGAGCTCATCCCCACACCTAAAGTTTACTTGGTGAGAGCTACCTACATATAACTTATACAAGTATAAAGACTACTGAGGCAGCAAGGATTTTTCTGTGTACTACATATCAGTTCTCCCCCACCAGAACTGTCCCTCAGGTTACACACAGCCGTAGGCTCTGAATTTAGATAGCAAGGCTTTCCCTTAGGAGACAGGAGTTATAGACTCAACACTCAGAAAAAAGAAAGAAAGTACACTCATTGTTTGTATATGGTAAGCTATTTATAATAATATTGGATTGGTAGGTTTGCTTACCATCTTCGGACAGCCTGAGGAGACCAAGTGGGGTTATAACTCCTTTGGTTTTCTTAAAGGTGCTTCCTTTTATATACTCTGAAGTTCCTAAGGGCATATTATGTCTTTTCTTACACTGGCATGCAACTTAAGGCTCTTTTTTCATTAATGCTTCAGACAGTTGCCTATTGTTCAACGTAAAAACTGCTGCATTTAGTATCCAATATAACAATTTACTTTTCTAACACAGTTCAAATATGTCCATATCAGAATGAAATTTACGCTGCATACTTCTAACAAAAGGAAGCAAGCTACTTTACCTCCACCTTCTAAGTCTAACCTGATTGAGTCACAAGAAGAGTCAATGGCTAAAATTCTGGAAAAAGTTCAGGCCATTTGTAATAGCACTGGTGCTATTCACTCTGATATTAAACATATTCGAAAAGACTTCACAGGTTTAAAAATGAAAGTCTCTGAGAAGGAGATTAAGATACATGATAATTAAACTGTGATTTCTCAGTTGACACCTCAAGTTAAATACTCTGGGCCCAATTCACAAAGGTAAACTGAGACAAAAGTCTAACTTTACTACTTTCTGTATTCACAAAGGGCTTTTACAAGCAGTAAAGTTAGACTTTTGTCTCAGTTTTGGTCTCAGTTAAACTTAAAACCAAAATTTAAGTTTAACTGAGACAAAAGTCTAACTTTACTACTAGTAAATGCCCTTTGTGAATACCGAAAGTCGTAAAGCTAGACTTTCTGTCTCAGTTTACCTTTGTGAATCGGCCTATGAAAAAGATGTTGGATTTAGAAAACAAAATGGGCAATTTAACTTGTGCATATTTAACTTACCTAAGATTATTGAGGGGCAGAATTGCAGAGTCCTTTGAAAAATCTATTACCATCCTTATTGCAATTAAAAATACCAGAGAAGTTTTAAATACATAGATCTTCTCAAATACCTCACATCATAAACCTAACCAATTTAAACCGTGACAAGTCATATTTAAAGTATTACATCATCATCACCTCATAATGATATTTAAAGCTGTCTGGGAAATTCCATCTTTAATGATGGAAGTCAAAAAAATGCATATACATCAAGAAATTGCTAAAGAAACTGTTGCACTACGTAAGCAATTTTCTGGTCTATGTCCTCGACTTTGTGAAGAAGGTAACAAATACGGACTGTTTGATCCATCAGTCATGAGGATATGGAAAATGTGTATATCTCGGGGCCTTATTATGAGTTTGGCGGTCTTCTAATAGTAACGCCACAGCGGTGGTCCCAGGAAGACCTCCAAGCCGGTGGTGAGGCCACCCGCCGGATTATGACATGAATCCAGGGTGGACAGGCGGTGCGGTGGCAGTGTCACGGCGGTGGTCTGTTAGGCTCATAGGAGAGCCTAACAAGCAGACTGCCGGCATGAGAGTGCCTACTGCACGTTTCTGCACGGTGTGGCATGCCAGGGGGGGCACAACATGTACAATTTCAGTAGATATATTTTTTCTGCAAGAAACTCACATTGATGATAATATTCTGGCCTATATGATAAAATCATGGTTTGGCAATACCGTTTCATTGCCTGCACAAGGGCGTAAAAATGGTGTGGCTATCCTTTTCTCTCATAAGTTACAAGTTACCATTTTAAATTGTAAACATGATTCTGATGGTCAATATGTGTATGTTCAAACATTAATTGACAAATACCCTGTTCATTTATTTAATATTTATGCTCCAACACAAGATGATCCTAATTTTTGAAAATCAATTTCTTTAGAAATTTTGACTATTGGAAATGTACCTCTTATTTTAGGAGGAGATTTTAAAATGGTTTATAATCCACTTTTAGAAAGAATTTCAACAGTCACATTTCATCCTCCAAGGTTATATACCCTATTCAAAGCATTCCTGGCTAGTACTAAGTTAATTGATCATTGGAGACTCACTTATCCCACTGATAAGGATTGTACTTTCTATTCTAATGTTCATTCCAAACATTCCTTTATTGACTACTTGCTTTCCACCAGGAATTTATGCCATTCAATTTCAAATCCTATTTCAGACCATGCCTTAGTTTCCTTTAACCCTTTCCATGTGCATGACGGAATGGTTCTGGCGGTCGCGTGTTGAGGAAGGAACCATTCTGTCCCTTGCACACGAGCACCAAATCCCTCTGCTGTAAACAGCAGAGGGATTTGCTTTGATTTTTTTTTTTCAGCCTCGGGAGCTGGGGAAGTGCTTCCCCAACCTCAAAAGGCATTTTTTTTCAGTGTAATGCCATGGCGCACCAACGTCATTACACTGAAAGTGAAAGTGAAATGAGCGGATTGGCTCACATCATTTTTACTGCCTGCCCCCGAGCACGTAGGCAGACCGGAGAGATATCATTGGGAAGGGGATCATCTCCCCTTTCCAATGGTACCCTTCACAAGTAGATGCCTGCTTGGGGATTACCGAAGGAGGGCGACCCCAAGCAGGGATCCACCCGCTAGACACCAGGGAGGGGGGAGCGGTCCATTGAGCAAGGGCTTTTTCCCCCGTATATTTTTGCCATATTTAGTCTTCCCCCCCCCCCCGGTGGGGGAGGGGGGTGCAGAAAGCTCACTAGGCAAAAGGGATTTTTTTTAAAGAGGGAGGACTGCCCACAATAGGCATGTCAATGCCCCCACCCCCCAAAAAAATGGGCACAGTCTTTCTGCCCCCCTGCAGCATATGGGGGCAATAGCCCCCTATCTACCCCCTGGGGGGGGAAGAAAGCCCAATAAGCACCAGGGACAATTGTTATTTTCTTAGTGTAGTGGTGATGTGGCTTGCCAATGCCCCCATCTCTCTATAAAAATGGGCACAGATTTTCTGCACCCCTGGGAGCATATTGTGGCAATAGCCCCCGATCTGCTCCCAGAAAGCCTGCTAGCCACTATGGACTAATTTGTTCCTTGTGCAGGGGTGGGGGCTGCCCTAAAGGGGCATGCCGATGCCTCCACCCCACCCAAAAAATGGACACAGGCTTACTTCCCCCCAGAGGGGGCAGACATTGGCAAAGGCCCCCTGATCTGCCCCCCTTGGGGGGCAGAAATCCTACTAGACACCATGAACTGTTTTTACTCTGTTTAGGGGTGGTGCTGCCCAGAATGGGCATGCTGATGCCCCTACCCCCTCGAAATAAAGGGCACAGTCTTTCTAGGCACCAGGGATATGTTTATGGGCATGTTAGGGAGCAGCCCCATAGTCAAGGGTCGCTCCCCTTTTTTTAGGCACACATTTTAGCCGTTTCTGCCCCCCTTGGGGGCATAGCAGCAATATGTTTAGGCTCATCTGCCCCCAAGGGGGGCATAAAACCACAAGATGCCAGGGAAAGATTCTGTGTGTGTGTGAGCTGGAGTTCAGCTGATGGTCTGCATGTACTGCCATTTGTCTGGCTGTGTGTGTACTGGCATTTTACTGGCATTGTGTGTGGGCTTGCACTTGGCTGGTGGTGTTTGTGGACTAGTGCTTGGTAGCGATGTGTATGGACTAGCGCTTGCCTGGCGGTGTGTGTGGACTGGCGCTTGCGTGGCAGTGTGCGTTGGATGGTGCTTGGCTGGAGGTGTGTGTGGATGGCCCTTGGCTGGCAGTGTGCATGGACTGGCACTTGGCTGGTGGTGTGGGCAGACTGTCACTTGGTTGGCAGTGTGGCTTGCGTGGATCCCCCAGCATTTTCTTACCCAGAATACATTGCAAACCTCAAATTTATCTAAAAAGTCACATTATCCTCACATGCCTGTGTGGAAAAGTTCAAGGATCGCTGCACAAATTTCCTACCACCCAGCATTCTCCTCAATCTCCTGATAAAAATGATGCCTCACTTGTGTGGGTGCCCAAAGCAGAGTCAGCCTAAAAACATATTAAAAAAACTGCCCTTATGGACACGCTTTGGTTCCGCCTTCGTTTTTCATTTTATACGTTTTTAGGCTGACTCTGGTTTGGGCACCCACACAAGTGAGGTATCATTTTTATTGGGAAACAGAGGGTAACGCTGGGTAGATGGAAATTTGTGCTAGCACGCTGATCCCACACAGAAATGTGACGAAAATGTGTTTTTTTTTTAGCTAAATTTGGTTTAGATTCTGGGTAAGAAAACTTTGGGGGATCCATACAAGTGACACCTTCATGGACTCCCCCGGGTGTCTAGTTTTCAGAAATGTCTGGGTTTGGTAGGTTCACCTAGATGGCCGCCAAGCCCGGGAACAAAAACCCAGGTGCACCCCTATCTATCACAAAACAACCTGTTTTTGTTAAGGAGGCTCCTGCATTTTAGTCCTGGGCTTGGCAGCCATCTAGGGAAACCTACCACACCCAGACATTTCTGAAAACTAGACACCCGGGGCAGTCCAGAGAGGTGTGGCTTATGCAGATCCCCCAACGTTTTCTTGACCTGAATCCCCTGCAAACACAAAATGTAGCTAAAGGCATTACATTTTCCTCACATTTCTGTGTGGCAAAGTTGTGGGATCACAGGGCTGACACAAATTTCCTACCACCCAGTGTTTCCCCAGGTCTTCCAATAAAAATGGCACCTTACTTGTGTGGGCGGGCCATGTGCCTGCCCCAGGGAAGAGCCCAAAATGTGTTGGGGAGACATCAAAATGATCTATCACAAAACAACCTGGTTTTGCAAGGGAGGCACCTGTGTTTTTGGTCCCAGGCTCGGCGTCATCTAGGGAATCCTACCAAACCCAGACATTTCTGAAAACTAGACACCCGGGGGAGTCCAGGGAGGTGTGGCTTGTGTGGATTCCCCAAAGTTTTCTGGGTAACAGAACCTGGTGAGATCCACACAAGTCACCTGATCCTGGAATTCCTTGGGTGTCTAGTTTTCAAAAACATACAGGTTTGGTAGGTTTCCCTAGGTGCCGGCTAAGCTAGTGATGGAGCAAGGACTCGAACACGAGACTTGCTCGGAAGCAATCCTCTCGTTTAAACTCATTAACGAATTACTAACAACGCGTTTTGTGATTAATAATACGCATTTCCATCATACGTGGGAAAAGAATGAAGCTTGCCTATGTGTTTACTAGCTACAATAACATGGACGTAGGACTAGAATGCATTTTAACACAGGATCTTTACTGCGCATGCGTCTACTGCATCTACGTAGTATGACGAACTAAAGCTTGGAGGAAATTCTGGCGCTTACGCAAAGAGCTATAAAATGGCCGCTGAAAGCTCACATGCATGGCACCTGCTTGCTGAAATTAGAAAATAAGTTTTTATACTAATGCAAATGCAGAAAGGGAAATAATAAATGGTACGGGCTAGAGTAGAGGTTGGTGGTATACAGTGAAATCATTTATTTTTGAGAATAACATTTCTTCTTTTGACTTTATTATTAGTGCGTATTTGGGCCTGTCAAACTTGTCTGAGTCGAGCAGACTGACGTGGTGCAACGCATGCGCCCTGGTGTGGAAGCTTGAAAAGATGACTAAGGACTTGTCACGCGTCCAAGGTCGGCGGAGATGTGCCCTGGGAACATGAGGGTGAAGAGTTCATATGAAGGAACGTATTCGAGAAAACTGTTACATTTGTATTAATAAAGTTTAAAGATGTATGGGAAAGGAAGGGCGGAATAAAAGTTTGAGGGGAGGAGTTTGGAAACAATGGTTTAAAGAAATAAATGAAGTATTAGCATGGTGTGATGATCATCACCCCTCGCCTGTCCAATCAGAAGTTAGTATTCTGTAAAAATGAAACATTAATGGGTGGTACATGGCTATGGAAAGGTATAATTGAGGTAGTCTAGTTAGATTAAGGGAGAAGCCTGAGAATTGAGAACGGGGTGTGCCGAGGCGATGAAAAGCTCGTGATGCTGTTGATGCTGGGGTGGTGCTGATGCTCTGAAATGCTGATGAAGAAATCGAATGCAGAACCATCTACTTAATTTGGGTGGGTTAGAAAGAAGATCGCGGAAGAACCACGAGGAGGAAGAGAGTGTCAGAGAGGGGTGCGACGTAGTCGTCGGTATCTAGAGAGGTGAAGTATCCTGTCCTGATTCCTGTCCTGAAGTCTTTGTCTCCTGATCTGTCCTGGGGACCCTTACCAGCCCTTTGGCCAGGGGGTTGGTCTTCACACCATACTTTGGTAACTATGAAATTCATCATTTGATAAATGCTCTTCTCTCTCTATCCTCTTCTCTCTGAGTATAGTTGTTGTGTGGATCTGAAATATTTTAACTATTGAGATTTTATTGGTTTGGCACTCTCGTGAATGAGGGTGTTTGTACTGAAACGCTTTGAGCTGGTTCACAACCCATTAATTTAGATAAAGATTTTAAAAGCTTACCGAGTCTGTCATTATTTTAATTTTATCAAGAAATGTATAATAAGTTATGTTAATTATCACCATCAACTAGTTCCACCTAACTGGTCCATTGACCAGAGGAAAGAACTGTTTGATCAGTGAAAGGTTTAGTTAAAGAAGCAATAACTAGATCTTGAGGTATGAGAATCATTATAAACTAAAAGTTCCAGCGGTCTACTTAGTGTTAGCGGAAGCGAGTTGTATGGGCCCAGGTGAGTATATGGTAGTGGAGTATCTGTTGCTAGTAAGCCGCTGGATCAGTTTTCTGGTAGCAGAGCTTTGGTTGTTAGTGACTAGTTTGGTGATAAGTCTAGATTATTGATTTTTGGTTAATGTTTTAACAAAAGAGTTAGTGTCCTGTTTCTATGTCATCTGGAAAATTTCCGGGGAATGAATAGCAGGTGGCGATAGAAACCACACTGCAGTGAGGTTACTCGTCTGTTGGAATAACACTGAGAAGCTAGGTAGGGCTGGCAGTGTTAAATTAGGGACTATTTTCTGTATAAAAGTGAGAATGGTTGAAAGCAAAGAGTTCGCTGGTGAAACTTTAGGCGTTATATCACCTAGTAAGGGTAACCCTGAAGGAGTAGCAGGTTCTTCTAAGCTAGATTGACAGCAAAAGGAGTTCGTTGGTGAAACATCGGTCTCAAAATTCCCTAACGGGTGACACCGGGAGAGTAGCAGGTTCTCTGGAGCTTAGGTGAAGAGTAAGCGGAACGTTTTACTCGCAGTGAAAAGAAATAAACTATCCTTTTGATTTAGTGGAACAGTCAGAGTAGCGAATGTTTTTACGTTGTTAATAACAAAGAAGTTTAAAGAAAGTTTTGAGAAATAAAGTTTCGTATTACCTTGCAAAGGGAGGGTCAGTTGCTGGAGTGGTACTGACGTCACAGAGAGCCGCGCTGGCATTGGTAGACACAGCGGGCATGTGACAGGAGGAGCTTGGTAAAGGAGGGGTGAGAAATCGCCTGAGTGGGACTGGCATCACAGTGAGCCGTAGATCTTTTGTCTCAGTTTTGGTCTCAGTTAAACTTAAAACCAAAATTTAAGTTTAACTGAGACAAAAGTCTAACTTTACTACTAGTAAATGCCCTTTGTGAATACCGAAAGTCGTAAAGCTAGACTTTCGTCTCAGTTTACCTTTGTGAATCGGCCTATGAAAAAGATGTTGGATTTAGAAAACAAAATGGGCAATTTAACTTGTGCATATTTAACTTACCTAAGATTGTTGAGGGGCAGAATTGCAGAGTCCTTTGAAAAATCTATTACCATCCTTATTGCAATTAAAAATACCAGAGAAGTTTTAAATACATAGATCTTCTCAAATACCTCACATCATAAACCTAACCAATTTAAACCGTGACAAGTCATATTTAAAGTATTACATCATCATCACCTCATAATGATATTTAAAGCTGTCTGGGAAATTCCATCTTTAATGATGGAAGTCAAAAAAATGCATATACATCAAGAAATTGCTAAAGAAACTGTTGCACTACGTAAGCAATTTTCTGGTCTATGTCCTCGACTTTGTGAAGAAGGTAACAAATACGGACTGTTTGATCCATCAGTCATGAGGATATGGAAAATGTGTATATCTCGGGGCCTTATTATGAGTTTGGCGGTCTTCTAATAGTAACGCCACAGCGGTGGTCCCAGGAAGACCTCCAAGCCGGTGGTGAGGCCACCCGCCGGATTATGACATGAATCCAGGGTGGACAGGCGGTGCGGTGGCAGTGTCACGGCGGTGGTCTGTTAGGCTCATAGGAGAGCCTAACAAGCAGACTGCCGGCATGAGAGTGCCTACTGCACGTTTCTGCACGGTGTGGCATGCCAGGGGGCACAACATGTACAATTTCAGTAGATATATTTTTTCTGCAAGAAACTCACATTGATGATAATATTCTGGCCTATATGATAAAATCATGGTTTGGCAATACCGTTTCATTGCCTGCACAAGGGCGTAAAAATGGTGTGGCTATCCTTTTCTCTCATAAGTTACAAGTTACCATTTTAAATTGTAAACATGATTCTGATGGTCAATATGTGTATGTTCAAACATTAATTGAAGCAGCGGGCGCGTGACAGGAGCAGTATTGTAAAGGAGGGGTCAGTAGTGAGGAGCAGAACTGACGTCAGGAAAAGGCCGCGCTGACATTGGTCAGAGTACGAGTGTGAGCCTGATTTGATTGGACACTTAGTTAGAAGCTGCGCTAGGATTGGTGGAGAGAAGGATTGCATGCGGGATTTTGATTTGACTGTCAGTGCAAGACGTACAGGTAGAAGATTTCAAGGGTTTGCGGAATACAATTTCCTACACCGTTCTTCAAGAATGTATGGAGAGAAATGAAAGATGTCATTTTTAAAGAAAATAAAGAATTTCTTTGTTAAGGATAAGCCTGTGTTGACTAGAGAAGGAATTCCTATTCCGCCACCGAAGACACCAGCATCTTTTATGATGATGGAAAGGGGATATCATACCTGCGTGTGGTTGGAAAACTGGGTAGAGTACACGAAGGATGATGGTGTGTTAGCGTTTCCTAAAGATGGCACATTTAATGGGAGGATTCTGCAGAATTTGAGATTGAAAATGAATGATTTAGAACCTAGACCTAGGTTAACTCAATATGAGGCTTTGGAAGAATGGGAGACTGAGTCATATGAACGAGAAAAATGCAGAGGTGGAAGATATAGAGGATTCTTTCCGAGACACTTGCATGAGTCACGAGAAGGGCAGATGAAACAGTGGAGGAGAGGAATGGTATCAGAAGGGTTATATCCAGTGTTGATGGCTGAGGAACAATCTGGAGGAAAGTGTAAGGAGAAAACAAAACATTTGAACATAGCAGGATATGGTGAATCAGATGATGAGTTGTTAGAGGATATTTTAATTAAGAATCCACCACCGTATCAAGAAGCAGCTAGTAAGGTTGTCCCAAGTGCGCCAGTAATGGGAATACCATTAACTCCACAGATTTTACATGAGACATCATACAACAGAGTGTTGCAAGATAATGAATGAGAAGCTTTGAATAAAACTAGGGAAGAACTAGTTCAAAGGATAAGTCAATTGAATTTAAATACTGAATCTTTGACAGTACCAGTAACCATTGGTCCTGTAATCCCATTATATGGGGATAATAAGATTACCCAGAAATCACAACTTGTGACAGTTCCATTAAATAGTCCTAGAAAAGAGATAGTAATCACAGATGATCAAGTTAGTGAAAGTGAGTGAGTTATTTCATTAATGGATCTCCCTATTGTGGAACCTCATGCAGAAACTCCAAAGAGAGTTACGCCTATGAATTTGAGAGAAAGAAGACCTTTAGTTCCGGCTGGAACTGCAAGCGCAACAGTAGTCACCTCTGAAGAAATAGAAAGGTGGGCACAGGAAAGGGACAATCAGATCCCAAAACCAAAGATTTTAGATATTAGCAGATTGAAAGTGGAATTGGAAGAGATGATGACAGGATGTGTGGGCACAGAAAGATTAAATGTTTACAATGATGAAGAATTGTTTCTATGTAAGAGTATAACTAGGAGAGCAAGAATATTTCACGATAGATTAACTGAAGTTGCTTCAGAGATTGGAATAGACATAGCGAAATCAAAGCTGTTACAGAAGCCCTATCGAGTGGATTTTTCTGATAAAGATTTCGAAAGTGTAAATGCTTTGGGAAAAAGGTTACAGATAAAGGAATTAATGAGCATTTTGCGAAAATGGGGAGACATTGCTAAATGGAGAATTAGATGGATAAGGAAAAAAGAGGAAGTACAAGCGAGAGAAGCAGCAGCTGCATTTCCAGTAAGAGAATCAGGAAAAGTGGAAAAATTGTGTCCAATGAGAGAGGTTCCTCGAGGTGGATATGTTCATGTCCCTTGGAGTAGACAAGATATTTTATCATTTACAAATGATTTTCCAAAATTGAGAGAAAAGCCAGTTGAGTGGTACAAACAGGTAGAAAGATTTGTGAAAGTTTCAAAGGTGTTATTGAAAGACTTGGATGGTCTATTTGATATAGTGGTACCTGCTGATTTATGGACAGAATGTAAGATCACAATTGATTGGCCTAATGAAGAATATCCTAGGGATGCAAAAACAGGAGCACCCTCGGAAGAGGTGATGAAAAAGTACCACCAAGTGATTACGTATTTGAAAGGAAAAATCCCTCCTAAAGAAACAGATTGGGTAAAAATAGATAGAACAACACAGGAACCAAATGAATCTGTGCATGCGTACTATGAACGGTTATTGCAGGTGTTCAAGCAGTATAGTGGTTTTGAGAATATTGGTGACAAAGATATGGGACAATTTTTGTATAGGTTTGTATATGGTTTAAAACCAGAAATCAGTCAGATGATACAGCAACACATGTTGTGTTGGCAAAGTAAGACAGTGGATGAGATTCTAAAGTATGCGAAATATTGCGGAGATGACATTGAGGCCAGGCGTAGGAAACTAAAAGAGAAAATGATGTGGGCTCAAGTTAAATTGGCAGAGCAGCAAGAAGAGAAAGCAAATGATCAAAATAATAATCAAGTGAAAGAACAGAGTCAGAATAATCAAGGAACGAATGGTAATAAATTTAAGGGGCGAATGGACAGAGAAGAAGCGAAAAAGAAGTTTCCTTGTCATGCGTGCGGAAAGCTTGGACATTGGAAGAACAAGTGTAAGAGTACTCAGAATAATAAGAATAACAATGGGCCAAATCAAAATTCAATCCCACAGATGCGGAATGAAGTACTTATGAATCAGCAGCAACAGGTAGTCACTTCACAATATCAGGTGCCACCAGCTCCTATGCCAAATTTTGTGAACCATCAAAGTTTCAGTGCGAACACCGGATTTCAAGAAGAAAGTGGTAAGAATAATAGAACAATTGCACAATATTTTTTGCAGAATGATGAAGAACATTTAGATACTGCACAATGACGGTGCCTGAGGGGGGAGGAAGAGGAGTGCGTGCTTGACGCATCCTTGCCGGTAGATCAGTCAGGTCCATTTGTTGATGGGAGAGTAGAAGGTAAAGACATTACTTTCCTATTGGATACTGGTGCTACCAGGTCTACTGTGAGAACAGCAGACATCCCAAACCTACCCCTCTCGTGAGAGACAATCCAAGTTGTAGATGTATCAAACCAACAGATTAGAACCCCTATCACAAAGCCAATGGAGGTGCACATTGGAAACTTCAAAGAAATGCATTGATTTGTAGTATGCAATTCCAGTCCTGTAAATCTGTTGGGAAGAGATCTTTTGTGCAAGATGAATTGCACAATCTATTGTACACCGGATGGTGTTGCTTTCCAAACCCCCGATGAGGACGTTGTCTATAAAATGATGCTGGCCAAACAGGGAACAGAAGTAGATGAAATGTTTTCATTAATAACCGAGAATGAATTGCCAGAAGAATTAAGAACGACAGTCAATCCAGAAGTGTGGGATTTTACAGGAAAAGACATTGGGCTGATGACAAATATAGACCCAGTTAAAGTGACAGTGAAAGAAGGTGCAGTGTATCCAAATACCCGACAGTACAAAATGAGTCCAGAAGTAAAAGCAGGAATTATTCCAGAAATTGAACGAATGGTTAAACAAGGTATTCTAAAAGAGGTGATGGGTAGTCCCTGTAATTCACCAATAATGGGACTGAAAAAGCCTAGCGGAAAGTACAGAATAGTGCAAGACCTACGGAAAATAAATAAAATTGTAATTCCCTGTTGTCCAATTGTGCCAAATCCAGCAGTGATCCTTTATCAGATACCATGGAATGCAGGATGGTTTACAGTAATTGATTTGTGCCAAGCGTTCTTTTCTATTCCTTTGCACCCAGACAGCCAGTATCTTTTTACGTTTAAATTTGAAGATCGTATTTACGCATGGTGTCGTGTTCCTCAAGGGTACACAGAAAGTCCTTCAATTTTTAATCAGATTTTGAAAAAGTGGCTAGAATCATTGATTATGCCTGGAAATTCTGTTCTGGTTCAGTACATTGATGACCTATTGGTGGCATCAAAAATGCGAGAAGATTGTGTCACAGATACAATTGTGTTACTGAACCATTTGGCTGAAGGAGGACACAAGGTGTCTCCAGAAAAATTACAGTTCTGTCAACAAGAAGTAAGATATTTAGGGCATAAAATAGAAATAGGAGTTAGAAAAGTAACACCGGAAAGAATAAAAATAATCAAAGAAATGCAATTGCCACAGACTGAGAGAGAAATGAGAATGTTTCTGGGAATGGTTGGATATTGTAGACAATGGATTAATGGTTTTTCTATGCTAGCAAAGCCATTAATACAGATGATCCGGAAGCGAGCAAAAGATCCAATTGATTGGAATGATGATTGCCTAGAAGCATTTGTGAAACTGAGAAATTGCTTGTGTGAAGCTCCTGCTTTGGGCATGCCTGATTACTCTAAAGATTTTGCTTTGTTCTGTTGTGAAAGAGAAAATTGTGCACTTTCAGTCTTAACACAGAGACATGGATTGAGCCGACGCCTGGTGGCATATTTTTCAGCCACATTGGACCCAGTAGCTTCAGCATTGCCTGGCTGCTTAAAAGCAGTAGCTGCTACTTGTATGAGTCTGGAGCAGAGTGAGTCAATAGTGATGGGACATCCAATAAAACTCTTCGTTCCACACTCGGTTGAGATCCTTTTGACAAGAACAAGAACACAGCACCTCACCCCTAGTCGTTTGACAAAGTATGAAAGAGTGATTTTGGGAGCTGAGAACGTGACTGTGATATGGTGTACGATCCTGAACCCTGCCACTCTATTACCAGACCCCTGCAATGAAGAAGTAAAAGATGAAAGTGATCATGATTGCTTGGACGTGACTGAGTTATGTTCGAAGCCCCACCCAGATATAAGAGAGACACCTTTGAAAGAAGCAGATCATGAGTTATTTGTAGACGGCTCCTGCCTTAGGACACAAGAAGGAGGTTTAAGTGCTGCATATGCTGTTTGTAAAATCTCTGGGGTAATTGAAGCATCCTGTTTACCTGGGGTCAAGTCTGCACAAGTAGCTGAATTGGTTGCCTTGACAATGGCATGCAAAAAGGGGAAAAATTGGAGACTAACCATATTTACGGATAGTCAATATGGTTTCGGGATTGTGCATGACTTTGGCCAGCTTGCAACTTCCTCAGGATCTCCTATCAGAAACAGCAAAAATGTAAAGATTTGTTGGAAGCATTACAATTGCCAAAAGAAATAGCAGTTGTAAAATGTGCTGCACATCAGTCAGGAAATGACTATGTGACTGCTGGCAATAATTATGCTGACCAAGTGGCGAAATACTGCGCTAAAAATGCAGTAGCCATAAACAGAAAAATTGAAACGGGTGAAACCAGATGCCAACTTATGTACTTCTCAGTACCAGAGACATGGGATGAGATTAGACAATTACAGGAAGAAGTTGAGAAAAAGGAAAAAGAAATCTGGATAAAGGCAGCCTGTACCAAAAGACCACATGATGAAGTATGGGTGTATCTAGATGGAAGACCAGTCATGCCAGATTGTTTGCTTTAAAAAATGGCGAGAGTGTACCATGGAGCAACACACATAGGGAGAGATTCAATGATCAGGCTATTCAGACAAAGTTGGTATAGTCCGAAGTTCAGGGTAGTCGCAGAGAGCCTTTGCCAAAGATGCTTAACCTGTCAACAGCAGAACCCAGGTAGAAAGACAGTGGTAAGCTGGGGAAAAATCGGAAAGGCAGAAGGACACTGTGCTTATCGTCCAGAGGCTTCTGGAGTTGTTGAGCAAATGAATGGCACAATCAAGTCAAGATTGGGGAAGGTGGGTGCGTCCACAAAGCTGAAATGGCCAGATGCATTACCTCTTGTATTGAGGGGTCTCAGAAGCATTCCAGACAGAAAAACAGGAATGAGTCCACATGAGGTTCTCATGGGAAAAGCCATGAGACAGGCATTTATTCCTGGAAATAAGCTAATGAGTATAACTGATGATCTGGTATTGGACTATTGCAAAGGATTGGCTGAAATGATGCGTTCTATCTCTCACCAGGTTGGAGAAGACGCAGTCGAAAGACAGCCAGATCAAACGCATGATTTGAATCCTGGAGATTGGGTGCTAGTGAAGAAACACACAAGGAAATCGTGTCTAGCACCAAGGTGGGACAAACCAAGGCAAGACATACTAGTCACTACCACAGCAGTGAAGTGTGCAGGTTTGCCCAATTGGATTCACGCTAGCCATACCAGGAGAGTTCCGAGCCCATCAGAGCAACAAGAGCCACCACTGACTGAGCAGGCTGAAGCATCAGGAGTTGTAAACTGTGAAATTGAAGAATCTAGAGTGATAGATTCTGCAAAAACAACCATATGATGAACAGCCCGAGATAAGTCAGGAAGAATGGATCCCAGTGATTGAAATAATTGATGATGCTATTGAAACCAGAAGAAGAACAGAACTGAAAAGACAGGAAGGTAGTCAGGAAGAGACAGGGGAAGAAGAACACACTCAGGTGAAAACAGAAAGAGACATAAACAAACCTGAGGAGGGAAAAAGAGAAGAACACGTTCAGGCAGAAGAAGAAAAGATTGAATTAAGACCTGAACAGGACCAGATAGAGTTAGAAGAACAAGCTCAGGCAGAAGAAGAAAGATTTGAAGTAAGACCTGAGCAGGATCAGACAGAATTAGAAGAACAAGCTCAGGAAGAAGTAGAACAAAATACGGTAGAACCTGAGCAGGAAGAAGCAAAAGATTGTGCCCAGAATAAATGAAATAAAAAGAACCTTACAAGGAGATAAGGAAGGTGAAAACGCAGTACAAATCAAAAGAGTCAGAAAGGGAGACAATTGGCCAACTGGAGTAAAGAAACTAAAATATCACCTGAGAAAATCTGAAAAGAAACCAGAGCAAGTGAACGAAATCACAAGTCAAACAAGACCTAAGCAAACTTTAGCAAAAATAACTCGAAGAAGTCCAAGATTGAGAAATTTAAACAGAAAATACAAGGCTCCAGAGTGGACATACATCATTCTTGAGGAATTTGAGTCCCTGGACTTGTCTGATGAGACAGAAGAAGTCCATATTGCACAAATTGACGAAAGCCAATTGAAACCTCCTTAAGAACAGAAAGAAAGGCAAAGACTGAAAAAGGAAAAAGATAAGAGAAAATAAATTTTCTCAGGAACAAAATGGCCGACAATGAAGATAGCGGAAAACCAAAATGTGGAGTAAAAAGAAAGTGTCTTAGATTTTGTTTTTGTAGCATTTTATTAGCAGCATTAGGATGGCTATTCCTAACAGTAGGGGTACCTTTAATAATGAAAACAAGTAACGAGAATAATACAGATACTAATGTTAAGGTAGATAGATTAAGAGAAACTAAATTAGAAATAGGAGTGGAAGATGAAGCAAACTATCACAATGAATCAGACTATAATACGTACTCTAATGTGTTTATTAAATTGTTATTTCAGTATGTTAGCACTATGGAAATTAACAATTGTTACGTCTGTATGAAGTTGCCCTCATCAGTATCAGAAGGGATTACATATCACCATATACCTTTAACTTATGGTGTGTCATGTAGTATTTTATCAAGTTTATTTTACACTACAGGGAGACTGCAGTATTTTTATTCTAATTTAGATGTAGTATTTTCTGAACTACCTATTAGAAAGAATATGAATCCAGTAGCTAGTAGTAAAAACGCACAGTTTATGGGCAAATTTTTCATAACAATGAGTTCAATAGATTTAGTTCAGGCACACAAAGATAATCTAACATGTACATTAAGAAAAGAAGAAAAAGATTTTTTGAATTTAGTAGAAGAAAGGAGACAGGATTTAATGAGGAAGGCAACTACACAGAAAACCCATGTACCTCCATAGGTTGGGAAGGAGGGAATCTATGCAAGTGGCAAGGCTCATGCTGCGATGTCCCTGGAATTTGTGAAAAGGGGAAAATTCTGCCTCCATAGGTTAAAGACAGATTATAAAAATAATTACATTGGTTCCAGTGAATGTGAACATAACTTTCTAATATTAGGAGGATGGGGACTAAAAGGGGGAACTGATCCTGTGTTTCCAGGTGTGTATTATGTTTGTGGGAGCAATGCCTATTACAGGTTACGTGCAAGATGGTACGGAAGCTGTTATTTTGGAATAGTTTTTCCAAAGATTTATCATGTAGATAAAATCAGTGGAACCAATGGGAATTCTAATGGACTAACACGTAAAAGAAGGGCTAGTTTTTCTGAAATTGTAGGAGATATTTTTTGTGCACTGATACCCTCAGTTGGAGTCATCCTGAATTCACAGAAAATTTGTAAGTTATCAACCATAGTTGATCGTCTTTCTACAGATACTGCAGGATGATTTTTAATGATTAACACAGAAATGGTTGCAATTAGATCTATGGTTTTACAGAACCGTCTTGCTCTTGATATATTGTTAGCAAAAGAAGGTGGAGTCTGTGGCATGTTGAAAGTTCAACATTGCTGCACTTATATTCCGGACAAGAGCAGAGAAATTAAAGGATATATTGAAAATATTACGGGAATGCATAAAGAATTGACCCAACTGCAGGTTGACAGTGTGTGGGGAAGACTAACAAAAAGTATAACATCAATAGGGAAATGGTTTGTTGATTTTGGGAAAAGTTTTCTAGGTCAGATAATAATACCATTAGTTATGATAATAACGATAGTGATGTTAATAAGGATTACATATAGATGTTGTATAAAAGGTACGAAAGGAAAGGTACACTTGAACAGAAAAGGAAAGGGACAGACACGAAAGAGAAAGTACGAGGAAATACGCTTGGAAGAAATGAAAGGCAGGTTATATAAGAAGATGCGAGATTTAGAAGGAAATGAAATCATTGATGAAAGTTTGAGAGGACAAATAGAGAAAACTGAGAAGTGTTAAAGTTGGTATCTGGGATGGATGGGAAATTTTGTGATGGCTTAATATGCCATCAGAGAGGGGACTGATGGAGCAAGGACTCGAACACGAGACTTGCTCGGAAGCTATCCTCTCATTTAAACTCATTAACGAATTACTAACAACGTGTTTTGTGATTAATAATACGCATTTCCATCATACGCGGGAAAAGAATGAAGCTTGCCTATGTGGTTACTAGCTACAATAACATGGACGTAGGACTAGAATGCATTTTAACACGGGATCTTTACTGCGCATGCGTCTACTGAATCTACGTAGTATGACGAACTAAAGCTTGGAGGGAAATTCTGGCGCTTGCGCAAAGAGCTATAAAATGGCCGCTTGAAAGCTCACATGCATGGCACCTGCTTGCTGAAATTAGAAAATAAGTTTTTATACTAATGCAAATGCAGAAAGGGAAATAATAAATGGTACGGGCTAGAGTAGAGGTTGGTGGTATACAGTGAAATCATTTATTTTTGAGAATAACATTTCTTCTTTTGACTTTATTATTAGTGCGTATTTGGGCCTGTCAAACTTGTCTGAGTCGAGCAGACTGACGTGGTGCAACGCATGCGCCCTGGTGTGGAAGCTTGAAAGGATGACTAAGGACTTGTCACGCGTCCAAGGTTGGCGGAGATGTGCCCTGGGAACATGAGGGTGAAGAGTTCATATGAAGGAACTTATTCGAGAATACTGTTACATTTGTATTATTAAAGTTTAAAGATGTATGGGAAAGGAAGGGCGGAATAAAAGTTTGAGGGGAGGAGTTTGGAAACAATGGTTTAAAGAAATAAATGAAGTATAAGCATGGTGTGATGATCATCCCCCCTCGCCTGTCCATTCAGAAGTTAGTATTCTGTAAAAATGAAACATTAATGGGTGGTACATGGCTATGGAAAGGTATAATTGAGGTAGTCTAGTTAGATTAAGGGAGAAGCCTGAGAACTGAGAACGGGGAGTGCCGAGGCGATGAAAAGCTCGTGATGCTGTTGGTGCTGGGGTGGTGCTGATGCTCTGAAATGCTGATGAAGAAATCGAATGCAGAACCATCTACTTAATTTGGGTGGGTTAGAAAGAAGATCGCGGAAGAACCACGAGGAGGAAGAGAGTGTCAGAGAGGGGTGCGACGTAGTCGTCGGTATCTAGAGAGGTGAAGTATCCTGTCCTGATTCCTGTCCTGAAGTCTTTGTCTCCTGATCTGTCCTGGGGACCCTTACCAGCCCTTTGGCCAGGGGGTTGGTCTGCACACCATACTTTGGTAACTATGAAATTCATCGTTTGATAAATGCTCTTCTCTCTCTATCCTCTTCTCTCTGAGTATAGTTGTTGTGTGGATCTGAAATATTTTAACTATTGAGATTTTATTGGTTTGGCACTCTTGTGAATGAGGGTGTTTGTACTGAAACGCTTTGAGATGGTTCACAACCCATTAATTTAGATAAAGATTTTAAAAGCTTACCGAGTCTGTCATTATTTTAATTTTATCAAGAAATGTATAATAAGTTATGTTAATTATCACCATCAACTAGTTCCACCTAACTGGTCCATTGACCAGAGGAAAGAACTGTTTGATCAGTGAAAGGTTTAGTTAAAGAAGCAATAACTAGATCTAGAGGTATGAGAATCATTATAAATTAAAACGTTTCAGCAGTCTACTTAGTGTTAGCGGAAGCGAGTTGTATGGACCCAGGTGAGTATATGGTAGTGGAGTATCTGTTGCTAGTAAGCCGCTGGATCGATCCACACCTAGGCACATTGCGAAAAAAGGATCAGTTTCCCTGTAAAAATGTCATATGTCCATGTTGCGTTTTGGGCGTTTCCTGCACTAGGCCTACCCACACAAGTGAGGTACCATTTTTATTGGGAAACTTCAGGGAATGCTGGGTGGGTGGAAGTTTTTGGCTCCCCACAGATTCCAAAACTTTCATTCACAGTAATGTGAGGAAAATGTGTTTTGCTGAACAAAGTTTGAGGTTTGCAAGAGATTCTGGGTAGCAGAACCTGGTGAGAGCAACACAAGTCACCACATCCTGGATTTCCTTTGGTGTCTAGTTTTCAAAAACATACAGATTTGCTAGGTTTCCCTAGGTGCCGGCTGGGCTAGGGTCCCAAATCCACACCTAGGCACATTGCGAAAAAAGGGTCAGTTTTCCTGTAAAAAAGTCATGTGTCCATGTGGCGTTTTGGGCCGTTTCCTGCCACGGGCACAAGGCCTAACCACACAAGTGAGGTACCATTTTTATCGGGTGACTTCAGGGAATGCTGGCTGTGTGGAAATGTGTGGCTCCCCACAGATTCCAGAACTTTCATTCACAGAAATCTGAGAAAAATGTGTTTTGTTTTACAAAGTTTGAGGTTTGCAAGGTATTCTATGTAACATAACCCGGCGAGAGCCACACAAGTCACCCCATCCTAGATTCCTCTGGGTGTCTAGTTTTTAATAATGTACAGATGTGCTATGTCTCCTTTGGTTTCGGCTGGGCTAGGGTCCAAAATACACAGCTAGGCCCATTGAGAAAAAAGGGTAAATTTTCACTGGAAAAATGTGGTGTGTCCACACTGCGTTTTGGGCCGTTTCCTGTCGCAGGCACTAGGCCTGCCCACTCAAGTGAGGTACCATTTTTATCAGAAGACTTGAGGGAACGCTGAGTGGGTGGAAGTTTGTGGCTCCCCACAGATTCCAGATCTTTCCATCACATAAATGTGAGGAAAATGTGTTTATGTTGGCAACGTTTGAGGTTTGCCAGGGATTCTGGGTAACAGAACCTGGTGACAGCCACACAAGTCACCACAACCTAGATTCCACTTGGTGTCTAGTCCTCAAAAATGTACAGGTTTGCTGGGTTTCCCTAGGGGCCGGATGATGTAGGGTCTTTAATCTAACCCTGGGCGGAGCTGGCATAGTATTACTCCATGGAATTTCACAGAGTTACTACAAAACTCCGTGAAATTCCGCAGAGTACCGTGGCTGGCGGAGTCACATATCCCTCCGTACCCCTCCGCACCCCCCCCTGCTAAATCCCTGGCCCACCCTTCCGCTAAAACCCCCGGTCCCCCTGTCCCCCTCCCGCTAAACCCCCCGTCCCTCCGCCCCCCTCCTCCCGCGTTGTGTAAGGCCTGCACTGCAGTAATGCTGGCCAGGAAACTTACCTTGGCTTCTTCCTTGTCCCAAGGTGTCCTTCTCCTGCGGCTCCACTTGTCTTCTGGTGCGCTGCTCTGCCGCTCTGGAATGAATTAACAGGAAACCAGGAAGAACTGCAGTGCGCATGGCGTACTGCGTGAAGGCATGCCTGACGTCATTAGTAGAACAAGTGTTATTATCTATTGATTTGCTATGCATTTCTGCCTTCCAAATGCATGACAATGTGTAAAAGGAAGTCATTTTGAAAAATACCCTCTAATTCACATTCTAGTATGAGTACCCACAAATTTGGAGATGTGCAAATAACCACTGCTTCCAAACTCCATATTTCGTTCTCATTTCAGAAATACATAAGTTTCCTTGATACCTATTTTCAACTCTTTATATTTTACCATATGAATTGCTGTATACCCGGTACACAATGAAAAACCACTGTAAGGTGCAGCTCAATTATTGGCTCTGGGTACCTCGGGCTCTTGATGAACCTACAAGTCCTATATATCTCCAACCAGAAGAGGTCAGCAAACATAAGGGTATATTGAATTGAACACTGCCATATTTAGAAGAAGTTAAGGTGAAAACAAAGACACAAAGGGCTGTATTTTTCAACTCAATTTCAATTTTATTTTAATTTTAACTGTTAGTTTCTGTAGGATAACCTTGAAGCATCTATACAAATGAACCCTTGATAAATTTAGAATTTTGTCTACTTTCCAGAAATGAATAGATTTCTGGGATTAATTATTGTTCTTAACCCATTTCTACCACTAACTGGAAGGAGGTTGAAAGCACATAAATTAGGAAAAATAGGCTATGTCCCAGTAAAATGGAAAATTGGTTTTCTGACAAAAGTCTGCCTGTTCCTAAAAGCTGCGAAGATGGTGATTTTAGCATCCAAATCCTTAGTTGATTCAATTTGCAAGGAAAAAAACCAGACACTTTCTTCTGCAGCACTTCTTTCCCATCTTCCCCCAAAGAACCAAAATGTAGCTGGATTTTGGCTAATTCCTCGGTCCCCTCCAGGGGATTCCACAAACTCTGGGCACCTTTAGATTCCTCAGGATGTTGGAGGAAAAGGATGCAAATTTGGCGTGGATACCTTATGAAGTCAAAAAGTTACAGGGGCCTAAGAGTGAACTACCCCAAAAAGCCAAAAAAAGGCTTAGCACAGGGGGGGGAAAGGCCTAGCAACGAAGGGGTTAAATCTTGAGGAAATTCCCAAACATAAGCCCTGATGGAGAATGAGTATTGATGGGGGCATATTCTCAAGGACTTATCGCCGAGTTATCGGCACTTTAGCGCAGCAAAAGTGGCGAAAGAATTATCGACCCATTCCCAAGTTGGTGCAAACTGACAACATTGCCAGTTTTCCAGCGATAGCTGCCGCAAAAAACATCGCCACGGATGAGAGAGACAACTAACGCTAATGATATGCAGAGTAGGCGTTCCCGTGCAAAAACACACGAAAACACCACTTCGCGACATTCACAACGACCAGCCAGATCTGCGATGCGATCCAAAAACAGGCGATAAGGCGCGTTAGCAGCAGGGATTTAACACCTGCCTTTTACTGGTGTTAAGCAGGATGGCAAACTGCAGTAGAAAGGGAGCCCAGCCCAGAGCCACATCTGAAGACCAACAGATGCCATGGAGACAATGATTGTGCAGCCTGGAGACCCAAGAGGGCCACAACACCCCCCGCACCACCCCCAGGCCCCCCCCCCGGCCCGCCCCCCTGACTACCACAGAGGCAGCGCAGAACAGGACAGCGGACGTTCCCAAAACCCACCAGCCTCAGAGACTCAACGCCAGAGGAAGTCATTGCCCACTACAGGCACAAAAGGACAACCATCCTCCGCATCCTGACCCACATTGCCCACAGGCTGACGGTACCAACACGGCGGACAACCACCATCCCTCCGCAGACGAAGCTGCTGGCTGTGCTGCACCTGTTGGCCCCTGGTACCTCCCAAACAACAACTGCCAGAGTCGGAGGAGCCTCACGGCCAGCCCTATCATACGCCCTCACCCATGTCATGGATGCATGTCCACAATAGCAACGGCGGGGCCCCTGTCACCGCACCACACGACAGTTCCAATTCGTAGTGTTCCTGCGCAAGCAACCCCAACGCCAGCTGTTGCCAGACGCCACTGTGCCCCAGATCCAAAACTGTAGTAACTGAAATGGGGTGCGCACGGTCATGAAGTCCAGTAGTCAACAGTAGTGTAAAAACAGTCCTTTATTACAAATACAACAATAAACAATACGAAAAGCACAGCCAACGCCCAATGGGAAATTCATCAGGGCAACGTGTGGATTCAAGTAACTGCTTATGCTGCGGGAACTCCCCAATACCATTCCATACTCCGGAAGTCAGTATCCAGAAACCTGTTGGACAAATGGTGACAATGGTCAAGCGTCCGTATAGTCACAAACCTAATCTGGTACAGTGTATAACACTTGGACAAACCGGAATGCTCACAGGAAAGACAAATCCTGTACAAAAAGACCGTAACAGAAGTACGTGTAGTCGTAACCTTCGTAGGAAAGAAAAGGAAGGTTACGGTCACACTAACTTCTGGTACGGTCTCATGATGCAGGATTACTCATACCTGTAAGCATCACGGTTTGTATCAGCTTGCTCCTTCACTCCTCCCACCCAGCCACGAGGGCGCCACCGTGACCGGTGGTGCCTACGTGATCCTGTGCGCCTGCTGCACCCCAGCCCTGGTCCCCGGACCAGTATGCCAACCAGCGATGAGTGGCCTCCCCTGCGCACCCAGGCCTCAATGCTCACCTGCCGCCACTGGCGTGTCTCCAAGAGGGCCCACCACGTGCGGGTGCAACCTCCTCAGCCGATCGGTGGATTCCGCGCCACAGGCCCTCAGCGCACCCTGCAGCACCGCACCACGGAGTCATGTCTGTGCAGCCTGCTGCCCTCGGCGTACACTGCGGTCCAGCTGGAATCACAATTCAAATCGAATCTTGATTGGCAGGACGGCGTATCGAGGCCTACGCATCATCGCAGGCTGCACACCCGCTCAGCTCTGGTGCCACTAACTCAGTGCACCGCAAGTCATCGCCACGTGGCGGTAGGCCCGTGCCGGCCTAAGTGCCTCGGATGCCACCAACTCTGTGCACCTCAAGTCACCGTCCCGTGGCGGTAGGCCTGTGCCGGCCTAAGTGCCTCGGATGCCACCAACTCTGTGCACCTCAAGTCACCATCCCGTGGCGGTAGGCCCGTGCCGGCCTAAGTGCCTCGGATGCCACCAACTCTGTGCACCTCAAGTCACCGTCCTGTGGCGGTAGGCCCGTGCCGGCCTAAGTGCCTCAGATGCCACCAACTCTGTGCACCTCAAGTCATGGGCCCTTTATGATTGAGTCTCGTCGTGCGGACGCCATCATGTCACCTCCGTCAGTGGGGAATGTGATGTGGTAGGGCCCTAGGCCCTCATGCATAAATAATGACCACACGGACACACTCAGCTAGATAGTGGAAATGGCCTCGGGCACATGCGCCCGGCCCCTTTTATTGGCAGGGTCACATGTCCTGTGACGCATGTGCTGGATGGGTGTGGTGTGGGTGTGAACCAGCCCTCAGGGAGTGGCTGTGGCATGCTGACAACTAGACCTGCGATCAGCAGATCACTACAGGGAAGACCTGGGACATGTAGCGTTGTCTTCCCCCCCTGTAAGCGTAAGCGGAGTGGGCTGGCCTGGCGTATGCCAGTCCAGCGTAGGGGTGTGAACGATGACGCCGGCGCTCTGGGCGTGGTTCCGTTCTGGGCTGGACAAGAAGGTGACTAATGCGTGTGTCTCTGATGTGGTGTCGGCGCAATCGGTAATGTTGCACCCTGTGACTCAAGTCCCACAACATGTGCAACATGGACGTAAGGGGGAATCACTGACCCAACATTCATCCATACTTCCGAACTTGAATGATCATAGACATGACACATCTGTGTGAATTTGATTGTTTAATGCACATTCAGTGGAGTGTTGTAGCTGGAGCAGTACAGGGCCATGCAAACCCCACTTTACATTGTTGGCCCGTGGAGGGCCAGCCAGAGTCTTTCAGGGAATGACAAGTACATCGGAAGAGGAAGAGTTCACTCCGCAGTCTGATAGCTGTGTCATTGGTGACCAAACAGAATATGGCAGTCCATGTCGAGGTCCAAGGTGAGTGTCGCAGAGTGCATCGGGGGACAGTGGAAGGTGATGATGCAGAGGGCAGAACCAAGCAGAAACAGGCCATATGGCGGAGAAGAATGCTACCGCTTCCTTACTACCAGTAAGGCAGATTCATCCGCATCTTCGTCCTCTGATGTCTCATGTGCCTCACATGTGGGTGGTGGTGTTTTCTCTGCAGCACTGTGTGGCACTGACACATCAGGGGCCGGAGGTGGATTGGCTGCCACACTGTGTGGCACTGACACATCAGGGGCCGGAGGTGGATTGGATGCCGCACTGTGAGGCACTGACACATCAGGGGGCGGAGATGTGGATGTCGAAGCAGCAGCAGCATTCATCTGCGCCAGGCCTTGTGGCAGCAATGCCATGACGAGGATCCGCAGGGCATGGTAGATCCCAGCTACATCACGATGGTGTGCAGCCGTGGCAGCCATTCTTTCAGCCTGCACCCGCTCCATGTTCTCCATGGTCCTCCGCATGTGTCCCAACTCCCGGATGACACAGCTGGAGCCACTCTGACTGGACAGTTGTCCTTGTCTCTGAGTCAGGACTCCAGCGATGTCATCCATGGTTCGTTGGAGAGCACGGAGTGGACTGTGGGTGTCCGTTAAGGACTGTAAGTGGTCCCTGATGTGGCTTAGACACCCATGTATGGCATCGAGTTTGGCTGCCATGAGGTCGAACCCCACACGCACCTGATCAGCCATCTTCTCCTGGCACCCTAACACACAGTGTTGGAAGGCCATGTGTTGTTCGTGGGGGTCCTGGGAGATAGCCGTGGTGGTGGGTGCTTCCTGCTGTGTGGTCTGTGCATGGGGTGGGGTTCCCTCGATGCAGCTGGGCTGCCCTGCTCCTGGAGGTGGGGTGACGAAGCTGTCCATGAGCCGTTGGAGGGCGTCGTTGTCGATGGAGGGGAGGTCCTCTTCATCATCAGTGAAGAGGTGTACCGTCTGCTCTGCAGGAGGTGTTGATTCACCCTCTGCAATGTAAAGGGGAGATGCAGTTTAACATTGTTTTCACATGTATGTTGACGCATTGTACAGGTTTACATACAAACTGCATGACAATGTACATTGTGACTGTTTGGGAGGAGCTGCCTATTTGATGCGGGACAGTGGACATTTCGACGACATCACGGATGTGTGGTTGTACTTGTGCATGGGTTTGTTGTGAGATTAGTGATGTGTGGGGAGTGCCCCCTCTGGGCACATAGTCGACAGGGGCCTACTTGCTGTTTGTAGGTGTGCTGCAGTGTGCCAACGGGATCAGGGACATGATCCAGAGTCATTGTGGGTGTGCACTGTGCTATACTTAATTGTGCATGTGTGACATTGTGCCCATCTCCCCCCGTCCCCCCGTCCCTGGTCGTTACTCACCCTGTTGCTGTTGTGTCAGGTCATGTTGAGCAGTGTCCGGTCCCCCAACTCCTGCCACCGTCTCCACACTGATGACTGTGGACACCATTTCCTCCATCTCGTCCAGCTCCTCCTGTGGCGCTGGACTCCCACCTCCAGTCTGCATTGCTGCCTTCTGGTTGTTGGCGAGTTTCTGCTTGGTTTTGCACTTCACATCATTCCAGCGCCTCTTGACCTCTTCCATTGTCCTCCTCAGCACTCCGATTGCATTCACCTTGTCCACGATGGACTGCCATATTCCATTTTTTGTCGCCAATGACACATTGGAGGTGACAAACAGTTGTTGATGGTATTTCATCACCTCCGTTATCAGGATCCTGTTTTCCTGCGGACTGAACCGCGTCTTCCTCTTCTTCCTGTCCTTGCCCTTCCCTGACCTCGAGGTCCCGGCCTGGTCCTCCGGGGGGCTTGTGGGGTTCTGCTCGTCCTCTGTTCCTGCTCCGGCTGCCTCCATTGTGCTTCGCAGTTGTTTTGTTTTTGTTTGTGTTTTTGTTTCTGCTTTTGTAGTGATTTTTCCCGCCTGACGTGTGTGAATTGCAGGCCTGGCGCTGCTTTTCGCCGATTTTTCTATCGCGGTTGGGCCCATCGCAACTTTTTTCACGTTCGGGTTTCCTTTTTTATGGCCGTCGCGGTAGTTGTCTCGCGGACATTTGACGCGTTATCGGGACACTATTGCATGTTACTGCCGTGTTGAGAATACGACGTTGACACTGAGTTATTTTCCCGCGATAGACGGTGATATGAAAACGTGCGTTAGCCTTTTTTGGCGGTGATTATAGCAAGTTCTTGAGAATATCCCCTATAGTGTACTACTTGATGCAAACCAAAACAAGTTATTGCCTGCTATTTTTGAATACTTACATAATAATCAACCAGAGGCTACCTCTAACATTAGTCAATCCTTCAATAAATCTCTTTACTCGAATGTCAATGACAATCATAAAAGCTAAACATACAGAATATAAAATCACACATAACAGTTAATAATGGTAATACAGAGATATTATAATTTAAAGGTAAAGCCTTTTACGGTACAAACACAGCCATCTTGAGAAAACTACTTACTCTAAAACAAACATCAGTACTTTGTAACAATTGTAAAAATCTGAGGGCAACCCCACACTGTTAAAAATTGTGAATTGTAAAAAGAGGTAATAAATAACGAACTCTAAAAGATGTATAATATGCGCAAAATATCATAAAGTGCATCAAGAATTGGGAAGAAACATTATCACAAGCACATTTCTTATTAGCCAAATCCCTATAGTAAACTCGCGGAAAGCACAACATTTAACATATAGAACCGGCTCTGAATTTTCACAATAAGGTTCTCTCCCAGTTATTAGTTACATACATTAAGTAGGGTTCTGGACCAGGACTAGTTTTCAAAACAGAGTAATTCTGATTAAATGATTTACCTATTTCTAGAAAATTCCTTTTAGCACAGCGTTTTTCCATGAACAAAAGTTTCACAATATTCTTATCAGCCTTGCATACGGATAAAGGATTATCAAATAAAATGGGTTTACCCAAAATAATAAAATTTCATTTAACGTAAGAAAGCCAAGGGATATCCAGTCCATGGGCACAGCACACACAATTTTTAATGATGTTATGAGTAAAAGAATCCCTCGGGTTGCTCCAAATTGATAGCCACAACAAAAAGGGGCCCAGCTTAATGGAATCCTCAAAATACGGTAAGACCTTCTCTTAATGACAGATTTAATGGGGAGTTGAAAGAGGAAGGGAGAGAAGGTGCCTGCAAAAGTGATTCTCTTTGACCTGTAAAAACACGACAGTCACTAGAACCCCAGATTCCACACCGATAGCTTGCAGCAGGTACACATTGCTTAGAATATATTTCTATGAGAGGCTAAAGGCTTACCTCCAACAGATTTAAAAATGTTAAAAAGTGAGCAGATAAGTTGCTTGAATTTAGTGGCCTAAAACTTGTGTTCTCTGCCCAAGAATCATTAGTGTCAAATATTAAGCCAAGGTATTGAAATTTAAAAACACTCTCTAGATAATCCTCATCAACCCATAGAGTGTGAAACAAATAATGCTTGGGGCTGCAAGCCATAGTTTGCAATTTAGTATAGTTGATAGACAGATCTAGGTCAAGCATAAAAACATAAAAGGCTTGTACCAGGCACCTCAAAGCATTTGGGGTCTGTGCTATAAGCACAGCGTCATCAGCGTTCACCAGTACGGGTATGGGAACAGAATTAACATGAGGAACATCTTGAGTAATAGTACTTAAAAAGACATTGAGTTTATTAGTATATAAAATAAATAGAAATGGTGCTAAAATACGTCCTTGCCTTATTCCACGCTGAAAGTTAATAGGGTCAGATAATTTCCCGCTAGGACCAAGCCTCATTCTGGCACCTAAATCTTGATGAAGGTGGGCCAAAAAGTACACAATTGTGGCATCTATCCCATCTCCAACATAACACCACACAACTTGTTACAATTAACTTTATCGAAGGCTGAAGATAAGTCCATGAAGGCAAGAGATAAAGTTAATTTTTGCAATATTGTATATTTCCTGAGCAGCAAACTACGATTTAAACATTGTCCCATTGTTCCTAGGCTTTGCCTGAATCCATATATACTGGGCGATAAAACACTGTTGTTATCACAGCAATCTCTTACCTGTTAAACATCACTCTACCCATAATTTTAACGGTTAAGTCAATTAAAGATATGGGTCTGTCGCACTTAGGATCAATGCAACTGATTTTTTTTTAAAACAGGCTCAATATTAAACATATATAGTAACCTACGCAAAAGCTAAATTAGTATACTAGGTGCACTACTACTGAGTGATACTACTGCTAACATATTATGTGAGTGGCTGTGTGACTGAATACTTGTGTGTATGGGCTGTGTAAGTGGCTGTATGGGTGTTAAGTGGATGTGTAAGTAGCTGTGTGGGCGAGTGAGATACTGTGTGAGTGGCTGCATTTGTGAGTGAGTGAGTGTGTCAGTGGATGTATGGGTGAGTGAGTGGGTGTTTGAATGATTGTATGAGTGAGTGACTCGATGTGTAATTAGCTGTATGGGTGAGTGAGTGGGTGTTTGAGTGGGTGTTTGGTTAAGTGAGTTGGTGTGTGATTGTCTGTACTGAAGAGTAAGTGTCTGTGTGAATAGCTGTATGTGTGAGTGACCGGATGTGTGAGTGCTTGTATGGATGTGTGAATGGATATGTAAGTGGTTGTGTGGGTGTGTGAGTGAGTGTGTGAGTGAGTGCTTGTATGGGAGAGTGAGTAGCTGTGTTGAAAGGCTGTATGGGTGAGTGAGTGAGTGTGTGAGTGACTGTATAGGTGAATACGTGGTGGTGTGAGTAGCTGTATGGGTGAGTGTGTGGCTATGTGAGTGGCTGTACAGGTGATTGACTGGTTGTATGAGTGGCTGTAGGGGTGAGTGAATGGTTGTGTGAGTGGCTGTACTCGTGAATGAGTGAGTGTGTGAGTTCCTCTGTAGAGGAGTGTTTGGGTACGAGAGTACTGGTATGGGTCTGTGAATGGGTATGGGAGTGGTTGTATGGCTGTGTGAGTAGCCATACGAGAAGTTGTATGGGGGTATGAGTGGGTGTGTGAGTTGTTCTGTGGATGATGTAATCAGTGATGTCATTTGAGATATCATCAGTGATGTCACTGGCCATGTCATGAGTGATGTAATGTGTGAGGTCATAAGCAGAGCATTGTGGGGGCATAAGTTACAGTTAGCTCGGGTAACTACAACTGCTGAATTTTACAGTTTTTTTCAGTGAATTTCCAAGGTTCTTTAAAATTCTATTTCCTAACTATAATGTCCCTGTAACTTTGGTTTTTTAAGTGAATTTCTATGGTTTTTTAACTGGTAGTCACGTTTGCAGAGTGGTGGAGAAAGGAGGTGGGGACTCTGACCAGCTGTCAGGAATCCTGCTGCAAGGGACTTACTGGAGGTAACAGGATGGCTTCTTGGCCCCCAAGGTCCTTCAGCATCCAAGAGGACTTTATCCCCCAACCAATATTGTGCCAGGAGGCGCATTTACAGAGTGGTAGAGAAAGGGGGCATGGCCCCCGAAGTCCTCACAGCAATCGCGCTCTGTGGAACTTACTGGAGGTAACAGGAGGGGTAGTTGGCCCCTAAGGACCCTCAGCAGCCAAGGAGACTTCATCCCCCAATCAACAGTGCGCCAGGAGATGTGTTTGCAGAGTGATGGAGTAAGGGGGCGTGGCCTCTGACAACCTCTCAGTAATCCAGTATGTGGCACTTACTGGAGGTAACAGGAGGGGTACAACCAAAGCCTGGGCACACGTATATAAGTGTGTGTAAATAAGGTAAAATTGACGTAAGTCCATAGGAAAATCAATTGAAGTAAAGTTCGCAGAAGAGTCTTTTCTTATTTCTTTAATTCAAACCACGTTGAAAGGTAATCAGCAGAAAAAACCAACAACCAACCAACACGTGTTTCGTCTAGGAGGTTACTCCCACGACTTCTTCAGGGCTGGGAATGATACAAATCATAGAATAAATAATAACAAGATATGGTGACTGTAAAAGGAGAGAAAACTCCCCACAAGGTGACATAGGTGAGAAACACCCATTAGCTGTGGAAACCCTATACAATATCATTGCCCGTTCCATGGTTCTAACACACAACAATATAGTGGTACAGTGCTGTTATAATAGTAAAATAAATGGGATAAATGTATCGGCGATGTGCAAAGTGACTCTTTGTGAAATAGCACTAATAACATCTATGGGTTATGTATTTACAACAAATTACAGTGAAAACTAAAAGACCAGAAAACGAGTACTAATGACACTGTGTAACGAAGTTTGTTAAAAAGATCAGCCTAAGGGTATTGCGCAAAGTTAATTTATAACGGATAGCCGATGGAAAAACACAGTAAAACAAAAAGCGGAACGGAATGGGAATCCCTGAATCTAAAAAGAATTTCAGGGAATAGTGGCCCATAGGACCGTAAAAGGGATTTGGCGAGCATGGAGCAAGAGAAACATCCTAAATCAAAGGTTGGTGCGTGCATACAAAATGCCAATTGTCTAACCCCGTAGCCAGTGAAAATTAAAAAGGCTAAAATGGAGTGTAAAAACAAAAACAAATAGATAAAAAATCTCTACAGCGTTTACAAAGTGAATAAAAAATCCTGGATAAGTGTTTAAGAGAAATAAGAAAACCGAAATAAGAGAGCATAATTAAGAGTGTAGAAAAAATTGAAAAAGGAGAGCTATGTCTACCTGTAGTCTTGGTGAACGAAGCAGTAAACTCTGGAAAGGATGTGAGTAAAAGAGGATATCAGAAGAAATAAGAAGTGAAAACAATCAAAAGGAGCATATGGTAGTGAATAAATAATAATGGACAGAAACTCACCGAGATGCCGGTGATAATTCCAACCCGGCAGGTCTGTACTGCAAGGTAAGTAAGAAAGTGCCCAAGTGTATGGATAGTCAATAACTAGGATAAAAGGAGGGGAATGGTGTCAGTAAGCCCATTCTTAGAAAGGAATAAGTGTAGGAATTGCTAAACGCTGTACAGAGTATATCATACCTTGTTGAATCGTATTAGGCTCGAAGCAAGCCACGAAAGGGGACACTGGTGTGTATCTTGTAGTCAACGATCTATAATCAAAAGGGAGTGGAGACTGAGAATAAAGAAAACATCACGTAATGCGATGTGAAAATCAGCCTGTAGTTGAAAAAAGATGTATCGTGCATTAGGGCTGGAGCGCCCTATGTCACTTACTTAATCGGGTGTAGTATAGCGGATATGCCAGGCATACGTCCATTCGGTTCTGATTAGATTCGAAAGCAGATACCAGTGTAAAGACACGGGTGTGTGTCAACGATCTGTAACAAAATTGGAGTATAGCTTAAGTATGAACCAAGGATCGAAATACTAAAAGGAGCTGAGTCAGCCCGACTATCAGAAGATTCAAAAGTAGTATACCAAGGGTGCTACTAAGAGAACTTACTTCTATTATTGCAACGAGGAGTGAGTCGTGGCTTGCGTCGATGTCCTTCCGGTGTGAGGCGGGACACTCACCCGGAAGTGAATTTATATCGGTGCTCACCAGAACAACTAGAGCGTGTACCTGGTAGGCAAAAGGGAAGAGGGAACTTTATTGTTCCAATAATCGCGCCACAGTGAACAAAGGGAAACTTAATAGTAAGTGTTTTCCAAGACTGAACACCATAAATGGAACACCGCGGTTAAGCATAACAGTAAAAGCCAAAGATTTGGAAGTAAAGGAGAAAATGGATTTGTAGGAAGACGGGGGCCATGTGTGGAAATGAATCAGTAAAGGTTGAGAAGGACGACTTGATAGAATAAAGCTGTCTTAATACCGGAGATTACACTTGTGTCACGAAAGGTACACATCTAAAAGCACACCATGGCAGTCGTATAGAAAAAAGCAGCAGTAAAAAATATATAATATATAATGTTAATGGTAACAGCATCGGAGGGCAAGTCACCGAAGGCAGTAAATTCCAATAAGTTCTTAGAATGGTGACTTGAACCGTATCATGAAATGGCATAGACAAAGTGGTAATGTGGAGCAAATCAACTGGATAGAAACACGGCTAAACACATATTGTAGGTCATGGGTGATAGTGGTTACAAAGAGCTTTTAAAGACCCTTGTGTATCAAACAGAGATAAGGTGATGACGATATATGTAATAGATAACAGCCATAAAATTTGTAAGCTTATGGCGAATCGAAAGTGTTGCTGATTCAGTGATGACATCATATGGGGTAGAAACAAAACAACATAACATGTAGTAGGCCATAAGTAGTAATGGCTACATATAGTCTCAGCAGTCCCTAGAATTTATGACATAAGTGCAGTAATGGTGACATATATGGTGAACCGTCCCTAGACCTTCTGACATAAGTATAATGATGATAACATATGTACATAACCATAACAGCAGGAAATCATAGGTTAATGGTTGGTCTAATGTGTCGTTGAGTTATAGCAACCCCATATTCAACCCAATGGTGACTGTAACAGGAGGGGTAGTTGGCCCCCAAGGACCCTCAGCAGCTAAGGGGACTTCAGCCCTCCAAAAGCAATATGGCAGGAGGTGCATTTGCAGAGTGGTAAAGAAAGGGGGCGTGGCCTCCAAAGACCTCTCGGCAATCCCACAGTGTGGGAATTACTGAAGGGAACAGGAGGGGTTGTTGGCCACCAAGGACCCTCTGCAGCCAAGGGGACTTCATCCCCTACCAGCAGTGCGCCAGGAGGTGCGTTTGCAGAGTGGTGGAGAAAGGGGATGGGCCTCCAGTGACTTGCAGGTTTTTAAAAATGTTCAGCCCTGGGTACCCCATCCCCTGGGGCCCGGGCTCTTTTTTAAAATTAAAATAATAATAATAATAATAATAATAATAATAATAATAGGGGGGTCACACAGCCCCCCTCCCGGGCCGAGTTCTGCCCCAGGGACCCCATCCCCCGGGGCCCTGCCTCTGTTGTGGCTGTCCTGGTCCCACCCAGGGCACACACTTGTCACTGATGGGGGCTGCAGTGGAAGCCTCAAGGCCCCCGCAGTCCCTGCTGGCTTCCTGAGTCCTGCAGGAGCCAGCATTGCTCTTTGGACAAAGCGAGCTGCTGAACATGCAGCTCCCTCTGTCCAAAAGCATTTCTGATCTACTTTCAGCAAGTAAGAGCATTTTTAATGCTCTTGCTTGCTGAAAGCAGAGCAGCGTTTGCTATGGCTCTGCAGGAGCGGTAAAGCTCCCGCCAACCGTAGCAAACAGCTATGTCCCAGGGGTGGGCACCCGGGACAGAGTAGGAGCTGGTTCTGGTGGGTGGCGGTCCCCAAGGCCATCTATGGCTTCAGGAGGGGGGCCACATGCCCCCCTCCTTTCTTTGAATTTGCCCCGGGGAGGTGGTTGTCCCTGGGGCTGTGTGGGGACGTGCGCCCACCCCACATTCATTAAATTTAAAGAACCGGGGAGGTGGTGGCCCATGGGGCTCTGGAGGGATCTGCACGTCTCCCCCACATTTTTACTTGTAAAGCCCTGGGGAGGTGGCAGTCCCCAGGGCTGGTGGGTTCAGAGAGGCCCCACATTTAATAATTAAAGAAGCCCGGGGAGGTGGTAGTCCCAGGGGTGCGGGGAATGTTGTGAGGTCACCCCCTGCATAATTTATATAAAAAAACCCGGGGAGGTGGTGGTCCCCAGGGTTTGATTAACCCCTAGGAGGGGGCCTCAATGCGCCTCCCTCCTATATTTTTCATATACCCCTGGGATTTGGCCCACCCAGGGGCTTCCTTTAAAAGAAGCGTGGGAGGCAGTGCTGTTTTTAAAAAACAATTGCCACAAATCTGCGGATTCAACTGCGAATTTGCTGTAAATTTGAAAAAAAGTCTCTTGTTAATGCATGACCATGTCCCTGTGGGGACCCCTCCACCATATCTGGGGGGTGACAGTATTCCTACCCTGCCCCTGTTTTTTATTTTTCACTTTTTTCGTGGGACTCGGCTTGAAACAGAGTCCTAGGATGGCTGTCAACACTTCCTGGTCAAATTTCAGTAGGATTTCAGTAGGATTTTGGGCTTCCAGATATTTATATTTTTCAAACCTAACTATCTCTGAAACTACTGAACGGTTTAACACCAAATCACAAAAAGCACGCTTTCTGGACCAACATCTAGCTTTCTTGCAAATGTGGTGTGATTACGTTCAGCGGTTAGGCTGTAGTCGTGTTACAAAAATGAAAACTTCCCATAGATATACATGGGGAAAATACATTTTGGGATCCCCTTTTTTCAGGCCCCCACTTGACGGATCACCTCGAAACTTTCAACACAGAAGTTGAACCAAAAAAGGGAAGATTTATCGTCAAGCGGCACCAAAGTTATTCGCAAAACAAAAAACGCTTTTCCTATGGAAACTTTGGTCCTAACTATAACTACCTACTGGCTATCGCCAGTAGGATATTATCTACTGGCGGTCGCCAGTAGATAGTTATAGTTAGGACCTATTTTCCATAGGAAATCCGCGACATTCTATTTGAAATAACTCTTGCGTCGGTTGACGAATCTTCGTGAAATTTTCAAACTTTATGGCCCGCTCCGGTCCGCTCCTACCCTGAAAGTCTCAGGGTGATTCGTCAAGCGGGGGCCGAGAAAAAGGGGGTCCCAAAACGTGTTTTCCCCATTCATTTTCCCATAGGAAACTTTAGACACGGCTACAGCCCGAACTGCTGAACGGAATTACACCAAATTTGGCAAAGAGGTAGTTCTTGGTTCAGAAAGAACCCTTTTTGTTAAATGGTGTAAATCCGTTCAGTAGTTGCGGAGAAATTAAAAAATAAGAGTCAAAAAATCAATTTCCCATAGGAAACTTTATGCAAGGCTACAGCCCGAACTGCTGAACGGAATTACACCAAATTTGGCAAAGAGGTAGTTCTTGGTTCAAAAGAACCCTTTTTGTTAAATGGTGTAAATCCGTTCAGTAGTTGCTGAGAAAATCAAAAGTAAAAACACATATATATCTGGGCGGAGCCTAACCACACATGTCATCGTGAGATCTGATTGGCTGTCAGCACTTCATCCTGGAATTGCTGGCAGCCATCTTGGGACCAATATAAATGATAGTACCCCATTGAAATGCATTGTAGTGAATCGAAGAGTTTGAGGGTTACCAAAAGGAGAACTATAAAGGGTGATAACAGACTTTAGTTACATTAGAATTCATTTGTTGATGGTACCATACTAATTTCAGGAATTGTGGTGTGTTCTAAGGTGATTTTACCCTGTGAAAAACCTTCTGCTGGGATATCATGAATCATGTTTGAGAGAAAACTATTTTCACATGCTTGTCCCATACAGTTTTGGAATGTGCCCCAGAAGCTAAAATGAGAGCATATTTTCTGTAAATTCACATTATCTTTCTCAGTCATGTGAGAATGAAGTCTGACATTCTCAGTAAAACATGTACATCCAACAAGGGCAGAGACTGTCACTTGATTCCTTTGTGTTCTACTGCAGCTTCCCAGAGTGTTCTAAAGAACAACTAGAGCGCTAACAGTCTTACTTATGACAAAAGTATGGCACACCTGAAGCCATCTTGATTGGAATAAACTGGTAACACTTAAAACATTTAATTTAAAAGGAACAAAATGATGGGGTTCATTTTGTCATAGAAATTATGGTTAGTGCTGTAGAAAGAAAAATTAGGACATGTTTCAAGTGTGATCTCAAATATCTTCCTGTTATATTTCAACAGGAGCAGCCTGTCAGTTGATGCCTTTGTGTTCTACTGCAGCTTCCCAGAGTGTTCTAAAGAACAACTAGAGCGCTAACAGTCTTACCTATGACAAAAGTATGGCACACCTGAAGCCATCTTGATTGGAATAAACTGGTAACACTTAAAACATTTAATTTAAAAAGGAACAAAATGAGGGGGTTCATTTTGCCATAGAAATTATGGTTAGTGCTGTAGAAAGAAAAATTAGGACATGTTTTAAGTGAGATCTCAAATATCTTCCTGTTATATTTCAACAGGAGCAGCCTGTCAGTTGATGCATTTGTGTTCTACTGCAGCTTCCCAGAGTGTTCAAAAGAACAACTAGAGTGCTAACAGCCTTACTTATGACAAAAGTATGGCACACCTGAAGCCATCTTGATTGGAATAAACTGGTAACACTTAAAACATTTAATTTAAAAAGGAACAAAATGAGGGGGTTCATTTTGCCATAGAAATTATGGTTAGTGCTGCAAAAAGAAAATTTAGTGCATGTTTTAAGTGAGATCTCAAATCCTCTTCTATTTCATTAGAAAATTCTGACATGCAGACTGAAACAATCACTTTCAATACCAGCAGTAGACTTCCAGTTAACTCCTTGGTGAGCAGTAGCTTTACTACAGTGATCTAATGAACAACTAGAGTAATAACATTCTGAATTTATGGCAAATGTGTGACACATCTGAATGCCTTCTTGATGGAATCAAAGTAAAAAACTGAAAGCATTTCCTACTGAGGAGACTGCAGTAAATGAGGAAATTAGGAAACTTCATAACAAAGAAGTCTTCCAAGATGGCCACCAGTGAAAAAAGAGCCCAAATGTAGCACAAATATTCCCCAGATGTAGCCCACATATAGCCCAATGACAAAAGTGTGCAAAACACTTTTTATTTTTAGTTTTTTTGCAGTTTTATGTAGTGCAGACTGGTCAGGTATTGGAGCGTTGCATCTTAAAACATGACCCCCTACACTACAAAAACACCACTGCACTACCCTAAACCCTAAAACACTACCCCAGCACGACCCCCTACACTATACAAGCACCACTGCACTATCCTAAACCCTAAAACACTACCCCAGCATGACCCCCTACACTACACAAACACCACTGCACTACCCTAAACCCTAAAACACTACCCCAACACCACTGCACTAACCTAAATCCTAAAACACTACCCCCAGCACGACCCCCTACACTACCCAAACACCACTGCACTACCCTAAAACATGACCCCTACACTACACAAACACCACTGCACTACCCTAAACCCTAAAACACTACCCCCAGCACGACCCCTGCCCTACACAAGCACCACTGCACTACCCTAAACCCTAAAACACTACCCCCAGCATGACCCCCTACACTACACAAACACCACTGCACTACCCTAAACCCTAAAACACTACCCCCAGCACGACCCCCTACACTACCCAAACACCACTGCACTAACCTAAACACTACCCCCAGCACGACCCCCTACACTACCCAAACACCACTGCACTACCCTAAAACATGACCCCTACACTACACAAACACCACTGCACTACCCTAAACCCTAAAACACTACCCCCAGCATGACCCCCTACACTACACAAGCACCACTGCACTACCCTAAACCCTGAAACACCAGCCCCTGCACGACCCCCTACAGTGCCCGAACACCACTGCACTGCCCTAAACCCTGAAACACATACCCTAGCACGACCCCCTACACTGACCGAACACCACTGCACTGCCCTAAACCCTGAAACACCACCCACTTCATGAACCCCTACACTGCCCGAACACCACTGCACTGCCCTAAACCCTGAAACACCACCCCCAGCATGACCCCTACACTGCCCGAACACCACTGCACTGCCCTAAACCCTGAAACACTACCCCCAGCAAGACCTCCTACACTGCCCGAACACCACTGCACTGCCCTAAACCCTGAAACATCGCCCCCAGCAAGACCCCCTACACTGCCCGAACACCACTGCCCTAAACCCTGAAACACCACCCCCAGCACGACCCCCTACACTGCCCGAACACCACTGCACTGCCCTAAACCCTGAAACACCACCCCCAGCACGACCCCCTACACTGCCCGAACACCACTGCACTGCCCTAAACCCTGAAACACCACCCCCTGCACGACCCCTACACTGCCCGAACACTACTGCACTGCCCTAAACCCTGAAACACCATCCCCAGCACGACCCCCTACACTGCACGAACACCACTGCACTGCCCTAAACCCTGAAACACTACCCCCAGCAAGACCCCCTACACTGCCCGAACACCACTGCACTGCCCTAAACCCTGAAACACCACCCCCAGCAAGACCCCCTACACTGCCCGAACACCACTGCCCTAAACCCTGAAACACCACCCCCAGCAGGACCCCCTACACTGCCCGAACACCACTGCACTGCCCTAAACCCTGAAACACCAGCCCCAGCACGACCCCTACACTGCCCGAACACCACTGCACTGCCCTAAACCCTGAAACACCACCCTCTGCACGACCCCCTACACTGCCCGAACACCACTGCACTGCCCTAAACCCTGAAACACCACCCCCAGCACGACCCCCTACACTGCCCGAACACCACTGCACTGCCCTAAACCCTGAAACACCACCCCCTGCACGATCCCCTACACTGCCCGAACACTACTGCACTGCCCTAAACCCTGAAACACCACCCCCAGCACGACCCCCTACACTGCATGAACACCACTGCACTGCCATAAACCCCGAAAAACTATCCCCAGCAAGACCCCCTACACTGCCCGAACACCACTGCCCTAAACCCTGAAACACCACCCCCAGCAAGACCCCCTACACTGCCCGTAAAACACTGCACTGCCCTAAACCCTGAAACACCACCCCCAGCATGACCCCCTACACTGCCCGAACACCACAGCACTGCCCTAAACCCTGAAACACCACCCCCAGCATGACCCCCTACACTGCCCGAAAACCACTGCACTGCCCTAAACCATGAAACACCAGCCCCAGCACGACCCCCTACACTGCCCGAACACCACTGCACTGCCCTAAACCCTGAAACACCACCCCCAGCACGACCCCCTACACTGCCCGAACACCACAGCACTGCCCTAAACCCTGAAACACCAGCTACAGCACAACCCCGTACACTGCCCGAACACCACTGCACTGCCCTAAACCCTGAAACACCAGCCCCAGCACGACCGCCTACACTGCATGAAAACCACTGCACTGCCCTAAACCCAGAAACACCAGCCCCAGCACGACCCCCTACACTGCCCGAACACCACTGCACTACCCTAAAGCCTCAAACACCAGCCCCAGCACAACCCCCTACACTGCCCGAACACCACTGCACTGCCCTAAACCCTGAAACAACAGCCCCAGCATGCCCCCCTACACTGCCCGAACACCACTGCACTGCCCTAAACCCTGAAACACCACCCCCAGCAAGACCCCCTACACTGCCCGAACACCACTGCACTAAAGCCTGAAACACCACCCCCAGCAAGACCACCTACACTGGCCGAACACCACTGCACTGCCCTAAACCCTGAAACACCACCCCCAGCACGACCCCCTACACTGCCCGAACACCACTGCACTGCCCTAAACCCTGAAACACCACCCCCTGCACGACCTCCTACACTGCCGGAACACCACTGCACTGCCCTAAACCCTGAAACACCACCCCCAGCACGACCCCCTACACTGCCCGAACACCACTGCACTGCCCTAAACCCTGAAACATCAACCCCAGCAAGACCCCCTACACTGCCTGAACACCACTGCCCTAAACCCTGAAACACCACCCCCTACACTGCACGAACACCACTGCACTGCCCTAAACCCTGAGACACCACCTCCAGCAAAACCCCCTACACTGCCTGAACACCATTGCTCTGCCCTAAATCCTGAAACACTAGCCCCAGCATGACCCCCTACACTGCCCAAACACCACTGCACTGCCCTAAACCCTGAAACACCACCCCCAGCACGACCCCCTACACTGCCCGAACACCACTGCACTGCCCTAAACCCTGAAACACCAGCCCCAGCAAGACCCCTACACTGCCCGAACACCACTGCACTGCCCTAGACTCTGAAACACCAGCCCCAGCAAGACCCCTACACTGCCCGAACACCACTGCACTGCCCTAAACCCTGAAACACCAGCCCCAGCACGACCACCTACACTGCCCGAACACCACTGCACTGCCCTAAACCCTGAAACACCAGCCCCAGCACGACCCCCTACACTGCCCGAACACCACTGCACTACCCTGAAACACCACCCCCTGCATGACCCCCTACACTGCCCGAACACCACTGCACTGCCCTAAACCCTGAAACACCACCCCTGCAGCACCCCCTACACTGCCCGAACACCACTGCACTGCCCTAAACCCTGAAACACCACCCCCTGCACCGCCCCCTACACTGCCCGAACACCACTGCACTGCCCTAAACCCTGAAACACCACCCCCAGCACGACCCCCTTTACTGCTCGAACACCACTGCACTGCCCCAAACCCTGAAACACCACCCCCAGCACGACCCCCTACACTGCCCGAACACCACTGCCCTAAACCCTGAAACACCACCCCTGCACGACCCCCTACACTGCCCGAACACCACTGCACTGCCCTAAACCCTGAAACACCACCCCTACACTGCCCGAACACCACTTCACGGCCCTAAACCCTGAAACACCAGCCCCAGCACGACCCCCTACACTGCCCGAACACCACTGTACTGCCCTAAACCCTGAAACACCAGCCCCAGCACGACCCCCTACACTGCCCGAACACCACTGCACTGCCCTAAACCCTGAAACACCACCCCTGCATGACCCCCTACACTGCCCGAACACCACTGCACTGCCCTAAACCCTGAAACACCACCCCCTGCAGCACCCCCTACACTGCCCGAACACCACTGCACTGCCCTAAACCCTGAAACACCACCCCTGCACCGCCCCCTACACTGCCCGAACACCACTGCACTGCCCTAAACCCTGAAACACCACCCCCAGCACGACCCCCTTTACTGCTCGAACACCACTGCACTGCCCCAAACCCTGAAACACCACCCCCAGCACGACCCCCTACACTGCCCGAACACCACTGCCCTAAACCCTGAAACACCACCCCCTGCACGACCCCTACACTGCCCGAACACCACTGCACTGCCCTAAACCCTGAAACACCACCCCTACACTGCCCGAACACCACTGCACTGCCCTAAACCCTGAAACACCACCCCCAGCACGACCCCCTACACTGCCCGAACACCACTGCACTGCCCTAAACCCTAAAACACCACCCCCAGCATTACCCCCTACACTGCCCAAACACCACTGCACTGCCCTAAACCCTAGAACACTACCCCCAGCACGACCCCCTACACTACCCGAACACCACTGCACTACCCTAAACCCTAAAATACTTCCCCCAGCACAACCCCCTACACTACCCGAACATGACTGCACTGCCCTAAACCCTCAAACACTCCCCCAGCACGACCCCCTACACTACCCGAACACCACTGCACTGCCCTAAACCCTAAAACACTCCCCCAGCACGACCCCCTACACTACCCGAACACCACTGCACTGCCCTAAACCCTAAAACACTCCCCCAGCACGACCCCTACACTACCCAAACACCACTGCACTGCCCTAAACCCTAAAACACTACCCCCGCATGACCCCCTACACTACCCAAACACCAATGCACTACCCTAATCCCTAAAACACTACCCCCGCATGACCCCCTACACTACCCTAAACCCTAAAACACTACCCCCGCACGACTCCCTACACTACCCAAAGACCACTGCACTACCCTAAACCCTAAAACACGACCTCCTACACTACACAAACACCACTGCACTACCCTAAACCCTAAAACACTACCCCTACACTACACAAACACCACTGCACTACCCTAAACCCTAAAACACTACCCCCAGCAGTACCCCTACACTACCCAAACACCACTGCACTACCCTAAACCCTAAAATACTACCCCCAGCACAACCCCTACACTACCCGAACATGACTGCACTGCCCTAAACCCTCAAACACTCCCCCAGCACGACCCCTACACTACCCGAACACCACTGCACTGCCCTAAACCCTAAAACACTCCCCCAGCACGACCCCCTACACTACCCGAACACCACTGCACTGCCCTAAACCCTAAAACACTCCCCCAGCACGACCCCCTACACTACCCAAACACCACTGCACTGCCCTAAACCCTAAAACACTACCCCCCGCATGACCCCTACACTACCCAAACACCAATGCACTACCCTAATCCCTAAAACACTACCCCCCGCATGACCCCTACACTACCCTAAACCCTAAAACACTACCCCCGCACGACTCCCTACACTACCCAAAGACCACTGCACTACCCTAAACCCTAAAACACGACCTCCTACACTACACAAACACCACTGCACTGCCCTAAACCCTGAAACATCAACCCCAGCAAGACCCCCTACACTGCCTGAACACCACTGCCCTAAACCCTGAAACACCACCCCCTACACTGCACTGAACACCACTGCACTGCCCTAAACCCTGAGACACCACCTCCAGCAAAACCCCTACACTGCCTGAACACCATTGCTCTGCCCTAAATCCTGAAACACTAGCCCCAGCATGACCCCTACACTGCCCAAACACCACTGCACTGCCCTAAACCCTGAAACACCACCCCCAGCACGACCCCCTACACTGCCCGAACACCACTGCACTGCCCTAAACCCTGAAACACCAGCCCCAGCAAGACCCCTACACTGCCCGAACACCACTGCACTGCCCTAGACTCTGAAACACCAGCCCCAGCAAGACCCCCTACACTGCCCGAACACCACTGCACTGCCCTAAACCCTGAAACACCAGCCCCAGCACGACCACCTACACTGCCCGAACACCACTGCACTGCCCTAAACCCTGAAACACCAGCCCCAGCACGACCCCTACACTGCCCGAACACCACTGCACTGCCCTAAACCCTGAAACACCACCCCTGCATGACCCCCTACACTGCCCGAACACCACTGCACTGCCCTAAACCCTGAAACACCACCCCTGCAGCACCCCTACACTGCCCGAACACCACTGCACTGCCCTAAACCCTGAAACACCACCCCCTGCACCGCCCCCTACACTGCCCGAACACCACTGCACTGCCCTAAACCCTGAAACACCACCCCCAGCACGACCCCCTTTACTGCTCGAACACCACTGCACTGCCCCAAACCCTGAAACACCACCCCCAGCACGACCCCCTACACTGCCCGAACACCACTGCCCTAAACCCTGAAACACCACCCCCTGCACGACCCCTACACTGCCCGAACACCACTGCACTGCCCTAAACCCTGAAACACCACCCCCTACACTGCCCGAACACCACTGCACGGCCCTAAACCCTGAAACACCAGCCCCAGCACGACCCCCTACACTGCCCGAACACCACTGTACTGCCCTAAACCCTGAAACACCAGCCCCAGCACGACCCCCTACACTGCCCGAACACCACTGCACTGCCCTAAACCCTGAAACACCACCCCCTGCATGCCCCCGTACACTGCCTGAACACCACTGCACTGCCCTAAACCCTGAAACACCACCCCTGCAGCACCCCTACACTGCCCGAACACCACTGCACTGCCCTAAACCCTGAAACACCACCCCCTGCACCGCCCCCTACACTGCCCGAACACCACTGCACTGCCCTAAACCCTGAAACACCACCCCCAGCACGACCCCCTTTACTGCTCGAACACCACTGCACTGCCCCAAACCCTGAAACACCACCCCCAGCACGACCCCCTACACTGCCCGAACACCACTGCCCTAAACCCTGAAACACCACCCCTGCACGACCCCCTACACTGCCCGAACACCACTGCACTGCCCTAAACCCTGAAACACCACCCCCTACACTGCCCGAACACCACTGCACTGCCCTAAACCCTGAAACACCACCCCCAGCACGACCCCCTACACTGCCCGAACACCACTGCACTGCCCTAAACCCTAAAACACCACCCCCAGCATTACCCCCTACACTGCCCAAACACCACTGCACTGCCCTAAACCCTAGAACACTACCCCCAGCACGACCCCTACACTACCCGAACACCACTGCACTACCCTAAACCCTAAAATACTACCCCCAGCACAACCCCCTACACTACCCGAACATGACTGCACTGCCCTAAACCCTCAAACACTCCCCCAGCACGACCCCCTACACTACCCGAACACCACTGCACTGCCCTAAACCCTAAAACACTCCCCCAGCACGACCCCTACACTACCCAAACACCACTGCACTGCCCTAAACCCTAAAACACTACCCCCGCATGACCCCTACACTACCCAAACACCAATGCACTACCCTAATCCCTAAAACACTACCCCCGCATGACCCCCTACACTACCCTAAACCCTAAAACACTTCCCCGCACGACTCCCTACACTACCCAAAGACCACTGCACTACCCTAAACCCTAAAACACGACCTCCTACACTACACAAAAACCACTGCACTACCCTAAACCCTAAAACACTACCCCTACACTACACAAACACCACTGCACTACCCTAAACCCTAAAACACTACCCCCAGCAGTACCCCTACACTACCCAAACACCACTACACTAACCTAAACCCTAAAACACTACCCCCAGCAGTACCCCCTACACTATCCAAATACCACTGCACTACCCTAAATCACTACCCCCAGCACGACCCCTACACTACCCAAACACCACTGCACTACCCTAAACCCTAAAACACTAACCCCAGCACGACCCCCTACACTACCCAAACACCACTGCACTACCCTAAACCCTAAAACACTCCCCAGCATGACTCCCTACACTACCCAAACACCACTGCACTACCCTAAACCCTAAATCTACCCCCAGCATGACCCCCTACACTACACAAACACCACTGCACTACCCTAAACCCTAAAACACTACCCCCAACACGACCCTCTTCACTATCTAAACACAACTGCACAATTTGTTACAGGCGTTGCAACGCAGGCCTGTGGTGCTTACTGGAAGTACCTAGTGGGCTAGTTGGGCCCCAGGGACCCTCAGGATTCAAGGTGACCTAATCCCCCAACCTAAAACGCACCACGGGCGCGTTTGCACAGTGGTGAAGGGAGGGCGGGGCCTCAGGTGACATGTGCGCAAACACGCCCTGTGGTGCGTTTTAAGTTGGGGAATTAATTCCCTTTGAATCCTGAGGGACCCTGGGGCCAACTAGCCCACCAGGTACCTTCAGTAAGCACAACAGAGTTGCGTTGCAGAGAGGGAAAAAGGTGCGTGGCCTCGGAACGCCTCTCTGCAACTCAGCTCTGTGGTCCTAACTGTAGGTGCCTGGGGGGCTAGTTGGGCCCCAGGGACCCTCAGAATTCAAGGGGACTTAATCCCGCAACTTAAAACGCGCCACGGGTGTGTGTTTGCACACATGTCACCTCAGGCCCCCTCCCTTCACCACTGTGCAAGCGCGCCCTGTAGCGTTTTAAGAGGTAGTTTTAATCCCCTGCCCTATTATGTACTAGGGACTTGCAGAGGAGGTCATGCTAATCACAGGGGTACCCCAACACATAGTGTTCCCTAGTGTATGTAGGTGTTTTCACTGTATTCTAAGTGTCTTTTAGCATAGCACTGGCTCTGGTTAGTCAGAGTCAGTTACCACCAGTACCCGTCTGAAAAAGTTGTGGGCACAGGATGATTTTGCAACAAGGCCTCTTTCTGCTCCTCTGTTGGTTCTTTCTGCACATCTTTTGCTTCTTTCTGTGCGTTTTTCTTCTTTCTTCACATGTCCTACCTCTGTAGGCATAGTTAGAAACTAGCATTTAAAAACCTTTGAAATTCACTTAAAAATCATAGGTTTCAGGCACGTTATAGTTAGAAATTAGCATTTAAAAACCTTTGAAATTCACTGAAAAAACCATAGGTTTCAGACACGTTATAGTTAGAAATTAGCATTTAAAAATCCTTTGAAATTCACTGAAAAACCATAGGTTTTAGGGACAGTTATAGTTAGTTGGACATTTCACTCGTACAAAACCATAGAAATTCCCCCGTTATAGTTAGTTCAGCTAACTATAACTCGCGCCCAGCAATGCACTGCTGATGACGTCACATATTACATCACTCATGACATGGTCAGTGACATCACTGATGACATGACTGATGACATCTCAAATGACATCACTGATGACATCATCCATGTGATAATTTCATGCATCTTCTCACACCCTAATATAACTTTTGATACACCCACTCTAAATTACAGACTGCCATTCTCAAAACCATAGACACTCCAACACCAAAAACTACATACCCACTCACTGATTCTTAGGTCTACACACACATCCACTCACTCACCCGTACAGTCACTCATACTTAGTCACTCAGTACAGGACTATCATATGCACTCATACACCTATATAAACACTCACACACCGCCACTCATCCATAGAGGTACTCACACACCTCGTCAGTCATGCAAAAACTTAATCACACACCCATTTACTCACCTATACAGTTATACACACACCAGCTCACTTACTCATACAAATACTAGCACATTCTTACGCTCTTATACAATCACTGATACAAGTACACACTCATCCATACAGCCACTCTCACAATCACACACTCTCACTTATAGCCATTTATATACTCCAACACACATATATACTGCCTTTCACATATGTAGATACTCACACATGTACCACTGAGATATACATTCAATCACTAACACACCCATACACACACTCACCCACCCATACAGTCCATCATAGATGCACTCTTGAAACCATGCACCCAGTGAATCACCAACTCACACATCTATGCACAGAGTCACACACACCCCACCCACACAAACACTCAGGCACCCATACAGATACTCAGACAATCAATCAATAACCCATGTAGACACTCATGTAGCTATTCAGAAAGCCATGCAGCCGCTTACAAACCAACAGACAGACGGATACAGACATTCACACAGTTTAGTCACTAACCCATGCATTCAGTAAGATACATTTAATCACTCACTTGTAGAGTTAGTCACTCACGTACTAAATCATCCATTCAGACACTTATACACCCACTCATTCTTCAATACGCCTTTCCCTATATATATTAAACATATTTAAACTTTACAGAAACACACAGTCACTGGATGATGTCATCAGTGATGTCATCAGTGATGTCATTTGAGATGTCATCAGTGATGTCATCAGTGATGTCACTGACCATGTCATGAGTGATGTAATATGTGACGTCATCAGCAGTGCATTGTGGAGCGCGAGTTATAGTTAGCTGAACTAACTATAACGGGGGAATTTCTATGGTTTTGTACGAGTGAAATGTCCAACTAACTATAACTGTCCCTAAAACCTATGGTTTTTTCAGTGAATATATATATATATGTATGTAACTTTTTGTTGTAAAGACATGTGTGGTAAAGGCATAATATGTGTGGTAAAGACTTGCGTGCTAAAGGCAATGCGTGGTAAAGGATGATTGGTAAAGGTATTGCTTGGTAAGTGATGCGTTGTAAAGGCATTTTCCCGTGTCCAGCTCATGGGTGTAAATGTTTACAAAACATATGTGTTCCTAATGTATCATTGGTGTGAAGAGGTATTGAACACATTATTAATCTTTGTATTGAAGGTGACAGTTGATGACTTGTGTTCAGTATGTTCCACACAAGTTTTCTGGAGCTGCAGTAAAAGTTTCGAACAGGGCAAAGATTCTACATACTCCATACTAAGTAATGTGAGCAGCCTAGAGTTATTAGACAGAATCGTCTCAGCATGACAGTTTCTACACAACATAGAAGATTATGTGCACCAGGTACTAACCTATGTACATGTGCTTGTTTTTCTTCAGAAGATGGGTTATCTGTAAAGTTTGAAAAACATCTCAGCAGGCAAAGAGGAGTGCAGCCTGTGCCAATATCACACTGAATCAGTTGCGCATATTGTCTGCTGCTGCCTGCCTTGCTACACCGGAGGCGAGAGTACCTCAGAACGATATTTCTGCAAAATGGGACAAGAACTTGCAAAGAGGCCTGCATATACATCTACACAACCGCCGTCCCAATGGAACTTGCACGGAGAGGCAAGTTCTTCACTGGAGCTGGAAGGCTCATGCATGCCTCTCATGAGCTGAGACCTTAAACTTCCCACATACACGCAGCAACTTGGTGTGAAGGCTTATTACAGATATGATTCGATGCATCTGAATTTTATCCTGTAAAATTTCAATCACAGGACACGATGCACCTTATTGGCACTTATGTTGTTTGGGCACTTTATGATCTAGCATGCGACACTTAAGTATTGGCAAAGCCCTCACCTGGGGGGGTTGCTTTATGACATCCTGCACTTCTATCGAACATGAGAATGATAAGGCATGGCCCTATCTCACGTATCAGCTGAGCCCAACATAGTGCACTATGGTCTCATGCATGCTCAGTCAAATATGTGCGGTTTATAGCCATGCTCAAAATGTAGCTCATTACTCATCCCTTGAGATTCGGCACGAGAGAGCATGGTTTAATCTTGTGCACTGTGGTGGCCTTATGCACCTAGCATGGCCCTGCATGCTCATCAACAACATATGTGGTCACGCTGATTCCCTCAGGTAATACTTGAATCCATTTATTTGATATTTAATGCTGTATTGCTGACATTGCTGCAATATTGGGAAATACCTCACCTGGGAGGTTTCTTTAGGACATTCTGTGCATCCACTGAACACGAGCATGATAAGGTATGGCCCTATCTCACGTACCAGCTGAGTTGAGTCCACTCTTAGCACGCACTGCATGCCCAGTTAATTAATGCGCAATTTCACAGTCTTGCCTAAAATGTAACACACTACTCACTTTTTGAGATTCGGAATGAAAGAGTATGGCCCAATCTTGAGCACTATGGTCTCTTGCACATACTGCATTTTTGCACGCTCATCAACACCATATATGGTCAGGCTGATTCCCAATGCAATATTTAAATCTATTATATATGATTTTTAACGCTGCTTTGCTGATGTTGTTTTGTAATGATTTTAAGTAATTATACAATATAGATGTACCACTATGTGCCACTGTAAAGTTTTCACCACAGTATGAAGGCTGCAGGTAGTATGATATTTAGCTCTTTCAGGCCTTGGTAATTTTAAGTGACTAGTGTCTCTTTGGACAAGTTTTGCATAGAGTGTACATTGTTCTCAGTAAATACTTTTAAAGTCTCTGTGGTGTATTTCTCATGAGAGTTCACTGTCTGCAAACAGTGTGACACAGAGTAAACTCTCTCCATAGAGTAAAAACTGTTTACAATTCCCACTTTTCTACTCATATCCACTTTATTTCTCAATGTAGGCTCTGTGTCTGTGAAGGGTTTGATACATGTGAAGATTGTCCCTGGTAGGGCTTTAGTTATGTGAGAGGGCTTAAGTATATGGGGTAAGTTAGTTTTCCCTGAATAGTTGTATACAGATTGAACACTGTGTGCACTACAGATTACCCTTTTATCTGTGGTTTATAGTCATCATGAACTCGGCTACCCATGAAAGGTATGGTATAGGGTCAATGTTGCACATAACACAGGTTTGCTTCACCTATGGAGATAGTATGTATGATAGCAGTAATGATGCTTCATATTATTCTGAGCTATTTTGCACTTACTTTCACAGCTCTTATGCCATACCTGTTAATAGAGCAATGTATACAATAGAAGCTTGCATGATGTAATCAGTGATGCCATCGGTGATGCCATGTGAGATGTCATCAGTGATGTCATACATAATATCATAGAACACTTCATGAGTGATGTAATATGTGAGGTCATAAGCAGTGCGTGGCTGGGGCTCAAGTTATAGTTAGCTCTGCTAGCTATAACTGGTGAATTTCTGTGTTTTTCTGAGTTCAAAACTTAATGGAGTTATGTTTTTAGTGTGGATAATGTGCTAATATTTAAAATGTGTTTTATACACTAATATGTATAATTATAAATCACATTTTAAATGCAAACCAAATTTTGTGGAAAAAAGCATGCATTTATTAAAATATGTTTTTCTTTTTGTAGTATATTGCCAAGATATAGTAGATTTAACAAGACATACAGAAACAAAGAGCATAAAGTGCAATGAGGGCGGTGTGACTTTTTGCTGAAAAGGTTCTGTGTTTACAATTAATATTTTCACAACATGCTGAGAATTCATTGGTAGATGTTTGCATCAAACAAGGGTGAGCTTGTAAGGTATTATGATTAAAGGTCAAAGAGCAGCACTGTCATTGTGAAACCTTTATTTGTTTTTTTAGGGAAAGAAAGATAAACTGTTTTATGTTTTTAGGGAAGCTAAATATCCTACAAAATAAATTCAGCAAAAAGTTCCACTGTTCGACATTGTACTCTTTTTTTTTCTTTATAAATGTCTTGATAAACCCACTCCGTAGTGTCAATGTACTACAAGGGAAAAGGACATTTTAGATTATATGGTTTTAATTTCTTTACAATGTTTCATTTAAAATGTGACATAATAATACACATTGGTGCATAAAACATATTTTAAATATTAGCACATTAATCACAACAAAAGCACACATTTCTCAAAATATCGACAGACATCTGCAGTTTCAGGCAAGCAATAAATACTGTGGGCCCGATTCACAAAGGTAAAGTTAGACCAAAAGTCTAAGTTAGACCAAAAGTCTAACTTTACTACTTTACAGTATTCACAAAGGTAAGTTACTACGAGTAAAGTTAGACTTAAGATCTAAGTTAGACTTTTGATCTAACTTTACCTTTGTGAATACCTGAAAAGTACACCGCAGTACGGAACCGAGGTATCGTGCCTGCAAACAACGCATCACCTCCCCTGCCTAGCAGTAAGGAACTGACGCATCACCCGCTTTTTTAACGCTTCACCTCCCCTGCGCCTCTCATCGTCTTTGATTTTTGATGCATCTAATGTACTTTGTCCTGATCAAGGGCATCCATTGATTTTTACAACTTTATTTAATCTTTGAAAATTCATATCTTTTGTGTATGTTGGATTTTGTCGTGTTGGGCCTTGTTTTAGTCAGATAAATATTTGCTATTTTTCTAAACTGGTGTGGAGTCCTTTTGTGGTGTTTTCACTGTGTTACTTTGTATGTGTACAAATTCTTTACACATTGCCTCTGAGGATATGTCTGGCTGCTGTTTCCAAGCTACCAAGTGGGTGAGCATGGGTGATTCTGAGTGTGTAACTTACTTACCCTTACTAGAGTGAGGGTCCCTACTTTGACAGGGCGCAAACCACTGCCAACTAGAGATCCCATTTCTAACATTGGTGATCAGCGGTGGGATAGGACTTGTATTTGTACATTATATACAGTGATTGGTGTACACTGCTACCATATCACAGACCATTACACCTGAGCATACTGTTTTTCTCTTTCTGTTTTGTTCAACTCTTGAGTTTTTGTCACAACCATGTCTTAGTCTGGTGAACCATCAGCTGTAGCTGCGGATTTGGTGTTTGAGCAGGAGAGGTTGGAGACCTATACGGTGCCTCAACTCAAAAAGTTCTGCAAGGAGCTCAAATGTCCTTTTAGAGGCCTCTCTAGAAAGGAGGAGCTCCAAAAGGTGCTGAGTGCCTGGTTGGCAGCCAGGGAGGCTGGGGAACACACAAAGGAGGAGAATGATATTGTGGATATGGAGGAACAGAGCCTGCATGGTGATTTGTGGTACAACAGGATCTGCCTGGAGGGAAGGCACCCTCCAGGGCAAGCAGCAGTGTTTCTTCAAAAGGTCTGTCCCCAGAGGAGCTGGAGTACAGGTGGGAAGCTAGAAAGCACAAGATGGAGCTAGAAAAGCTCAAAATTGAGCATGAGAGGAAGCTCCAGTTGGAACTAGCTAAACTCAAAAGAGAGGCAGAAAAGGATAAAGTGGCCATGGAGGAGAAGAAATTGCTTTAAGCCCAGGAGCTGAACTTAAAGGAGCTGGATATCAAAGCAAGAGGGCTGAGTCCAGCACAGATGGTGGCAGCGTGTCCTCAGTGTAGTCTCAAGGAAAAGTGCACATACCCAAGAACCTAGGGAAAGAGTATACCAAGGAGGATGACATACATAGGTGGTTTCAGGGCTATGAGTCAGCTCTCCACATGAACAGGGTCTCTGAGAGAGATTGGGGGGCTGGTTTAAGGAACAACTTCACAGTGGAGGGGAGGGACACATTGTTGGACCCAGGGGCAGCAAGTCAGCTTACCTTCCCTACCATAAAGAATGCCTTAATCACTAGGCATAGTCTTACCCCAGAGAGATACAGGGACAAGTTTAGGAAGAGGACCAAGCTTTAATCTCAGATCTGGCTTGAGTGTGTTGATTCTTTTTGCAGAGCACTGGATGGTTGGGTGAAGGGCAGTGAGGTAACAGAGTACCAGGAGCTGGACAGTTTATTTGTAAGGGAGCACTTGTCAGGTCTTTGTTTTCCAGAGCTGCACCAGCGCTTGATTGACCGTAAGTTTACTTACCCCAGGAAGTTTGCTAAGGACACCGACCACTGGGTACCAGGGTCCACAAGAAGTTGTATGTGGGAGACTCAGCCAAGGGTAGGTAGGGTCCCCAATAGAAGAAGGAGGGGGACAAAAATAACAAGAGCAAGGAGTTCTCAAAAGGGCCCCAAACAAGTTCCCAGGGTAAGGAAGAAGAGTTGTTTCCCATCAGGAAAGCTTGGAGGGAAGGAACCCCTGAAGTTTTTTAACTGTAGCTAGGAAGGACACTTTAGAGGGAGTACCAAGTGTCCCAAGCAAGCACAGCCTCCCACTGGTTGGCAGTCACAGGGGATGGCGAGTGTAGCACTTGGGGAGGAGTTGGCTCCAGTTAGTGTTGGGGAGTCAGCTGAGATGACCCGAGTTTCCCTGGATGAGGGTGAGGTGGTCCAGAGAAACTTCATGCCTGATAATACTAAGAAGTACAGGCAGTGGGTGACCATCAATGGGAGGAAGGTGGAGACTCTGAGAGACACAGGAGCCAAAATGAAAAATATGAGCTGTCATCTGTAGGCCTGGGCAGTTAGTGGAGTTCTGCTACGCGGAACTCCGCGAAGTGGCTAAAAAACTCTGCCGGGCCACACCGAGTTCTGCTTGCGGGCAGAGTTTGCCATGTGTGACATGGAATGCATTCTCGCATTGCAAATCTGATGCAAATAGCACTACATGGGTCTCATGTGCGTCCTCGCATTGAAAATCACCCGCAAACAGCACCACGCAGTTCGCATGGGCACGGCCATCTTGTTTTTCAAATCCGGACCCAAATTCAGAATGCTCACTTTTAGCCCTCTTTAAAATTTAAAATTTTGGTTTTGGTGGGAGGAACTTGCTGTGGCTGGGTAGAGGGTGGGAAGGGAGTTGGGACTGGGTTTCTTTGGACAGTTCAGATTTTGGGACATTGGGGCTTGGGTCAGTTTGTTTGGAGAGAGGGGTGGGCATGTTGTGTGGCTGGAGAGAATGGGTTTCTTTGTAAAAAAATAAAGGGGGGGACTATATTTTATAGAAATTTATGCCTAAATGAGTTTGTTTGACTTTTACTGTGCACTGCTGCCTTCAGTTTTTATGCAGCCTGTGGATGTGCTTGTGAGAGAGAGTGTACTGCTTAATTATAGAGTTATACCTCTCTAACTATCTTGACCGTTAGGGGGGATGCTACCACGACCTATATTGTCTACAACACCCTAGATAAACGATTACTTGTAGTAGCAGTTAGTTAGTTACTTACTAACTTAACCACTTCACTTCACTCCATAGTTGTATTACCTGAATATAGATGAAGCAATAACAGGGAAGGCATCACAACTTCACAATCAAGGTCCCATTTCCACCCAGGTGAGCTCCAACTGTAGAATTAATCGGAAGGATTATCCATTGTAGGCAACTAAGAGGAAATAAAAACACTGAGTTAGTGGGTTATATTAAAGCTTTACAAAGAATTGACACCAGACTAATACATGATGACACAACAAGAATTCCTGATAGTGATAAAATAACAGAAAATAGCAATAGTAGTAATTTGGCTAATGGGGAGCTACTAGTAACTTACGAAGTCCTTGAGGCATAAAAAATTGACTCAAAGTCTGGCGTGGACAAGCTTAGGTTGGGCGTTTATGGTTATGCAACACAAGCCTGAATGATGATACTGACGACTGATGTTCCTCGTTCTATATCTGAAATATGGGCCACTTTTTATGCGCAGGTGGGTAAATGGGGCTAGTGTGGGCTATTGCATAGAAGATCCTGCAGTGAGTTGGTGTTGCTTTTACCACATCTGCCCCACCAAGTGTGTGATCCATTGATGCTGTAAATTAAGCCACACCTCAATAAATCACACAGCCGGGGGGAGGAGGGTTAGGGGTTTGATGAATGGATAAGAAAGGGGATTTGGGCAAAGGTTTGACAAAGAAAAAAACTACACAAGGACAACATTCATCTGGGCAATGAGCAGCACAATATTCTTCATCAATCTGTTGTGGAAGGAAACAAAGAAATTAGTATGACAGAGTACAGCTAAATGCATTGCAAACAGTCCTTCTGCCCCTGAGACTTTAGTTATCAGATATCTAAATGTTCTGTCTTCTAGGTTGGGAGTGAACCCATCCCACTAGTTCTCCAAATATAATTGTTAAAAGAAAAATGATACTGTATTGCAAAATTAGCTAGTGCATCTGCATTCTCCTCAAGAATGTCCATCACTCTTGGGTGTCTGCCTGGACTTGTCCGGTAGGTGAGCAGGAGTGTTGAGCTCAGCGTTTGCCTTTCATTCATGCAGAAGAGTAGAGGGCCTTCGGAATGTAAAAACAGAAACTGTATTTTAGATTCAAGGAGAAGGACAGAAGGAAGGTAAGCTTCATGACGAGTAAATAAAGAAGACTCACACTGGTCCAACTGCCATACGGCAATATATGTGACTATAAAATGGTGGGGCAGCATAAATGTGACATAAAAATAATACTACTTTTGTTTATGCTGCAAAGATAGAAGTTCAACGAGAAATAATTAAAATGTTCTATGAGGGCACTGGCACTTAGTCCGGAATGTAGAGTTAATCCTCAGACTGAGGTGGTTCACCCAGAAGTTGGTAAGCTAACACACTTGATTCTGACCAATCATCTTCCTCTTCCTGTGCTGTTTCAGAAATGGTGTAATTGTTTGGTATAAAATGTTGGTTCATTTTGATCATAGTCAATCTCTCTACATTTTTAGGTGAGAGGCTGGTCCTTCTTACTGTAACAACCGCACTAGCTGCACTGAACACATTCTCAGCAGACACACTGGGACAGGACAAGCTAGAGACTTTCTTGCCAGCCCGTTGAGCTCTGGCCACTGGCACATTTTCACACACCAATACATCAATGGATTTTGATCCACATAGACCTCTTTTGGATCATATAGATACTCCTGGAAAATCCTGTGGATGGTCATTGGTACTGCCACTTGCTCAACCTCTTTTGCCATCGCCTTTGCATTGGACTTAATCCCTGACATTTGAAATCAATACAATGCAGAGATTTGGTCAGGTTCTTCTGTTGCTGTTGTTGCCGGTGTTCTGGTTGATGGTGTGAGACAAGACTGCCCTCTCTGGAAGTATAAGGTAGCACACCAGAACTATGGGGTGGGACTCTAAGTTCCAGACATACTTCTTCCAGGTCTCCAGCTTGCTCTACAATCCACCTCTTGTATTTTGAAACATTCCCTTCAGAAAAAGGAACGAAAGTGGACAGAATGTTTTTGTACCATGGATCAAGTAGTGTGGCACAGATGTACTCTTTGGATGCGGTGCTGTCATGTTGCAGCCTTGTATTACAAGCCAAGTGAAGGATTAAGCTCTCAACCAAGGCATGCACTTCTGTGTTTTCATTCACATCTGCGAGGGCGAACCTTTCAGACAACTTCTTTAGCTGGTCCTGTAGCAGATGCAACAACAGGTTAGCTAGGCCCATCGTACTGTTCTCCTTACTAACTTTAAGTGTGAAAACCTCAAAAGAGAGTAGCATCTGTGTCAGGCATTTGACTAGGCCCCATTTGTCCGCATCCATGGTCGTAGCTTTCCCAACTGCATCCCCTCCACCTAGAATGACATAGTCATTGATCTGTTTGTACTGCTCAAAGAGACGTTGCAACATGTAATAGGTCAAGTTGCAACGTGTTGGCACCTCCTGTATCAGGGATTTAACTTGTGCTCTATTACTACGTGGAATAATCCGCACTGGTGCTGGGCTTTAAAAGAATGGCTGAAATGAGTGCAAATTCTTCTGCAGGTGGTCAGTATGTTGCTGACTATGTCTTCTTTTTTAAGAAAGTCTTGCACCACAAGGTTGATGTAGTGTGCCAAACACAGGAACCTGAAATAACCTCCCTCTGACATGGCCTTCACCATGTTACTGCCATTGCCCGTGGCAACAAATCCAATTCCGTGACCTCTGGGTTGCAGCCGTTCATACACCTTGCTGTTAAATTCCTCCAAGGTGTTAACAGATGAATGTGATTTATCCATGGCAAACATGGCCACTGTTGCATGCCGCCAAACACTCTTAAAAGTTCTTCAGGGCCAAGACCTGCAGATATCTTTTGCTTTCGCCTGCAAAAGAGATCCAGTGTGCAGTAATGCACATGTAATAAGTCGCCTAACAACTGGTCAACATGTCTGTCGTCAGGTGGATAGCGTGAACAACACTTTGCTGCAAAGATTGTCCAACCAACTGCAGCACATCGTAATGCAGCGCTACAACAGCAACTCAGGCAAAATAGGTCCGACTTGGATCCTTCCATTTTGGACAGATGGCTACCACAAATTCTAAGTATCCCACTCCTTCCACAAAAGAAAAAGGGAGGAAATCAGCGCTAAACATTTTGCCAGCTTCCAATTGTACAAACATGCGGTTGGGTGGTTCCACTCGTAGGGCCCCTCCTGCCTAAACATGCCCGTAAGAGTAGCCTGGATTTTCTTCATTTCTGGGGCTACTGACACAGGCGTCTTTTGAGAAGTAGATGGTGGTGGTAGACTCAATGTGCATTGTGGTGGGGCAGTTACTGTATGCTGTGGTGTCTCCATCTCACTCTGAGTCTTGTGCCATTGTGAAGTCGCAGAGGTGGGTGATTCTGCTGGTGCACTGCTGGGTACAGGGCTGCTTTGCATAAAGATGTCACCCTCTTCTTCCTCATCATCACCTCATCACCGCCCACCTTGATTGGACTTGTAGCTGATGTTCCACGGCTCTCCTCACCACCACATTCAGAAATTTGTTTAAGGTGCTCCTCCCACTTTAATGTGTGGTGTTTTTTCATATGAGTCATTTTGCCTCCAGTACCATAATGTGTATCAGGATTACCTCGATGAACATTCGTGTGGCAAATGCTGCATACTGCAATGAGCTCCCCCTCTTTGCTAACTGTAAAAAAGTTCCAGAGTGGGGAGAAGTACTTTTTTACTGTACCACTTCCAATGCCTGAAGAAGAACTGGAGGAAGGTGTGCGTGCTGTCAATTGCCTCTCTGCTTCTCCTGAGGTGCGGGTGGGTGCCGGTCTCAGCTGGGGCTTTGCAAATATAGGAGCTGGCGGTGCTACCTGTGCCACATCCCTCGGAGCAGGTTGAATAGAAATGTCAGACTCCTCTGTATCACCTTTCCACAATGACTGGCTCGTCATTGTCATCCTCCCCATCATCTCCTTCCATAAGTCTAAGTCTTTCAGGAGCTTTTCTTTTCCCTTGCCTTTCCTGTTGTCTCCTGGACTCTACCGGGGTCCACTCCATGTCCCTATCATCATCATCATCAGAAGTGGTGCTTGGAGAAGATGGTGGATAGTACCCTTCCTTTTCCTTGATGGAGATCTGGGAGCCAATGATTCTAAAAGAGGAGGTACTTGCTTAGAAGGAAGCTCAACCTCCTGTTCTGCTTCAACATCAGGAAAATGTACTATTGCTGACTATGGCTAATGTCCACTTTGCTCTGTTTCTTGAAAAGATTGTGTACTACTTTCCAAAAGGGACAAATCCAAATCAACGTCACTACTCATCTGCGTCGGCATGATTTCAGTGGCTGCCTCACTGACAGACAAGGTCCTGGGCTTAGGTTGGGGTGCTGCTGTTGATGCAGGAGTGCTGCTCAGCTTGCTCTCCAGAGGCTGGTGCAACAGGCACACAGCGTGGTGGTAGAAAAAAAAGGTTTGGGGCGACATGCCACTGGTGAGAAGCTGCTTCTTCTTACTGGTCACTTTGGGGCCATCTTAAAGCTCTCAGTTGGCAGCTGAACCAAGCTGCACATGTGGAAGTGATTGGAGGACTAACATGTGACTGCACATGCTTTCTGTTTGGCAGTACTGCGGGTGATGTCTCTTTTCTTGTGCACCTAAAAGCAAACAAGCAAGAAAAATATTTAGTGTGAAACATGGCATTGTTTGCAGTTTGAATTGGTACAGACAAAGGCAATATTAGTGTCACTGTTTTGTTAACGGAGTCCGGAGTATCATGTTATATAGCTGGACCCTGGTATTTGGGGGACCCGCTAAGGGTTTTGCCATACCTTTTCTCCGTGTTATGTCGCAACTATCTTGGACCCGGTCTCTTATCAGGTGCGTCTAACTCTTGAGAGTAGCGATGCTACTGCCCATTAATGCCGGTCTCGACGTAACATCTATATAACAGCTATATAACATGATACTCCGGACATGATAGCTATGAGCACATAACTGCTTTCTAATAGTTTGACAAATTTGCATATTTTTGCCACCCTTTGGACTAGTTAAAACAGGAAAGCCATCAACTGAACTACATTCGGCTACATATATTGGACTCAGCCCCCCTCCCTTTCTTTTCGGGTGGTCAGGCCAGCTTCGCTTGCAGAAATTGAATGTAACAAGCAAGGAGCCCAATACGATAACCCCCAATACTCACCTAAAATCAGACATATGAGTGGTCCTGACAAAGGTGGATGGTCATTGTCATTCCCACCGAAACGTGCGTTGACCTGGTTGTTGTGAACCCCCAACTGACAAAAACATCATGGCGGATATTGTTTGAAGTTCTCTCTCTGCCATTTTCAGAGGTGTATGCTCACGTGGTTGGGTGCCTAAGTTGGAGAAGAGAGTGTGTGAATGTGTTGCTGTGTATGAGGTTAGGATGGTTATGTGTGGTTGAATATATAGGGGTTATATGACATGTCATTATCACTATTGTTCTATTTCTGCTTGTATAGCTTCTAAACAGATCTTGGTATGAATGTAAGTCCCACTTGATGTATTACAATGTAAAGTAATAGCATATTTGCAATTATGAAAAACCTGTGTGTTCATAAAAATGTTTTAACTATGTATAACTAGACTATCTCTTCTTTGTGTACTAATGCAAACTAGCAATTAAAACTCTTTTTTTATAATTTTTTTTATAAATGATTGTGTTAATATGTATGATTTAATAAGTTTTATGATGAACAGCCCTTAGAGCTCTAGCCAGCCTACCAGGAAGTAATACAGGTTATGAGGGAGCATAATCTAGTATTCCAAAAGCACACTGGCTGCCTACACGAAATGGCCGCCAGCTGCATGGTCACAAAAACAACAACCAGCAAGGAGGCATGCCAGAAACCGGTCCTAGGATGCTTGTTTCCGGTCCAGGGAAGACATGGCTTGGCAGTTCGGGCTGGACTGTTCCCATGAGGCACAGGGTCAGACTGATTTGCATATGGCCATGTCTGAACTGGGGTGGTGGAGTGAGCTAAAGAATGATGATGTATTAAACCCAGATCAGTTGACTGGGGGTGAGTGTTTGATTGGCTCAAACGTTCCGTCCATCATCCCCTTTTGTATCGCTTTGTTCGCCCTAAGTTGGCGGGGGTATGCCCAGACTTGGGTCCCTTGCTCACTTTGCCACTGGATTCAAGCAAGCCTGGCTGATGACGGCTGGAATGCCAGAAACCGGTCCTAGGATGCTTGTTTCCGGTCCAGGGAAGACATGGCTTGGCAGTTTGGGCTGGACTGTTCCCATGAGGCACAGGGTCAGACTGATTTGCATATGGCCATGTCTGAACTGGGGTGGTGGAGTGAGCTAAAGAATGATGATGGATTAAACCCAGATCAGTTGACTGGGGGTGAGTGTTTGATTGGCTCAAACGTTCCGTCCATCATCCCCTTTTGTATCGCTTTGTTCGCCCTAAGTTGGCGGGGGTATGCCCAGACGTGGGTCCCTTGCTCACTTTGCCACTGGATTCAAGCAAGCCTGGCTGATGACGGCTGGAATGCCAGAAACCGGTCTTGGGATGCTTGTTTCCGGTCCAGGGAAGACATGGCTTGGCAGTTCGGGCTGGACTGTTCCCATGAGGCACAGGGTCAGACTGATTTGCATATGGCCATGTCTGAACTGGGGTGGTGGAGTGAGCTAAAGAATGATGATGGATTAAACCCAGATCAGTTGACTGGGGGTGAGTGTTTGATTGGCTCAAACATTCCGTCCATCATCCCCTTTTGTATCACAACAAAGAAGACATACAGAACTATGGCAAAAGCACACTGGCTGCTTACACAAAATGGCCGCCAGCCACATGGTCACAACAGCAAGCAGAAGGCATGGAAAACAAAGAATACATGAAGGCCTATGGCAAAACAAAGCACACTGGCTGCCTATACAAAATGGCCACTGGCCGGCCACATGCTCACATCAACAACCAGCAAGGAAGCATGGCCACAACAAAGAACACATGCAGGCCTAAGGCAAAAGCATGCTGGCTGCCTACACAAAATGGCCGCCAGCTACATGGTCACAACAGCAAGCAGGAGGCATGGAAAACAAAACAACAACTTCAGGGCTACGGAAAAAGCACACTGGCTGCCTAGTGCCTACACAAAATGGCCAGCAGCCACATGGTCACAACAACACGCAGGAGGCATGGAAAACAAAGAACAGATGTAGGCCTATGGCAAAAGCACACTGGCTGCCTACATAAAATAGCCGCCAGCCACATGGTCACAACAACAACCAGCAAGGAGGCATGGCCACAACAAAGTACACATGCAGGCCTACGGCAAAGCGCACTGGCTGCCTTCACAAAAAGGCCACCGGCCACATGGCCGAACAACAAAGAGCAGGAGGCATGGAAAACAAAGAACACATACAAGCCTATGGACACTGACTATACAAAAAATGGCCCCTGGCCACATGGCATGGGTAACAAAGACAAATTGTGGCATATGACAAACACACTCACACACTGGCCAGACAAAGGAGGCATGGTAACACAGAGAAAACAGCATTAATTTAGCAGTGCCAAATAATTCAAATTAACTGGGCTAAAATGTTTTGCAACCACAAACATCCTCCAAAGGCATCAAATATAACTACCCCACCTATACTCTGTTTGCAGAAAAAAACATGAAATAGCCCTAAAAACACATTTTATAATTGAATCCAATGCTTCCCTGGCCTAAATGATGTTTCAATTCAACAGACGTCACAGAAACAATTGTTTAATGCACACATGACTACTAATGGGTCTACAGTCTGGAAGGCTCATTGGCGGACTAGGCCACATAATGAATATAATGAATATTGCAAATTTATTAAAACACATGGAGAAAATGTACTACACTGTGCAACATTTTTCCTTTACAAAAGAAGAAACATTGCATGCAAAAAAATAACTAGACCCCTACTGAAACTGCAGGCAACCACCACAATAAATTTTTAAAATAAAATAAAAGTACAAATTAATCCTGGTGCATGCCCCCAATCCAACAAACAACACCCTTTAAACCAGTTTTTGAACTTACTTGTGAAATCTCTAATGCAAACTCCTTAAATCCAACAGTATATATGCAGCAGACAAGTAGAGCGATCCTTCCTGCTCCAAATTCCAATGAAAAGTGACCAGGAGATGGACAAAGCACTAGGCGAAGCCTGCTGAACAGGAACAGGACGTTGGAATCTCTGGGGCACTTCCTTCCTGTTGGAAAAAAAAGTTTGAAAAACAGGCTTCTCGCACAAAAAAAACCAACTCCAACGGCCAGTTGGAGAAGAAAATCCACTTGAAAAGCCTCTCAGCTGCTTCTCGAACACAAAAGCAGCTTGAGTGGTGCATTCGCAATCAGCACAGCATTGGCACCGTAGCGTCTGGAAACGGTGCAAACGAGCACAAAGTATCTAACGAGCTCGCTAGCAGCCCAAGATTATCATGGCGCGAGCGAACGCCCCAAAAAACTTGCGTGCAAATGGAAAAATAATCCTCTTCATGCCTTGGAAAGTAGAATTCAGGAACTCCACGCTCCTCCGCGGAGTACAGAGTGCCCGAATTCCGCAAACTCCGCGAATGGAACAGAGTTTCACGGCCGGGCCTAATTATCACCTACCCTCACATGCCTGGTCCAAATATTTGCAAATGAAAAATGCCCAGGTACAACCATTGTATGCTCAGGCATTGATCAACATTGCTCTCCTCTTCATGTCAGCATTTGTCTGCAAATAAAGGAATTCATAATGCAAGTATTGGGCCTGAGTCACACAGGTAAACTAACACTTTAGTGTAAGTGTACTACATTTAGGTAACCGTAAACTATGTGAGGAGTTTTACAACTCTGCACTGCCTTTACTTATGTGTGTGGAGTCCTCCACACCTCTAGACTCTTCAATTGGGCCAGAGAACTCTGCACACGTAAGTATAGGAAGTGCGGAGTCGTACTATTTCGCACATCTTTTGTGAGTTGCATTTTGTCGCATATTTTGTAATACTACAAAACATACCACAAAGTTCAGTTTGTGAATCTGGCCCAATATTTGAAAATATAATACATGTTCTAGGATAATCTAAATGTCTGTTTTTTCACTGCACCATTGGCTGTTGCCTGCTGATATCTGCTAAACCCCTTATCCTATAGAATAGGTAATTTTAAAATTAACATAAACAGTGATATGTTATTTAGAAACTTATAAAAAACTACATGCATCACAAAACAAATTAAATAATAAAAGTTAATGATCTAGCAGGCAGATTACTGGAATAAAGACATGCATCTTAAAATACCTTCTGCAACATCCCCAGTCCAGGCACAGGCCCCACCGCCAATGTCCAATGCAACCTTCCCAGTTGCATTCTCACCATCTAGTGCCCAGTACATTCTCCAATATTCTGCCCCAACACTCAATGCCTAGCCCAGGTGCAGGCCTAGCTTTTAGTGCCTTCACTGGGCACTTCTATGGCTACTTCTTTGGTATTACAGTACTGGATTATGGAAGATAGAGGTTATGATCTGGACGTGGGCTGTGAATAAGGCCCTCACAATCTGAAACAAAGGTAAACTGGTTTCTGGGTGGAATTCTTGGCTCATGTTCGATAGCATGTCTAAAATTGTAAGGCCTTCCTTGCCTCGTGGTGGTTAATGGCATCAACACCAAACAATCATATATTAAAGAAGAAAGAACTTAAGAGGTCCAAAATAGTTAAACAAAATACTCGTTTAATAAGAAAAATCACAAATAAATTAAGACATATGGATGTAGGGATCAAAACATATAAGACAAATGAAAACTACTGCATAGAAAAGCATGTGAAAGTAGCTCTTCATTGATATTCTATGGCAAATATGGAGAAAAGAGACAAAACATCCTCATACATTTGACTGTGACTTTGCCGACTCTTGTTGTTGACCCATGAGTGATTGTGGTCACGTACAAGTTGGTGGTCGGTCCCAACAAAAGATTTCTTCTTCAAGCAGAAACATTTCTTAAGAAAAACATTACTCCAGCAGGGCATATCTTAGAGTTGTGTCTGACAAGGGCTTCATGACGTCAGCAGGGGCGTAACACAGGCCCCTGCAGCCCCTGCGGTGCAGGGAGCCACCAATCCATAAGGAGCCCCTAAACCTTTCAGAGCAGCCCAAGAGATTTCCCATTCTACCCAAGGCCAATGAATGTGTGTGAGATATTGGATACTCAGGGTTCCCTCTTTAAATTTTGCAGGGGGTCCCTACCATTTTATATTACGCCACTGGAAGTCAGATACAATGATCAGGAGGGCTTCTGTAGCCTTGAACTTAATGTCACGAACTCAAAGTGTGGAAAACAGCATTGTAGATCCCTTAAAACTTTCAACTTTTTCAAGCAGAGTTTGCAGGCGATCCCAGTATCCCATCTATGCAGGCACAGGTAAGAGCGTTGGGCGGGGCGGGGGTGGGTAGAGGGTAGTCCACAAGGGACGGGATAGGAAAAATGAAATAAAAAATAAATAAAACTTCTTACCTTGCGCTCGCCGCATCGCCGACTTGGCGATGCGGCGAGTGCAAGGTAAGTGGTTTTATTTATTTTTTTGTTTGATTTTACCTATCTTGTCGTCTGTCGACTCCCCCCATCGCCCCGCCCCACTGCTCTTACCTATGCTGGTGCGCCTGCATCTATGTTATTGCGTAATCGTCTTTTGAAGTAGCAGATGGAGAACAGAGCCATCAAAAGCTGTGAAGTGAGTGTGATTTCACCGAGAAAGATGGATGTCATTGGAATATGCTGCAGCTAAGTTCAGGTATAATATATGTCATATATCTCATAACTGCTATCAGTGCATCTATTTTGTTTAAACAAGACTCGTTTGAGTCGAAACGCGTTACTTTCTCTGCCTGAGTAAAGAATCACGGAAGCATACCCATCTCTGGAGTGGCATGCATTACTTCATTGCTCCGTGTGTATGTGAGGAAAAGTTCGGAGCAATAGTGAGCGTGGAACGATAGCGCTGCCCCAACAGCAAGCTGGGTGTCCATTGCGGACTCTCCAGCTGGAAGCTTCATTTATTTTGTATCTAACTTTACCTCTGCCATTTACACAATCCAGGTTACCTCTGTACTACAAATTTATTTTTCAGAGCATTTTGCATTCAAATGTTTCAACTGAAATGTCACATTACATTTTACAAAGCAGGAGATATATTATGCAGCAGTGCAATGAAGGCTGTCAGGAGTACATGCAGGCTACAATCAGGTTATGTTTTTGAACCAGGCATAATGTATATATTCTCTATGCTTTCTTTCCATACAGACACTCTGTGTAATTTGCAAAGTGCCTGCAGATAGACAGATGTCTTTCCAGTGTGACATGTATGGCAATTTGGAATTTAAAAATGCTTATCCTTAAAATCCTTTGCAGGATTGATATATGAGGAAAGTGCAACACCAGCACATCTCAACACATGGGTTGTAACTTTATTTGGACAATTCTAACACCTTTCAGCATAAACATCGATAGTCTGCATACCAGATACTTTGACAAAAGGCCACGATTTGTGGTGCAGCTGTAAGAAAGCTTATGTGTCTGCACAGCTTCAATTTGTGAGCCAGGAAGCTGGAAATCCGGCAACATGTAATCAAAACAGCAAAGTAGAACAAACGAACTTGCAACAGTGATTAGTAAATAAACTTATCGTACCATAAAGACAAACAGGACACACGTTCTAAACAAATAAGCCATTAACCAGCAATTAAAATGTTATCATATCAGTAAAATAAATACACCAAAGAACACACACTGACTGAATGACAAGCTACACATCATGTTGCTTCTACAATCTGAATAGAGAACTATTTGAAGACCATCACCAAAGAGAACACAAATAGGACAATGCAGCACTCCATGACAGGCCATGACCTTAATGAACAGCCCATCAAAGCAATGGCAAACCATGAAAAACATATGAAAGACAGTGGCTGTAGTGGGAAGAACCTATGTCCACCCTCTCTAATACTTCATGCATGTATGTACAAGTATTGGTCTCCCAGACAGCTAAGGCAACAGTTAAATCTGTCTGTAGCAAAACATAAAACAAAACAAACATTAGCAAAGCCAATCGTTTTCCCTTTTCATAAACAAAAATCGCTAAAGACAATTGGTCTGACTTGTTTTTTCTTCACTTCATTTTCCTGTGTCCCCTCCCCAATTTCTGACTTTGACAAAAATGTGTAAAGTTTGCTACATTGACTGCTCCAACACCACATTCATTCACACTTGTCTCTCGTCACACTAGCTGCCTGGTTCTTGTATCCTGCTGTTGCTTAACATTGTGCAACGATTCTTGTTCAGATACCATTTTCATGCAAAAACCATACAAATAATTGAGCGTGCCTCATTTATCACCGCAATCAACTTATATTGGGCTTAGTGCTCTGAAGGGCCTTTAAAGTGAAGTGTGGGGATTATCAAAACTTATCATAAAAGAAATAGCAGTTAAGAATGTGATAACCAGTGACTATGTGTATAATAAAAAAAGGTAATAAAGCAATTGTTACTAAAACCCACTCTCAATTTCCTCGCTCAGCCTGTCACCACTTTTAAACTGCACACAAATCAATCAATCAATCAAACAGGATTTTTAAAGCACTGTTTATCGTCCGTGAGGGTATCCAGGGGCTGGGAGGGGTATTCTGCTGCTGGGCATCATCAGTTGAACAGCCAGGTCTTAAGGCCATTTCTGAATTCTTGCAGTGTGGGGGAGGTCCTGAGGTGGAAGCGGAAGCTGTTCCAGGTTTTGGCGGCTAGGTAGGAGAAGGAGTGGCTACCTATCCTGCTGTGGTGTTACCGAGGAGCGTGGACAAGGACGGCAGATTGCAGTTGTCTGGTGGGTTTGTGGAAGTTCAGCCTGGGGTTGAGGTAGGCTGGTCCCACATTGTGACGGGCTTTGTAGGCATGGGTCAGCATTTTGAACTGACATCTCTTGTGTATGGGGAGAGAGATCTGAGGTGAGGGATGATATTGGCTCACCTCGGGAGGTCGAGGAGGAGCCTGGCTGCTGCTTTCTGGGTGGCTTGTCATGTGTTTAAAAGCTGGGTGGTGATCCCTATGTAGAGGGTGTTGCCGTAGTCCAGGCGGCTGGTGGTGAGGGCCTGGGTGAGGGTGCATCTGGTGCTGATGGGTATCCACTTGAAGACTTTCTGGAGCATGAGTTGGGTGAGTAAGCAAGCTCAATAAAACTGAGTTTATCTTGCTTTTCATGGTGAGCCTGCTGTCAAGTATGATGCCGATGTCCTTGGCATGTTCTGAGAGTGTTGGGGTGGGGCCTAGTTCTGCTGGCCACCAGGAGTTTTCCCAGGGGGAAATGTGGTTCCCGAAAATGAGTAACTCCGTTTTGTTGGTGGTAAGTTTGAGGCAGTTGTTTTGCATCCAGCTGGCGATGCTGGTCATACACCTGTCGAAGCTTGCTTTGGTGTTGGTGGCATCAGCAGATAGGAAGAGTATGAATTGAATATCACCTGGGTGCGAGAAGATGTTCATACCGTGGGCTCTGACCAAGGTGGCCAGGGGGCCATGTATGGATTGAACAGGGTGGGACTCAGAGAGGAGCCTTGGAGGCCACCGCAGATGATATTTTTGTGGTCCGAGGTGTACGGCGGGAAGCAGGCGCTCTGTGTTCTTCCAGTGAGAAAAGATGCAATCCATCTGAGGGCATCTCCTTAGATTCTCATCTGGTGGAGCCTATTTAGGAAGGTGTGGTGGGACAACATGTCAATCGATCTTGTGCAGGAAAGTAAAAAGACAATAGTTTTCATGTGAGTTTATGGAGCATCAAGGGCCGTTTTATAACATTTTTATAACAAGCACTGACAAATCCAATTTGTCTGGGCTTAATGTCCTAATGCAAGCTGAGTTAGCTCATTAGAAAAATACACCTGGGAAAGGGTTGGCAAGCAAAGTAGTCACTCATGCAGTTCAAGACCAGCACTCAACTGGAGATGAAAGGATAAACCAAATTAGCCAATAGTATTAAGTGAGAGATTAATACTCAACTAAGCAGAGCCGAACCTTGATTGACTAAGTCTCAAGCCAATGGCTGAAAGATGGTGTTTGAAAAAAGCCAAATAATGAAAAGGGTGTACCCAAATCCCACTCTATGCATATAGTAATCCCTATGTCTGTAAACCTCATACTTGAAAAGGGAGAATTATTAAATAGAATACATTCTCACTATTAAATGGCCTGTTGTTTTCTACTTGTGCAAATCTACACACACGGTTTGTTTTGCAGCCTACTAAAACAGAGACAGAGAATGAGAGAAGCGGCCTGATGAGAATGCCTACTCTTAATAAAAATCGCTATATCGCTTGTGAAATCTCTGATCGGCCTGGGAAGGGTGCCTTTTAATAGCAAAGCTGCTTTGCTGCTTCGCCCCATTCAGAGATGTTCTTGTGTAATGGACAAAAGGTCAGTGGACTAGGTAGCCCCGTAGCACAGATTCAGAGTCGTTATCGATCATTTCAAACCTTTGAAGTTGTAGACCATGGCCACATTAAAACAAAAACAGAATTGTTAAATGTAAAATTAAATGCAATTTTTGACTGTAATTTCCCAGTGCCTTTTCTGCAAAAAGTAGGCGCCCCCAGGACTTTTTGTGTGACTGAAGCCATTTTATTTCTGGGTGCTCTGTTCCATAGTTCTTCTTTGTGCTGGTGATAACTGTCAAAGTGTAGTGCTACTTTTATATCAATAGCATTTTCAGGTTACGATAGATATAAAAGTAGGATGACAAATGTGGTCATTGTAAGTTGTCTGTAAATCTTGACTCTTGACTCAAGACAGAGGCACTGGGGATCGTGAGGAAAGTAGTGGCACTCCTAGTCTAGAAGGAGGTCCAGTCACAAGGAGAAGGCTTTTCATTCTTTGTTCCCTGTACAGTATATTCTGGTATGCAGTTGCTACCTTCTCTAACCTCGGGGACATTCTTTTAGCAGCATCCTATTGCAGCGATGTCAGACTGTGTAAGTGGAAACGAAGCAGCAAGAGAATGCTTCCTCCCACCTTCCCCCCAGCTGCAAAGCCATGACAGAGAGAAAGCATTGGGTGCCCTTTCCAAACCTATTTGCAGCAGTGGAAGAAGCTTCTGTGCAGCAGTCTCACTGCTTCCAGGAGCTCTGGTGAGCATGGAATTGAAGTGGTTCTGCGTAGAGCAACATGAATGCAGTCAGTGCATTGCGACAGCGAAAGGGCAACAAGGTTGCCTTGCCAGTGGAGGCTGGTGACATTTGAAAGTGGTGGGGTGTAAAGGTTCGGGATGAGTGCCCCTCCATTATATGGGGGGGTTCGGGGAGTCGCCCCAAGCAAATTTTGAAAAATGTGGGTGTAAATGGTGCATTTTCAAGAATATGTGAGAAGGCAATGTGTTCACCCTGTCCTGCCACTTTTGTGCAGCCATGCATGCACCTGCAGCCCAGAAAAAAGTGAAACTCAGGGTAAAAAGCTTGCACCTCCCCTTAGCTCAGAGGGTTGAGCGAATGTTGCAGTGATCAGAGGGTAAGATGTCCAAAGTCAATTTGATAATAACAATTATTGCTACACACTTTTATTTATTTGAAGAGTTTTATATAGCGCTGGCTAGACCCGGAGGTATCAGAGCGCTTTACATGAGGTTACACAGTGTTACAAGGTTACAACAGTTACAAGTTACATCTGTTACTGGAACATTAAATAGCATAGAAAACAAGACCAATGGAGCCTAGAGGGTAAGGGGGATAAAGTAAAAGGGGTATTGAATGCAGATCAGGTCACAGCAGACCGGCCACCAAAACGTCAAAGTCAAACAAACAGGTAGGGTTCCCGTAATCAACCACATCCAGAGCCGGACTCCCTCACAGCGTCAGGTCACAATTAGGGAAGGAACGGGTCCGAGGGAGGGGGCAACAAGGGTGCCTCACCATGATCATGCAATAAGATAGGGGTGAAGGTGACTCAAGAGGTGTCGACTAAGGGCGATGGTCAATCAGGCGGTACAAGGCGCTGACCAGCGGCATGAGTCAGTCTGGGAGTATGACGAGACCGTAAGATGGAGGATTCCGTTCATGGACCCCAAGTACCTCGCAACAAAATGGCGGGATTGCGGGCAAACGCAAATCTGGTAAAAACGCCAACAAGGAGACCTACCCCAGGAGCAGGGCTGAACGGGGAGGGCAGTCACCAGGTCTGGAATGGAGGAAGGCTGGAGGTCGTCGATCCCTCACGAGTCATCCAAAAATCCAGCGAAAGTCGCGGGCGCCCAGGCAACAGCCCCGGAAGAGGAAGGCAGCTACGGGGTCAGGAGGGCGCGTCAACTCGGAAAAGGGAAACAAACTCGGTGATAAGGGCAGCAGCGTCGCGGCACTCTCGAGGCGGCTCTGTCGGGGGAAACAAGACCCTCGGGTCTCGGCTGTAGCCCCGGTAAGGTGCAAGCAGGACGCCAGGCAGCTACGGCACAGGTCCGGAATGCAGGCGATGGCTGGCGTGACGATCCCCAGCCATATCCCAAAACAGCCACCAAGGCACCCCAGCCGGGCATCAGCAGCGACGTACAGGATCAGCAACCGGCAGACCCTCGGAGTCTGCCGGACGGCACGGGAAGAAAGGAGAACCAGCAGGGAGGTGAGAGACAGTGCCCAGGTCCAGAGGGTAGGTGACGGCTGAGGGAGAGATCCAAATCCAGTCTCCTCTATAGCTACGTAGACAGCTCCTTCGGGCATCAGCCATTTGGCTGGGGCTCCGCTGTCGGTAGATAAAAAAATAAATATATACCTACATATACATACCTACAGACAAGCTAATTTGTGTATGGGTTTTTCATATCAGAAACACAAACTGACAAACCAATGACATTGTACTATAGCAGCACAAATTTATTGTTGGAAATATGTATTCAGACCTAAGGGGCTATTGGTTGTAACTTAAGATGTTTTTAGGTTTTTATTTATATCAGAACAAGATTTCTTGAACTACAAATTAAAGGTAAACAATGGTAACCCGGACCCCCCAGAGTGGTAATCACTCAGTTGAACAGTGATCCATCGAAGTCAGGTGCATTGACACACTGTTCTACCATGAAGTCTGCAGTTTGTCATCTAAGAGGTTTATGATGCTTCGTGGTACACAGCGCGCTGCATGTGAAATCTCTACAGCGTACAGGTTTATAACGTGGTCTGGACTGGTCCACACTTCCTGAACAGGGGGTGGGAACCTTTATAATACAATACTGATGAGCTGCCTCAGTCATAAAGTAACAGATTCAATTCAATATTTTTTATTCAAGATTTGGAACTCCTAGGAGGTCCACATAAAATCACGTGCATAGTATTATAGATAACAAAACATCACAAGGCTCACTCCACATGCCATCATAGAATTTACCGCAGCAACACGTAAACAATTCGACTATGAATGTGCATAAACATCAGATAGCTACCCGTTCTTATGTTATATAAAACCCACAAATTCTATTTCGAATAAAAAACAATTCAAATTAATTACCAGGCGAGAAAGGAAACAAAGCATCTCCTAAATATGCAAATGTACAAAAGGGAGTAAATATCAACCTATTCAAGTACAATTTAGGGAATAGCAGCATGGTAACAAAGTAACTAAGCGTAGCCCGATCTATGCAAAAAGCCATTCAGTAGCAGCTAAGTTATGTGCAAAATGCATGCAAAATTCCACTTCAATTAATTTTTAGGAATAACCAAAAGGTCAGAGTGGGACATATACTCAACATATCCCTAATGTGCAAAATAGCAATAAATAGCAGCTAGTAATGTGCAAAATACAATTTAAGAGAGCAAGATACTAGTACTTCGTAAGATTTTCTTAAGCGAGGAAGTTAATTACCCAATTAAAATAAGTATGTATATATATGACAAATTTAAAATATATACATAAATTCTTTAAAATAATTAAAAAGTTTTACACATACGGCTTCATTTTTTGGACAAAAAAGATAGTCTCGGGCTGATGCTACATTTTTTACAATGTTTTGCAGAAACATCGGCCGGAGCCAACGATAACGACTCGAGATCAATACCGGACAAAGTAACAGATGAAGTATCTTTTTATTTGCGCGGCAACCCCCACCACCCCACATATAATGCGAACTCTGTAGCGGAGCCTAAAGTGCTATTGAGCTGCCGTCATAATTCGGTTGCAGAACCAGTGAGTGTAAATTCTAGTCCTTGCTACCCTGTTGACCAGAGTGTGTGATACCGGTCCATCATCACCTTTTTCTTCTGTACCTCTGCTGATTTTGGAAAATGGAAAGGTGCGAGAGTGAGGGGCAGTACATTAGAACTTGTGCTGAACATTAAAAATGATTTAGAAACCATCTCGTGTCGGGGTCAAGTTCCAGCTACTTTGTTACTTTAAAATGCTACCCTGAAGACCGAATCAGGCTGGTTCACGGAACAACAATACACCAGTGCAAGGCTGCTAGCATACACGGTTAAAGGGTGTCACGGCTCTGCTTCAAAATGAGCAGCCAATGATGACTAACTACATGAGCAGAGTTTCAGGGCAGTGCGTGACAAGACACGATTTGTTTCTCTCTTTCCTGGCAGATGCTGCTTGAGCAAGAGTCGACGTTAATGCACATGCTGGACTTTCCCAACATTATATCTCCTGCCACACAGATATGTAAATAAATACTTGCATGTCACACCGCATCACAGAACACCATATTTAATTGATAATTATATACAGCGATTACAAGTTTTGTTCATATCAATGACATTAAATGCCACATATTTAGGCAACAGATATCTATATGCAATGCAAAATTTACTTTTATATGCATGTGCTGCCATATCGTGAGTGCGAGTGAACTGAGAGAAGGGTTGCTAGTCGCTCTCTGCCATCTTGTCCTGAGGCACACACGAGGTGAAAGGAAGTGAGGAGTTGTGACTGGAAATGGTTTAGAAGCCAGGGAAGGGGCATGGAGATCCATGGACATAAGGCTTCGCTCTCAGCAGGTTCATCTTACCCACTTTAGTTAGATTGCAGCTTTAGAACCACATTATATTGCAGCCTCAGGTCTTATGAAAGTGCATCATATAAATAACACCTTTCACAACGCAAAGCGAGGAAAGCTTTCCATTACTTACCAATCCCCTTCAGGCTGGTCCTTAACTTGCCGCACAGCATGGCCTCGTGTTTCTTACCAATTCTTGGTCCACTCAGGGTCAGGCAGGCTGTGCGGGCCGCTCAGGTCTGTCCTCGGAGATGGGCAGCGAGAGTCTGCTTCAACTGAAAGAGGGCTGAGAATTTCAAGCCATCACAATCAACGACTCTCTACGTCTTGACTCTCAAATCACACGAAAATGGGAGAGAGACTACAGAGACAGCCTCCTCCTCCCACCCCGCGCTGCCTCACGTGCCCTCCTCCCACCCTGCGCTGCCTCACGTGCACACACTGCAGCTAGGCACCTCCACTGTCTCACTCTCTAAGCCAATCCTGGTGCTCCTCCTCCTGTTGGAGCAGCGCCAGGATTGGTTCGGGCAGGCGGCCTCACCGCTCATTACTGAACCCAGGGATGCAGCTTTGAGTCACTAATACGTAGGTTGAGGCAACTCTAGTGTGCATGTCGGGCAGACTGGAGAAAGGCAGACGTCCAAGCCGACATGCGCACTTGGGCCCAGGTGCGAGTTGGCTAACTTCACCAATATGGGTGTCTGTCTGTCAGTATTAGCCCCACCCTCTCAGGCCGCTTCTACATGCTGCGCGGCTGAAGCCGTTTACAAAATGTAAATGTTTTTTCTGTTAGTGAAATACTAAATACTAGTGAAATACTAAATATTTGAATGTAAGTGGGGGGCCAAAATATGAGTGGGGCAATGCCCCAACACCCTAAGGGAGGTACCGCCCCTGTGCCTTGCACATTATCTCATGGGGTCTGTTGAGTTCAGACAGGGAGGTTGTTCTTTTTTCAAGAGTTCATGTTATGCAGTGATGTGAGAGCTGCAAGGCTCCAGGTATCAGTGGTATGCAGTGTGAGGGCTGCATAGTGGTATGTAATTCTCAGGGTCTGATTTAGATATTTAGATCTTGGCAGGACTACCGCTGTCCCGCCGCGGTGGCAGTCCCATGTACTCGTACTAGTACTAGTACTGAAGCTGACGGCAGTTCGCCGGCCATATTTAGAGGTTGCGGCAATAAACAGGAGACCGCAGTGGTTTTCTCTGCTGGCTAGCAGTACCCTGTCGCCGTTATGCCGGCGGGTTTGCGTCGAGCAGATTCAGATGTTCCTGTTGTGCTGGCGGTGTCCTGGCGGCGGTGTCCTGACATAGTGAGGTCAATGGTGGTGGGGAGACAGGTAAATGCTACTCATCATTATCTTACTACACATATATGTTGCGATTGTGTCAAAATGTATATGTAGGTAATGTGTTATGCCCCTTTTTGATACATATTGCATGCCACACAAACAACATGCACACACTATTGAATGCACACCCACAGGCACAACAAGCACAACACCCACAAGCACCACAACAACAATATTATTTTTAAGTGTCAATACAGGTGTGTTCATTTTACCTTGATGAATAGGAAAATGAACACTACTGCATTACACCTGAGAAAAATGTGGCATGTAAGAGCAATGCTGAAACATACAAGGCTGCAGCAATTGTCAATACATGATACATAGGACAAGTAGCTTACCGTAGATCTCGGTGACAACTGAGTCATTTGGCGTCATAGTGGAGTCGGTGCAGTAAAGGAGGGACCTGGACGATGGGGTACAAGATGGAAATGGATGCAAGAAGCAGGAAAAAAACTCATTTTTACCTCATTTTCTTCGATTCCGCTAACTTGAAGTAGGAGGGATTCTCGCCACAGCTGCCACAGTGGTAAGGCACATCGTAATCGGAATGGCTGGAATCTGGGCTGGAGTCTCGCTGACAGACACTTCTGCCTATACCTCAGTCGACGCAGTTGAGTATTCTTGGCAGAGTTGGCAGGACTCATGCGGTCTTTCGTCTATGGACCATCCAACATTTAAGTACAGCGGGCGGACCGCCAAATCAGCGGGCGGGAAGATCGGGGAAAAAGCGATGGCCGGACCTGATCCGCCAAGATCTAAATCAGGCCCCCAATGTATAAATTATAGTCTTCTGGAGACAAACTTGAAACCTCACTCTTGCTACCCTTGGAGCCTCCAGTATACAAAGGGGGTAACATGGCTCTCCAGTTGGAGAACAAGAGTACCTGATGCTCTGGGTCACTATTGGTAAATGGCAGTATCCATTATGCATAATACCCAGTAACCACTGGCTGCTTCAAGACACAGAAGAAAGGCCTCACAGCTCCCCAGGAAGAAACCACTGAGGGTTGTAGAAGAAGTACCAGCAAGCCTCCCTGGTACCTCTCACTAACTACTCCTTTGACGAGCAGCCACAAGCATCAGAACTTCCTTTCATCATGTATTATTCTCTGTCATGTTCCTTCATCCACCTGAGCAATGAGGTATTTGTGTCGTGCATACTGACAACTAGGCCCTGACAAGGATATTAAGGGCAATACGTGCTTAATGTGTGTTGTTAGTTGCATTTGATGAGCACCAACATTCATTTTTGGGTAGCTGGGCTTTTTTCATCATCAGAGTTTGACACGGAGCAGGAGAGAGAATAATAGAAAAGGGATTAAGCCGGTGGAAGAGAAAGATAGGAAAGGCATGACTAAAGCAGAAATCAGGGAAGAAGAAGAAGAACCTGCAAGAGTGAGTTAAAGAAACAAAAAATGGAGAGCAGTGATAGAAAGCAGCAGGAGGCTGATCGAGAGTGGGCATCATGGTTCTTCCAATCCCCAGGCTTTCGGCAGTACCGGCGATGGGCTCTTAAGATAAACACTGGACCCCTACACGTATTAAGCACTGAGAACAGCTCTCCTGTTTCCAGGGGAACTAATGATCCCACTTTATTCTAGGTGTGCTTGACACTTCCACTTACTATGGACCTCTGTTGGGGCAGCCAGGCATAGCAGCTGCTACCGCTGGATTTTCTTGTGGAATGCTTGACATTGCTTCCCCTCACCTGGTCTTAGTGCTGATAAGACTGCAGCATGAAGTGAAGAGGGTTTTAAGGACCACTTTATTATCAGTACTATCCACTTTATGTTATTCCCCTAGACAGTCAGCATTAAATGAAGGCTGATGAGGGGCTAACATAGGTAGAACGGGCGAACTCTGTGAAGCCATTAGGGATCAGTGCTTGGCATGGTTTTGTGGTAAATCAAAATCTATGTCACGAAATGGCATCATCAGATGCAGGAACACACCACACTCTTACTCATATGTATGGCACTAGATCAACCCACACATCAGCCATTCACTCTGTCAGGCAGGGCGCTTACAAACAGAGTGTCGTTGCTACCCCAAAACCATTCACCAGCACTTGTAGGACATAAATGATAACTGAAATTAGCAAGTCACAAGTTATTTAAAATGTGCAGTAAAACTTTTACAAAATCCATGTAAATGAGATAAACTACCAGTGCAGCTCTCTCCACTCCAGCTCTGGACACAAGTAATGCGCCAACAGACACACATGCAGGCTAGAGGAGGGTCTTGAAGTTCAAAGGCTGCATTGACACAGTGGCCCAGTGACACTACAGAGTTCTGTTCCTGGCAGTGAGTTAAATAACATAGGAACATTATTTTGATTTCCACATAATAATAAACAGTCTGACCCTAATGAACTCACTGTCATTTATGATACACAAAATATGATTTCAGACTCGTACTTATGCTGCCATTTCTGGTTCATGGAAAGAGAGACATAAAAGATACTGGGGAAAAGATGGAGTGTGATGGAGAGAGACAGAATATAGAAATAGGGGGAAGGAGAGAGAGAGAGAGAGAAGATTAGAAATAGGAATGTGCAAGATGTAGAAAGAGAAATCAGATAGCGAGCGAAAGAGAGCAATGGAGTAGCAAAGGAGCCTAGGGGATAAGGGATAGGAGGAAGAGAGAGGTGAAGACACAGAGAGAGCAGTGAGAGAAAGCAAAGTAGTGTAGGAAAGGAGAGAAAAGAGGCAGCTAGTATGATTGATCCCTTGTTATGGAGCCCAGAAAAGGCAGAGTGCAGTGGTGCTGACTCCGGTCCCCGCAGGCCAAGAAAAGGCAATGTGCAAGTTGCGGTACAGCCAGTGCCCAGAAAAAGAAGGGGGCAGGTTAAGACCCGCATAAGGTCCAGAAGGGTGCAGCTTGTACTTCTCCTGCAGCTTCAAAAATACAAAGAATTAAATCATCAACCCATCTGCCGACTGACCCCTAGACTCATCTTCTGCCAGTCTAGTGTCCACAGAAAATGTGACGCACTCAGTCAGCAACAAAAAAACAGCAGGGTCTGCCAGTCCAGTGTACACTGCATCTCTTAGGAAAGTCCGTCACTAGGTTAATCTGTGTCTGGCTGAAGAAGATCTTCTATTGTAAAGAGGAAGAGATGACATCATGCTGGGTCTGGGATGCCATCAAAAGAAGCCTTTGCCCCTCCTCCATTTCTGTTGTTGTTACTCTGCAAGTGCAGGCTGGGTGCATTACAAGCGGAAGAGCAGTGAGTGGAGCTTGCGGAGTTCCGCTAAGCGAAACTCCGCGAAGTGACGAAAAAACTCCGCCAAGCTATGCGGTGTTCTGTGAGCGGTGGAGTACGTTACCTTGTGCTGTTTGCACGGATTTTTAGCGCAGGGTGTTTGTCCCATGCTGTAAAATCTGTGTGACCGGCATTACGTGCAGAGCAAGGGCGCTGCTTCTTTCTGCTGCACAAGTAGACGTTCTACTCGAGTGGCAGCTTCATCAATGCGAACGGAAGGTTTCTCAACAAGAGCGGTAGCGACCATCCGTGACCGCCCACGTTGAGAAATCTCTTTGGGAAGTGGCCTAGAGTTGGATTTTACTCTCTCGCGCTTGTTGGCGAGCATGGAAAAAATGTCATTCCGCTGCACGCAGCGGAGTTTTTCGGAGCACCGCGAGCTCCGCGGAGCATCAAAAAAACTCTCCAAACTCCGCGAACGGAGCGGAGTTCACCTCCCATGCCTAGAGCCAGGTAGCTGCCTCCGCACCTGTCACTTACTCCGGGAATGTTTTATTTGTCCAGCCTGCTGCTGTCTGCATTTTTTGCTGAGTAAATTAAATCTGAAAGGTCATGAATGTAGAGCCCGATAGGGATCATTTCAGAGCCCCTTTTTTCAAATCCTGCTGGTGCCTAGTGTAATGTTTAGCAGTCCTATGTTTCGGCTCGTTAGCCGGAACTGCCACCACGTCATCCGCAGGCCAGGCGTGGCCTGCGGGGTTAAAATAAAAGGGGGGAGCCCGCACGTGGGTCATCCCCTGATACGACTACCCAAAGTGTGTGTGTCCCCTGTATTGTGCTGTGTAGGCCTTACCTGGCTACTGTCGCGCCAGGCGCTACATTGGCAACTAGTGGGGGCAGTGACCCTTGCGTTCACCCAGCTGCTGCAGAGCCACGGCCCGTCGCTCTCCCTAGACCGCGGGAGGTGCAGCGTCTGCGCCCGCGGGTGTGTGCTTCCCCGCTGCGGTGCCCCGCTGATCCGGCCACCCAGGGAACAATGCCCGGCGGATCCCTACAGCCGTCCTAGCCTTCGGTGGGCTGCCTGGGAAAGACTGGCTACCGCGCCTCCAGTGCAATGGGTGCGTCTGCTGCGGAGGCAGCCCGACCCGATCTTCACCTGCCACGCCTGGGGTGGTGTCGACGAGCCCCTGCCTGCGCACACGCGAGAGGAGCGTGCTGAAGAACCACGGCAGGATGCGGTGCCCGTGCCTGCTGCCACAGAGGTGAGGAGCGGGATCGGCCAGGTTGCCTGCCTCCTTAGAAGAGATCCACGAGGGAGTGAGCAGTGCTCCCCCGGACACGTGGACAAATTGCACGGGGCTGCAAACTGCAGAGACACTGCAAGGCCCAGAAAGAGGGAAGTTTTAACAAACAGGCAGAGGGAGGAGCAAGTGAAACTACAGCAGGGCACAGGTGCATCCCCTGAGGACAGTAAAGAGCTGCAAATACAATTAAAGGAAGGGGAAAGAGCACACAGAAGACACATTGCCTCACATCAAAAGGTGGAAAGTGGACAATAACGTATACTAAGGTAGACAATACAGCTCATACCACACCACTGATGCAGCATGCCAGAGAAAGGTTACGTGGGCACCCACGCAAGAGGGGATACAGCTGGGGACACCCTAAAGATACAAAGAAAGGCACCCATTAACAAACAGCATGGGCGATGAAGACCAAGCCCAACAAAGGCTCCCAGTGCAACACACACTTACTGGGGTACTGCCACCGTTCAGTGAACTAGAGGACCCAGCCACAGCATCCCCGAGGTGGAAGATCTGGATCGAACGCCTGAATAACTATTTTGTAGCCACAAGGGCGACCGACGGGGCGGTAAAGAGGTCGCTACTTCTCCAGTACGCGGGAGATGAAATATTCAAGCTCTTCAAGCACTTACCGAATACAGGCATCGCAACGGACTACAATGCGGCAGTTGCGGCTTTAGATGCGCACTTCGACCCTCAACTAAACCCCGATTTTGAACGATTCAAACTGCGCCGGGCCTGCCAAAGGGAAGGGGAGTCGATTGACGCATTTTACGCCCGCCTACGCGAACTGGCCAGCACATGTACGAAGGATGATCAACCCAAGGAGATAAGAGCCCTGATGATCCAGGGGTGCAGAGACAAGACGCTCAGAGGACTCATCCTACGCCAGCCAAGAATCACTCTGGAAGATATCCTCATACTGGCGAGGACCCACGATCTATCAGCGGCCAGAGCCAACGAGATTGACCAGGCTCTCACCAAGCCACAAGGAAGGCCGGAGACCATCAAGACAGAGCGGGCCGACGCCCTCCGCACGAAAGCACGAAGCGACACACCGAAGAAGACAAGACCCGAGACCACCAAAACACGGTGTGGATGCTGCGGGCATGAGCCACATGCAGCGAAAGACTGCCCCGCGCAAGGGAAAACCTGCGCAAACTGTGGGATTCCCAACCACTTCGCGGCAGTGTGCAGGAGACGGAATCGAGGCCATGATACACGAGGACAAAGACCACCCACACGAGCAGTACGACATCTGTCCACAACGGACGCCGCACAGAGGGACGAGGCACCAAGAACAAGCCGAAGGTACCAAGGGCCAGTAGATTCCTCCACGGACGAGGATGAAGAAGAAACATACCTGATCTCATTTACACTGGAGCTCAAGCGTCGCAGGAGGCCACAAGCACAACCCACCTGTGTGGTTAACATCGCAGGATCAGAGGTGAAAGCAATCATCGACACCGGGGCGTCCATCAACGTGATGGGTCTTCAGCAATAACGGTGCCTCCAACCTCGACCACCGATCACAGCGTCCCGGACAAGGATCTTTGCCTATGGAAGCCAAACCCCTCTACCACTAAAAGGGAAGATATCTGTCCCAGTCAGGTCAAATGACCAGGAAGTTACAACCATAATCCACGTCATAGATCGCGAAGCGGACACTCTAATCAGCAGCCACACAGTGGAAGACCTAGGCATAGTGTCATTCGCCCGGAGTGTCCAGGCACACCAGGTCGATGAGATTTTAGACCAGTTCCCAGAACTGTTCCAGGGACTTGGGTGCATCAAGTGCGACCCTATCAAACTGCATATCGACAAGTCCATCACCCCGGTCGCACTTCGACACCAGCAAATCCCTTTTCACCTGCGGCCCTTAGTGGAAAAGGAACTAGAAGATCTGGAAAGAGAAGGAGTGATTGAAAAGGTCTCGGGCCGACACCCTGGGTCTCCCCGATGGTGATCGCGGAAAAGCCTAAACAGCCAGGTGCCATCCGCCTCTGCATCGACATGAGGTTACCTAACCGAGCCATCAAAAGGGAACGTCACATCACGCCGACCATGGATGACATAATCGCGGATGTCAACGGCTCGAGGTTGTTCTCAAAGATCGATCTGAATGCAGGGTACCACCAACTGCCTCTAGCGGAAGAAATCCGCTACATTACAACATTTACTACTCACCTGGGGCTGCGTCGTTACAGACGATTGAACTTCGGAATACCCTCAGCCGCTGAGGTATTCCAGAATACCATCCGTGAGATGTTGTCTGGCTGCCAGGGGTGATAAACGTCAGCGACGACATCCTGATCCACTCTGCCACGGCCGCTGACCATCACAAACACCTGCGGAATACTCTGCGTCGCCCCAGTGAACATGGAGCGACACTCCACAGAGAGAAGTGTCTGTTCTTCCAACCCTCTCTGGAATTCTTTGGGTACGTGTTCAATCAGCAAGGTATCCAGGTGGACCCGAAGAAGTCGCAAGCCATCTGGAGCGCTCCAGCTCCAACTACCCCCACGGAAGTGCGAAGTTTCCTTGGCATGGCTACTTATTGTGGGAGGTTCATCCCCGATCTTGCAACCCGTGCTGAACCACTGAGGACTCTGACAAAAACGGACGCCAAATGGCAATGGGGACCACGGGAAGAGGAGGCCTTACAGAGCATCAGGGACGTGCTACGAGGAGAATCCACCCTCGCATACTTTGACCCAGTGAGGCGGACAGAGCTACTGGTGGATGCCAGTCCAGTGGGGCTGGGGGCAGTGCTTGCCCAAGAACAGGAACCAGGTCAGTGGGCGGCCCTATTGTTTGCCAGCAAGTCCCTAACCCCCACGAAAATGAGGTACGCTCAGATCGAACAAGAAGCACTTGCCATAAAGTGGGCTTGCAACCATTTCCATCTGTACTTGACGGGCCAGCCCTTCACCGTGGTGACTGACCACCAGCCGTTGGTTCCCCTCTTCAAGGGGTCAGCCCCTCATCCACCTCCCGGATTGAGAGGTGGGCCGTGCAACTCCAGCCCTACCAGATAGAAGTAGTATACAGGCCCGGGGCCAAGAACCCGGCGGACTTCCTGTCCCGACACCCAGCACCCCAAGAAGAAGAGGATGACCTCGAAGGGTCAGAACAATATGTAAAGATGATCTCGGCAGTGGCGTGCCCCCTGGCGATGATGCTCCAAGACATTAAGAAGGCAGCCGAGCAAGACCCCATATACCTCCGGACTCTCCGAGCAGTCCAAGAAGGGTCGTGGAAGAACTACCTTCAACAAGCCAACACGTGGGCGCCGGAAGACCGAGGAGAGCTGACAAAGATATGGAGGGTAAGAAACGAACTGAGCACTAACCCTGGGCGGTGAACTACGCTACGCTCGCAGAGTTTGCGTAGTTTCGGTAACTTCGCGATTTGCGTAGAGCGCGAAGTTACCGAGCACTACGCAATTTGCGGCATAGCGTAGCTGTTTTCCTTCTTCGCGCGCTCAATATACGTTCTCGCGCGCGCGGTAACGACCGACCGTGATTCTGCGTTTGCCGACGCTACTTCCTATCCGTTCGCGGGCGCCACGAGATTTGGAATCCGGCCGCACGATCCCTCGAGAGTGTGCGAACGCGAACACGTCATTCGGACGCGCGATCTGACTTCCGGCGGCAGTGTTGGTAAGATCGCGATCCCGAACACGAAGAAACTACAATCTGGCGAAGAATATCTCTCGAGCATCATAAAACCTTCTCGAAAATGATGATTTTGCTCCAAAAACTCCTCAGATTGTGATTTGGCTGTAGTTTTTTGTGCAAGGAGTCCTTTTTCTTTTTACTTTTTTTTCCAAGAGGAAGGAAGTGCCCCTGATTCTCAAACTTCCTGTTCCTGTCCAGCAGGCTCCTCCCAGTGCTTTGTCCATGTGCTGTTCACTTTCATTTGGATTTGGAGCTGGAAGGATCACTTTTTGTGTCTGTCTGCTGCATCATATCATTGGATTGGATTTGAGGACTTTTGGATTTGAGATTTTACAAGTAAGTTGGAGAATTGGTGTACTTGTTTGTTTGATTGGGGCTTGTTTTTGTACCTATATTTTTTGGGGATTTTCATCGTTTTTAAAATTAATTGTTGGGGCCTGTAGTTTCAGTAGGGGCCTAGTTGTTTTTCTTTGATTGGAATTTCAGCCAGTAGGCCCAGATCCAGAGGTACCCATGGGTGCATGTTTCTGTGGTGTCTGTTGAATTTAAACATCATGTAGGGCATGCATGGATGGCATTGGATTGAATTGGTAAATGTGGTTTTTGGGGTGTATTTCACTTTTTGGGTGTAATTAATATATACCTTTGTTGGATGTGTGAGTGTGCTTGTTGTGTAACTTTCCAACCTTTCGTAGCCCTGTGGATTTTCGTTTTTGCATTTTTGTATTAAAGCTGTGTTGTTTAGCAGGCCTCCTTTGTCTGGTCATATTATAGGCCTGCTTGAGTTCATTGTTTTCCATGGCCTGTTGTGCTGTGAGTGACCACGTGGCTTGGGGCCATTTTGTGGTGGTAGACAAGTTTAGTAGTGTGCTGCTTTTTCTATATAGGCCTGCATGTCTTTTCTTTGTTCCCCTTGGCTTATGCTTGTTGTTGTGGGTGGCCTGGCCATGTGGTGGCGGCCATTTTGTGGGACCAGCCACTGTGCTTTTGCCATAGGCCTCCAAGCTTGCGGCCTAGTCTGCCAGTAGGCCCAGAGGTAGTCATCCTCATGGGTGCATAAAAACTGTTTCTGTGTTGTCTGTTGAATTGTAACATCATTTAGGCCATGGATGGCATTGGATTGAATTGCAAAATGTGGGTTTTGGGGTGGTATTTCAGTTTTTGGGTGTGTGTTAATTAAATAGGCCTTTTCAGCCAGTAGGTAACCCTGGGCGTTCAGCTCGCGGACTTTGGGCAACTCCGCACTGCGCGACAACGCAGACTTACACTTTTTATCTTCTTCGCGCGCTCAATATACGTTTTCGCGTGCGCGATAACAACTTTTTGTGACGATCGCGATGCCGAACACGCAGAATTTACAATCTTGCGAAGAATATCTCTCGAGCAGCATAAAACCTTCTCGAAAATGATGATTTAGTTCATTTTGCACAAAAAACTCCTCAGGTTGTCATTTAGATGTAGTTTGGTGAGCAAGGAGTCACTTTTTTTTTGTTTTACAATTTTTTTCACGAGGAAGGAAGTTGTTGGGTGGCCTGGCCATGTGGTGGCAGCCATTTTGTGGGACCAGCCACTGTGCTTTTGCCATAGGCCTCCAAGCTTGCGGCCTAGTCTGCCAGTAGGCCCAGAGGTAGTCATCATGGGTGCATAAAAACTGTTTCTGTGTTGTCTGTGGAATTTTGACATCCTTTAGGCCATGGATGGCATTGAATTGAATTGCAAAATGTGTTTTTTTTTGGAGGGTCTTTTTCACTTTTTGGGTGTGTTAAATAAATGCCTTTTTTGCGTGTGTAATTATGTGTTGTTGACAGTGGTTGTCTAACTTTCCAAACTGTTTTTAGCCATGTGGATTTTAGTTTTTGCATTAAAGCTGTGTGTGTTTTATCAGGCATCCTTTGTCTGGCCATATATAGGCCTGCTTGAGTTCATTGTTTGCCGTGCCTTGTGCCTGTGAGTCACCATGTTGCTGGGGGACATTTTGTGGTGGTAGTTAGTAGTGTGCTGTTTTTGCCACATAGGCCTGCGTGTCTTTCCATTGTTCCTCTTGTCTTACCGCTTCCAAATCCATCCCCATTGCCAGCTGCAGCTCCCTGATGCTTCATACATCCCACGTGATGCACAAATTTAGGCCAAACATGCTCCACTACATTTTAGTTTTTGTTCTTTACTATTCTTATTCTTCCACAGTGTACACACTACACAGTAGCCAGGAAAGCCCTGGCCTTGTTGTCAAAGTCTCATAAATGGCTACACTGTTGTTGTTCACTGAGTTTTAAAATTTAATAATTGAGGCAACCACACACTAAGTTCTATATTATATTTGTTTGATTTGTGCTATCGTTTGACTGATGTTATTCTGGCTTTCTTGCTTTTAGGTGCACAAAGACTGAGGAGGAGGTGTGTCATCATTGCCCGTTGCACTGCCAGACAGACATCCTGCTGCTGTACACAACGTGACGTGTGACCTGACCAGACATCTCTGCAACTGAGTGCTGCTGACATCTGAAGAAGATGGGCCCAAAGAAAGCAGGTACCAGGTCCTCCAGTACCAAGAAAGTTGCTATTGAGAAGAAGGAACAGAAGAAGGAAGTGACACTTAAGTCTGGTGTCCCGCCCAATACCTTTTTTGGGAGAAAAAAAAATTACGCCTGCAGCAGCGGTGTCCGGGGGGCAAGCTGGGGGCAGCACCTCCGCATCAGTGGGCCCAACCCACCAACCCAGGCCCAAGCACATGAGTGTGGCAGAGGTAGCCAGCCTAATGGTGGAAAGCAGTGATGCTGAGCCTGAGCTAAACTTATCGCTTTCTCAAAGTAGTACCCAAACAACGCAGGAGGAAACACAGCAGATAAGTGGTCAACAACAACAGCCGCAACCACCGCCCGCAATAGTAGTTGTTGTTCCTCCCGAAGTAGGGGCAGTTCAGGAAATTGAGCATCATGCAGAGGTAGAAGAAGAAGCCACTCATTCAGAAGATTCATTGTCTTCCAAATCTCCAGCAAGGAAAAGGAGGGGTAGTCCATCAAGTTCTTCGCCAAGCCCCCCTTCTGATGATCTTGATGCCACTTGGAAGCCACAAACTGAGTCTGAGAGGGAGCCACATCCCAAGACCAAGCTAGGGAAAAGGAAGGTTCCAGAAAGCCTTACACTTATGGAGGTCGATGTAGAACAGCAGGATGATGATGATGATGAGCCAGTCATCACGAACATCACTCCCGGACCCGAGGAGATGGAGACCAACATTATTACCCTATCCAAAATCGCTGCGAGGGATGTAGCACGCATACCTCCACAGGTAACACCAACACGACCTACAGCTTCCATATTTGCATTAGCAAAGGCCCGGCAGCGACCTACATCCAGCACAACCACCACCTCAGTAGAAGTAGGTAGTGGTACAGCAGCACAGAGTCAAATTCAACACACACCCTCCAGTTCATCCGGCATTGGAAGTGGCACCTCCAGCAGGAGGCAAAAGTTAAGCTCCCCAGTTTGGGACTTCTTTACGGTTAGCGAAAAGGAGGAGAACATTGCTATATGCTCCATTTGTAATACCTCTGTTAGTCGTGGTAAGCTTGGTGCAAACTATGGTACCGGAGGCCAAATGACCCATCTGAAAAAACACCACTTGATCAGCTGGGAGGACCACCTTCGCGACATAAAACCTGCAACCATTGGTGTTGGTGGGGATAAAGGAGTTGAAGATCCGATCACGGTGGAAGAGGAAGGACAGGGAGACATTCTCTCTGGTAGTGGTACACAAGGTGTCCCTCACCCCAGCAGTGCAGTGTTAACGTCGCCCACATCTTCAGCAACATCTCAGTGGCACAAGAGTAAGAGTCAGCCTGAGACACCAAGGAGTACCGCAATCAAAAAAAGTGCGTTGTTGAGCCTAAGAGAAAGGAAAACCATGCAGCCTACCATTATCAGCATGTTTGGGGGGAGGGGCAGTACAAACGCAACCACCCAATAGCACGTTTGTACAATGCGAAGCTGGCTATAATGTTAGCACTGGACCTTCTCCCTTTTTCTTTTGTTGAAGGGGTGGGTTTTCTGGAATTTGTGTCAACCATCTGCCCAAAATGGCATGTTCCCAGCCGCTACTATTTTGCCAGAGTTGCTGTTCCAGCACTACATCACGACGTGCTGGAATTGCTTGGAAAAGCCTTGAAGCAGAGTGCTGTTCACAGTATCCACCTGACAACAGACATGTGGACCAGTTGCCAAGCCACAGATTACATGTGCATCACTGCACACTGGATCTCTTTGCGGGGGTTAGAGAACAGATATCTGCTGGTGTTGACGGTGCTGAGATTTTTCATGCCACTCGCAAACATGCAACTGTAGCCATGTTTGCCATGGAGAAATCTCATACTGCTGCAAACATTTTGGAAGAGTTTAACACCAAGGTCTTTGAGTGGCTGCGCCCAAGAGGGCTTAAGATTGGTTTTGTTGCCACGGACAATGGCAGTAATGTAGTTAAGGCCATGGGCGATGGTCGCTATTTCAGGGTCCCGTGTTTGGCACACTGCGTTAACATTGTTGTTCAAGACTTTTTGAAAAATGAATCCAAAGTCAGCAACTTACTGGCCACCTGCAGAAGAATATGCACACATTTCAGCCATTCTTTTAAAGCCCGGAAGCAGCTGAGGGTCATTCAACGTGAGCATAAAATGCCAGTCAAAGCACTCATCCAGGAGGTGCCAACACGTTGGAACTCAAATTATTACATGCTTGATCGTCTGTTTGAACTGTACATACCACTCAATGCTTATGTCATGCAAAGATTAGGGGAACCTACTGTGAGAGGCATGACCGTTGAGATGGGTCAATGGGACCTCATTAAATGCCTGACTGAGATGCTACTTCCTTTTGAGATCTTCACACGTGAAGTCAGCAGGGAGGACTGTACTATGGGCCAAGCTATCCCATTGTTGCACATGCTAGAGCAACAGCTGAAGGAGGTGTCTGAAACGTATGCAGGTGTGGATGACAAACAAGACGCATATCATTTGGCGGAGACCTTAGCCGCTCGCTTATCTGCAAATACAAGGATTCAAAATAACATTGTGTCACAACAACATTACATTAGTGCCACAATTTTGGATCCACGGTACAAAGTATTTCTGAACAGTAAGGCAGTAATTCCTTTTTCGGAAGTGGATGTTGCCAACTACAAAACTTTGATAGCTGAGGAAGCCACTATTTTCGAAAAAGAACGGCTGTTAATTACAGGCCCCCCACCCCAGGCCATAACAAGTACTACAGGGCATCCAGAGTCAAGTTCGACTTCGGAGCCTGAGGGCAGTGCGTTTGCCTCCCAGCAGTCACCGACACCAACAATAACAGCAAGAACAGGATCATCCACAGTACAATCGGCAACTGATTGGTTTCTACGGTAGGGATATGGTAAGTCCAGTGCTGATGCAAAGGCAAAACAGGCCGAGCACATCGGAGCACCCCTGAACATTGAGCGGACGGTCCAGGCCTATCTGGATGACCCAACAGAGGTCTTCATGGATCGAAACCCATTGGTGTATTGGTATGGGAAAAGAAGCCAATGGACAGTGCTCAGCAGGCTGGCGATAAAGTATCTGGCTTCCCCTATCGCAAGTGTCTCTTCTGAGCGTGTTTTCAGTGCTGCTGGTGCCATTGTAACTTTGAAAAGGACCAGTCTCTCGCCCAAAAGCGTGGAGAGGTTAACCATGATCAAAATGAATCAGCACTTTATACCACCGGATTACAAAATATGTGAATCACAGCAGGAAAAGGAGAGCGACTTGGATGACGTAAGTAGTGGGTTACAGGACCTACTTCTGTCCGAACCACCAGAGTTTGAGGACGAGCTCCTCTTCCCTGACAACTAGGCTTTCAAATTGTTACTTTCTTCCTTCCTTTATTTGTCTGTGTATCTGTCTTTCTAGTTCAAATCAAATCACAACAAATCCATCACCACCGTCTTCTCTTTTTATTTCCCTATTGGAGTTGCATGTCTGTGCATTTAACTGTCCACTCTTCAGAGTCCTGCTTCATCTTTCTGTCTCACCCTAGTACATTTCCATCAAGCCAGACATTGGAGTACAAGAAATGTTGCCTTTAACAGTCCCTCCATAAGAAGTGAAACGTGACTATAGCTATCCTCCGTTTTGTTTCCGAGCCGAAACTCATCAGTGTCAGAAGGCTACCGCCTCTGCAGGCATCCACAACTCTTCACTGTCAGAACTTGGGCAGGCATCCAAAAGTAAACTCATCACTGTCCGAAGGCTACAGCCTTGGCAGCCATCCAAAGCTCCTCACTGTCAGGACAGAAGGTACTTGGCAGAGAAAGACAAGACTCTTCGAAGAAACTTGCTGACATTTGTGCAAACTCAATTGACCAGCAATGAGCGCTACCCAGGCCGCGGCCCATCATCACAGTGCTGACCATGTGAAGCAACTTAAACTGTGACAAAGTGCCACAGATGAATAAGACGAAAACCGAAACAGCGACTAACACTCAAAATGAATGTGGACTGGAGTAATGATGAGGCCACTGCCCCATTAAAAAAAAAACACACACCTGTCAGAACTAGGCATCTGATGATCTGACAGCCAAAGAGAAGAGCAAGACAGGTAATGATGAAATGCATTGGATGCTTGCAGACTCTGAGCGATTGCTGTTGTTTGTTGTGTTGATGTTGTGCATGAAGTCGAACTCTACTCTACTACTTAATCTACAAAGTGAAAGTGACTCAAGTGACAGTCAATGTTTCCCTTCTTGTTGTTTAATAACCAAATTGTACTCCTACTACTGCAGGTGCAGGCCAATATCTGTTGCAATTTTTTAATATGGAATATGGACTTAATCAGAGTCACTCACTACAGACTGAGTTGGAGTTGGACAAGACGTACCACACCATGATGATGACCATACTATCTTTGCATGCAGTCAGTCAGTTGGATCGGAGATGATTGAAGGAATAACTGCGTTTCATGAAGTGGCATAAGGTAAACATAAACACAACAATTCAACAAGAAAGTAAACACAGCAGACCTACATGTCCATGTAGTGGTGGAGTCGAGTGTAGTCATATGACTGACAGCGGCGCATTGATTTTGTCACTTAATTTTGAAAATGCTAGGTTGCTGTATATGCCTTTTGTCTGGCTCTGTCAAAAATTAAGGTAAATGGAGGTTGGGTCACGGGCTGGTGCTGTGGTGGGCCTGTTCTGTCCTGTTGTTGTTGTAGCTTAATGCTGTAAACAGAATATACACGATATATCCAAGCCGCCTCAGTCTGAAAGTGTTCTCTCTTCTCTTCTTGGACTCCACCGTAATTGATGCTTTTTTTATTCATTGATTTTTCAATACCCCTTTTGTTTTTCCATCTAGACGTTACAGGCCGGCCTTTACCCTGTGCTATACTGGGAGACACAACTCACACTTACCTTACCAATCCGCATCAGGCAGGCAGTGGCACCCAAGATTGATGTGCGGAGCGTCCATGGAAGATAGGACCAAGAGGAAGGACGAGATTCAACTCCACAATTTCACCAGGATAATACAGTAACTTTAGTATCATTCATCATTCATCTTTAATTAATTGGAATCCTTTTTTCTCTTCAATCATTACGACTGTGTGTTGTGTGTTGTTGTTTGTTTGCTAATTGATCCCTACAACTATTTTTTAATTTTCTTTGCTAGCTTTAAAAGTAAGCCCAGTACAACATGGAATTTTGGTCTCTGAGGGCATATTACAGGCAAGGCAAATTGCATAGAATATACTGCTGCCCTGTATTGTCTAATTGTCTAGTAGGAGTTAGTAAGTACTACTCATTAACCATCAAGTTATCTTCATCATCATGCATGCATTTCCTTTTTCTCCCTTTATAGATTTTTTGGATAAGATCATGGTCGTCTGCCAAGATTGCGCTTTGCTTTTGTTGTCCATGCGTACTGTTTTTCTTTCTCAAACCTTTCCCCAAACCCCCTTCCCATCCATTCATCAAACCCTAACCCTCTTCCCCCGGGCTGTGATTTATATTGAGGTGTGATGTGACTACATAAAATGTACACCAATTGATCACACGCTTGCTGGGGCAGATGTGGTGAAAGCAACACTAATTCAATTTCAAGGCAGGGCGAGGAGCTTCTTCTGCTTGCCCACCCATGCTCAGTCTATGTGCAAGCCTTTTTTTTTCCAAAGGGACCGTCACCTAATAGTACATCATAATTAATTGCCGGCATTGATTGGATTCATCATCAAACTCCTACCACACAGCAGTAAAGGTTACGAATTACGATTGTGTTAAGTTAAGTGACTCACTCGACACAACTACAGTTTGTAACTTCTTGTACTAGGCTGTCCCCGCCACCATTATGTTTTATTTGACTTTAGCAGTTGCAAATGCAATATTGTTTGTTTGGCAGTCTTCTTCTGTACTGTATTTTACTTCATTCTACTACTCCTCCCACAGTCGCTCTCAGGCAAGTGACTGTCTCTTTTTATTTTTTTGCAAATGCTACTGCCAGTGTCTACTCTACTACTACCACCACAACCATGGCATCTTCTCCATTCTCTTGGGAAACCATGCAGCCATCTCTGTGCCGAACGTAATCATCATCAATCACAGGTAAGATAAGTTTGGTGGGAGGTATAATGGACTAGGAGGAGAGACTGACAGTACTAGTAGGACAAATAACTCAGTGAGGGGTACCACATCTATCTGTTTGTGTTACATCATCGGCAGATTATTTAAATCAAACACTGGCTGCGGCCCTGCAGCAGCAAGCAAACCATGTGACGTTAATTCGTAAAACAGTAACCCCCCACAAAACATTAACATTGTATGTTTAAGTATAAATATAATTTATTACCCTAACAAAAATAAACTATCCCACACCTGACCCACCCCTCTCCCTAACCCCAACCAATGTCCAAAACAAAAAAGTCCAAAGAATGTCCAGAAACCCCAACGCCCAATTCCCACCCACCAACAAAAGGAATAAAAAAGGGGCAATGCAACAGGGTCCTATAGTTCTTAATTATATTCGGCAGGCTTTTAGGTGTTTGTCCACCAGTATTTTTACACGCTCCTCTAGTTGCTCCTCTAGCCGTGACATCCGGAGGAGCATCTTGCGGCGAAATGCCCTGCAGTGGCATCCAGGGTGGGGGACAGCAGTGCTGGCTGCTAGAGAATTGCGGTGGCAGATGGCTGCCAGACCGCGGCGCCGTACCACTGGAGTTGGGGCCTGGCTGGGGCCCGTGGCTTCGGACGAGGCTGCAGCTGCTGCCGCCTCCTCCTCCGCCTGAGCCACCAGCCGCCGGTACTCCTCACAGATGACCTCCAGTTTCCGGCGCCGGGCCCTGGCTGCCAACTCCTTCCGGGATGGTTTTTCTTGGGAAGGAGTACTATCTATATCAAGAAAGAAAAAGAATATTGTTGTAACCAGTACTCTTAGCAAAACAGTAACACAAAATTAATTCAACACATAATGGCACAGTAGCACTAGCAAGAAGCACAGTACATAACATTTGTGGTAATAATCTATCTATCCTCCCACTTCCTCGGCCTCTAACATTTGTGAGAGTTTCAGGCATTATACTAGCACTATGGACTCCAGTACACAGTACACCAGTCTTCTTCTTATCTCTAGTTTAGCGAAATTACATAACCTGGTTGTAGCCGGCATACCAGCTTGGTCATCTATGCTTGCACCCAAGACAAACATACGAGTCATCACGCAGACTCACGTTAGTTTGATTTACTACTGTCTGCAGGTGGGGAAGCTCGTATTTTTCTATTACGGGTGGCACTGGCCATACTCTCTCTGTTACATGAAGGGCAATTGGTCAATTTCACTTTCACAGTGCCCTGGCTACTACAAAAAGGCAGATTATATATCTGATCCAATGATCATTGCTTTTAGATGGGACGACGACATAAGGTCAGTAGCGGTCGGTGGTGGGACTCGGGGTGTGCTGCCGGGCGGTGACGTGGGGTGGGGCTGGGTGGGGGGTAGTAAACTATGGATTACGGCCAATTACAGGTAAGTAAACATATAAATAAATAAAACTAATTTCGTTGCGCGCACTGCATCGCATTTGGCGGTGCAGTGCGCACAATGAAATTCGCTTTATTTATTTTTATGTTTACAGTAAAGTTACCTGTATTTGGCCGCGTAATACATTGTTTACTACCCCCACCCTGCCCCTCCCCACATCGGCTTTGCTACTCTGGCGCGGTTTCTTTTACATTCCCTTAAAACTAAGACTGTGCATCCCGTGACAGTCTCCACCTATGCTGTCTATGATGAATACATACAGGCATCCATCCATTTTAAGTAAATGTCTATCATTCTTCTTAATCTCTCCACAAACCTTACTTTGTTTCACCAACAACAACCCATGCGTCCACTCCTTCCTTGCTTGCCTTGGCTTTGAGTTTCACCCAAACACCGCTGCAGATTCTTGCTATCCACAGTATCCACCCATACTGTGTCACCCACCCAGGCAGGCATCCATTCTTCTTTCACCTTCCACCCATCCTTCAACAACACATGCATCTGATTCCTATGAGCCACCTATCCATGCTTCCAACGTATCCTTCTCTGCCAGTCATCAATCATATTAAATCTCGCCCGTCCTTCCTCCTTCCACCCTTCTTTCCCTTTTTGTTCAACACATCCATCAAGGTCATCTGATCTGACTTTTAGTCTCCTCCATAAAACTTTCACAGCTGAGTTGAAGTCAGATAGAAGAGGCCATTGGTTAATCAAGTCACGCTGGTAATGCTATTGCTACTGCATTGCTAATGCTAAGTAAAGGGTGTCTTCTTCAACCGTTGTATAATGTTCACTACAACTTCATACCTAATAAGTCTCAACAACAGTACAGTGAGTGAAGTCAACACCCTTCCAGCTAGTGCAATGTCAATAAGTAATGAATATAACTTACCACCGCCCGCCACTGCTGCTGGCTCACCCCCTGTAGCTCCTGCAGGTGCCGCATCTCCTGCCCCCTCCGGAATGGTAGAATCGCCGCTGGCCCCGCCGGCACTGGTGGTCGCTAGTACGCCTAGATAAAAACATGACACATTTTTAGATGCCTGTACACCTCCCCCTATTTATTCGTTTTCACTAGCAAGATTAAAAAAAAGTTAATACATACATATACATCACATTCACTAGTCCAAATCGGGTACTAGAGTAGAGTCAGTAGACACTAGTAGTGTTATGGTCCCTAGGGTCATTATTATAGTATACTCTACTCTTTGCAAAGTTAGCCTGAGCCATGCAACCATTTTTCGCTTCTTGTCTTTTGCGCATGTTACCTTGCAGCTTGTTGTGCAGTAACAGTAAGGCGCCTTTTTGAGCCCACATGAGCTCATACAGCTACTGTCTGAGCGTTGCGTACAAGAGGTCGAAAAACAAGCCACTTTGTTATGGAGTTCGGTTAGTCCGAATTGCTTAGCCATAAGTAACATGTTACACTTTTTTGGCGGGACTGAGACATGCTTGCATTATACTATCTAACGCGCACCATTTTTCTCATCATAACAGGCAGAAGATTCCCTTCTACGAACCAGAGATTTGCAGAGCTTATGAATGATGCATGTAACCATTAATTCTACGTTCTACGGTGAGGAGTCTCCCAGAATTCGCACAGATCTTTTGTCTTCTATCATCATGCATTTGTTGTAACAATGTTTATTGTTTTAATCTTATGCATTTTGCTGTTGGAGCTGGCTGGAGTACACTGAATTTTATAGAACAACATACAGAGCTTGTTAGTTGAAAATAAACCTTTTGAACTTACACATAGACTCTGTGGTATTTGGTGTGGTGGTGGTGGTGGTGGACTTACACGAGTGAGTGAGCGAAAGGGTGTTATCTGTTCTGGGTTGTGTAATCATTGGGTATCTTCGGGTGGGGGTTCGGGGACCTAATGAGACACTATAGCTAGTCGTTCAGGGGATTGTGGGTTCACTTCTGACTGAGGTGTGAGGAACGTCCAAGTTCCAACCTCCCATCACCAACATCCTATTTTCTTGTGCATAGTTCTGCATGTGGCTGTGCAGAATCCCCACATCAGTAGTAGTATGTACTATATCCTATCAAAAATAGTCAAATATCTGGTTGGGCATTTTGTTTGTGGTAATTGTCAAAGCCTCAAGATTAAGAAGCCTAGAAGAGGACAACCGAAAGGACTGGACTCAGTGGCTTGAGCTATTGGTCAATCTGAGTTTTATTCAAAACCGTAAAATAAAGAGTGGCAATGCAAACTGGGCAAGCTTAGCGACAGACTAATAGTAGTAGTACAGACATTCATAGCAGAGGCAGTTAGAACTTAGAGGCAGGGATAACCAGAATTTAGAAACAGATAGACAAGTCAAGATCAAAGAAGCTTTTGTAAAAAATAGAATTAGGGAGTGGAACCAGAATTAATAGTTCGGAAAAAATAAGGTGCAGTAAAAGTTAGGGCAATATAATTGTTAATATTAACCACTGGAGGACTTACTGGGACCAGCAGCAGGGCCCTCGGTAGAGGAGCGGTCCTCTGGTGGTTATCCCGCCGACTCGGACCCCGTCTTCTTGCCCCTGGGTGCTGCAGATCAGTGATCATGTAAGATATAATAAAGAAAGACACAAACATTAATGATTGCTGTGAAACAAATAAATTATCTAAAAAAACGCTCAAAAAACGTTTTAGGAAACAAAAATTGCAATAAAATTGACCTATCTAATCCGATCGACTACTGGCTTGCGGGATTCACGGACAGTCTACTTATTTAGGAACACTAATTCAGTGTTCCATTCTGATTGATTCAAATAAAATCCAGAACACTAACTAAGCCTAAGTACCACCTGACCTAGCCCACCTATTCCAGACGGGCCAATTGTTCACTAAGTCTGCATTTCCATTTTTTTAGCCCTCAAAAATGCATAGATGAGAAGGAGGACACATGCATAAATTGGTGCATAATGCATACACCAAATTGTTGGTTGGTTGCGTCTGATGTTCTGCTGCTGTCTGACACTGCTAAGCCTACCACTCACTAAACAAACTACAAAAGGTTCTACTAAGGACTGGGGTAAGCAGCACTCAGTGACAGAGGATGCGTCACGCAGACCGCTCAAAAATTATCAACTAATAGTAACTAAACCTAGTATCAATCCATCCACCACTATTTGACAGGAGGACAAAGGAAGGACTAGAGTCTCTCTAGCAATAGCATTACCTAACTTAAGTTCTCTAAAGTAAACTCTTAGATAAGGACAAGCGAGCGCAAAGTTGCAAACAAGTAAGAGTAGCGCCCAGCACCTGTGTCCTACAATCACAGAAGATTTTGAAACGTAATTTACCTGCAATGTAAGCAGCAGTATTCTTGTTATCTGTAAAAAATGTATACACAAATCACAATACTTATACTACTATATATATTACCTACTCACCAAGCCCCACGACCTCGACACCTAGCAGGTCCAACAGATCCTGCTCCCGGTCCAGGATGTCTGACCACCGGGGTGCCAGCTGGTTATGGGTGCGCCGGACCCCTGAGCAGCGAAACACTGCCCGGCGCACCTTCACCCCCCGGCGGTGACGCTCCTGGGTAGGGTACCCGGAGCCTGGCCTGCTGCCTGCTGCCAAGGTCAAGGGGAGGTGGCGCTGAACAAAAAAAACAAGGGCAGCCACCTCCGCCTCACTAAATAGCTGGCGGGCTTGCACCCCTGCAGGGCGCAGTATGCCGCAAGGCAGGCGGCTCTTGGGCGCACGCGCCTTGCCCTTCGAGCCGTTACTGCTGCTGCTACCCTTCGCCATGGTTCTGGGGTGTGTGGGAGGAGGCGGAAAAGAAACGTTAGAAGGGAAAAATAAAGATAGGGGAAGAAGTAGGAGCTTAAACAAGAAAGTTATATAAAACAGTCGAAAAGTAAAAAAAACACAGTAAAAAGTAGAAAAAAATGCAAAATATAGACTTAGGCAGAGAGAGAGATAGATAAGAAATAAAGAAAAATTGAAAAACAGTGTAAAAAACTAAGGATTGCAAAGATTGAGGGAGGATAGAAAAGCAGGCCCAGAACCATAGCATAGAGTGAAAACCAAGATGGCCACGCCCATCGCGACCGCGTGGGTAAGTTCGCACGATATTTCTCCCCGAGCACGCAAAAAGCGTCGCGAACACGTACGACGCGTTCCCGAACATGAAATGCGCATCGCGAGCACGCTATATGCGACCCGGAACAGGAAATAAGGGATCGCGAACGGGCCGGACAAGTGAAAAACAAAATGGCCGCGCCCATAGGCGACCGCATGGGTAACTAGATACTATCCCCCGAGCACGCAAACAGCGTCCCGAACACGCACAACGCGTTCCCGAAGAAGAAAAACGCATCGCGAACGGGCGCGACAAGCAGCTACGCACGCTCGCGTAGCTACGCGTAGCTCACGTAGCGCTCTGACGTCTTCGCGTAGCTTCGCGTAGCGCGACTACGCGAACTACGCCCAGGGTTACTGAGCACCATGGCGGATGGAATGTTCCTACGAGGCCCGAGGCTGGTAATACCGCAGGCTCTGAGGCAACGAGCGACCCAACTGGCCCACGGAAGGCACCAAGGGGTGACCAAGATGAAAGCACGAATGAGAGAGAAGGTCTGGTTTCCAGAACTCGAGGCGATGGTTGAAGACTTAGTGCGCCGGTGCCCAGCCTGTCAAGTGACCAGCGCTCCTGAGAGGCCGACCCCCGTTATCACAGAAGAGGCCTGCACCATCCCGTGGTCAAAAGTGACCATCGACTTTGGGAGTTTTCCCCGAGGGAAACACACGCTTGTCCTCGTGGATGGGTTTTCGAAATATCCTGTGGTAGAACCGGTCATGTTGACCTCCTTTGCTCGTGTGGCCCCCGTCCTGGAGAAAGTATTTCCCACTTTTGGGTTCCCCACGGAAATTCGGAGTGACAATGGGCCACCGTTCCATGGGGCCGAATTTGCTAGATTCCTCCGTCAACGAGGGATCCATCACCGCCGAGTCACGCCCCAATGGCCTCAAGCCTACGGGGATGTAGAACATTTTATGAGAACCCTAAATAAAATGCTACGCATTGCCAGTGTGGAACAAGCCGATCCAGAACGGCGCCTCCACGAGTTCCTCAGGGAATACCGGAGCACCCCACACTGTACCACCCTACGGAGCCCTTGGTCCCTCATGTTCAGAGGGCCACGGAGAGACTTGATCCCTACATGTCCAGGATGGACACCCCCAACTCCGGACGTCGAGGAAACCCAGGCGAGGCGGAAACAGCAGAACCACCGGGCAAGCGCCCGACGTCACGCCGCACCCCGGTCACTCCGATCGGGTACCACAGTCCTACTAAAAGACCGCCGACCAGGAGGCAAGTTCTGGACAATCCATGAACCAGGCACCTGGACAGTTGTTACCAGTAACAGAACCATGGTAACCGCCCGACGAGGGAGTGAGGAAATATCTCGTAATATATCTTGGTTCAAGGAGGTCCCAGCAGAGTCTCCCGAGCCTGACCCTCAACATCCGCCAAGCCCAGGCAGAGGCACTTCAGAGCAAGGAGAAGACAATGATGGCATCCCTGAGTCTGCGTCTTCTGGACCCCTGTCTCCAAGCTCACCCCAGAACAGATCGCCGCCAAGTGAGCCGTCTATCCGAGGCCAGCAACATCGTTACAGCCTCTAGCCTAATCCTCGCCCTAACCGGTGTTTTCAGGATTTTGCGTGTTGATACACGAAAGACTGTTACCGCAGAGCTGACTATGTTGTGAAACGTTTTCTGAAGTTTTATCGTTAAGATCCAAGTTGGAGAGGGATGTAATGTTTAGCAGTCCTGTGTTTCGGCTCGTTAGCCGGAACTGCCACCACGTCATCCGCAGGCCAGGAGTGGCCTGCGGGGTTAAAATAAAAGGGGGGAGCCCGCACATGGGTCATCCCCTGATACGACTACCCAAAGTGTGTGTGTCCCCTGTATTGTGCTGCGTTGGCCTTACCTGGCTACTGTCGTGCCAGGCGCTACACCTAGCACCGGCAGGACCAGACCAGCTTTAAGCCCTGGTGCCATGTCTTTCCTCTGACAAGGCAGAAGTAGCTTTTAGCAGCTGAAACACCTAGACTGAACAGCCTCTATTGATCCAGGGAGCAGAACGAGACAGTGCTGGATCCATTGTCTGCACACACGCGCACCTGTATCCTCCGATCTAAATCCCCAGGTAATTTGATTTTCATTATTGGAGCTTTCGACTCTGGCTCTTGTATAATTCCCCTTGCGCTTTAATTGTCCATCGGCAAAGGTCAAATGATAATCGCTCGCTGACATTGTATTTATAATGTAATGAGGTTATTCTTTTCTTTGAAAATCTTATCCTTCAATTGATACAAATAGGAATCTTGAAAATGCGCTTGCTGCGTCTAAAGTTAACTTCTTGGGACCGCCAAATGTCATCTGCCAGGGAGACGGTGGCTGAAAGCGATCAAACCGAGGCACGGAACCTTTTCAACTGTCGGTCCACGGTGCAGATTCAACCAAAATCTCATCAGTGACTCACAGGGACTATTGTTTGCTCTCTAAAATCTTCTTTTTTTTTTTATAAAACACACATGCCTTTCAGCTGTGGCAGCACGAAGTCAACATTTAAAAATGTAAAATGCAAATTAGTTGAAAGGGCAGGTACAAATACCAAATGAGCTAATTATTGTATGCTACCTTGCACCAAAATCTGGATAATTCTACACGACACTACCACTCAACCTAGACTCAAATTTTGGTCTTGATTGCCAGCTGTCACAATAGAGCTGCAAAATAACTTGCGTGACCGGTCATATAAATTATTAGAATAGAGCCAGTAGTATGTATAAATCATCAGTTGTGATAATAATATAGTAACCAGCCGCGGCCGGCATAGGTAAACGTGGTAGGGCGCGGCGGTTGGGGGGAAGTCGACAGACAATGGAATAGGTATAATTAGATAAATAAATAATAACTATTCCGTCGTCTGTCGGCCTCCCCCCTGCCGCGCCCTGCCCCGCCCCACAGCGCTTACCTGTGCCGGCCACCGCTGCTAGTAACCGTTATAAATAGAAAATTAAATATAGCCTCTTGACATGGGCCTTGCAGGAGGGGACCAGGACTCTGAGGCCAAGGGGAAGGGGAGTGTCTCTGGGAAACAGCTATCAACAGTGTTGCAAGTGCAGTTGCACTGCGGCCATGGGGCTATAGGGGCTACAATGGCGATATTTTACTATCCAGTCAGTGGAAGGGGTGGTTAATTTATTTGGTTACACCAGGGCCCATAGCACCATTGCTATGCCACTGGCCCTTCTCCTATGGGTCTTGCAGCCATGACCGAGCGCTAGGAGATTCAGGAGAGCACCCCCTCCCCACCCCGAGCCTTCCCGCCATGGTTCATCAGTAAAAGGCCACAGGGATAGGGCCCTTCAAGGGTGTAGCTGTCAATAGTGCAGCAGGTGCAGAGTCCAGGGATGAGAAGTGCTGAATGCATCCAAATTATGGCTTTACTATGGCGTCCCACAAGAGGACCTTGCTTACCTTGATGGTACCATGGCCATGGTGCCAGATGGTGCCATTGGTCCCTCTCTCATGGACCTCCCAGCAACGATCCAGCACTGCGAGGCCCATGAGAGAGCGCCTCTTCCCTTAGGCCTGAAGCCTTTGTCCAGTGCTGTAAGGCACATAGGAGGGGAGCCCATCCTTCCCTGGGCCTTTCAGCACTGGACCATGCAGAAGGTGAAGTGGGACTAGGACCCGGTAGTATTCGTGACCCAATGCACACTCATTATGTCTGTTTTCTTTTCCTGTCCAGCGAGTCAAATGGTGCCATTTACCTTGCTTGCATTAGGTCCCATGGCACTATTGCTTCAGCTCTGGCCTCTCACATGGGATTCTCACTGACCCCTCTCCAGTGGGCCTCACTGCCATTATCCAGCGCTGTGAGGCCTGGGGGAGGGACCCCGAGCCCTTCAAGGAGTGGAGTTTTTTCCAGATCAGTAGACAAAAGCACATCCTGACACTTTTGTCACTTGTGTTTCAAGTGATAGAATGGTACAAAGATGGATGTCTACATTGCTATTCAGCTGGGGATGTAGGATGTTGCATAGACTCAGGCCAGAAGACTATGCGCCATGAAGGAGATGCTTTGGGCATCAGCAAACCCTCAGTTTTGGTACAATATAACGTATTCAGCAGTATGCCAAAGTAAGGTAGTTGGTCAAAGTCTTTCCATCTTGTGCAAGGTTCACATTTTAGATCATGCAGGCCAAATATGATTTGTGTGCAGTCTGCATACATAGAGAAACAGACCCCATGTTGGCATGGTAGCTAGGTGTCACCCGTGCAGATTAAAAAGTAATGGGGACTGCATTTACACTTGCGGGACAACGTAGTTCAATTAGATACATGTGGAATGAAAATGTGATAATACAGTGATCTGCTGACAACAAAAATAAAAATGACATCATCCACTTGATGACTTGACCACTCAGACCAACTTCAACTAGGTTTTTGTATGGATGGAATGAACCATCGTGTGGAAAACTGGTGAAAAGTCTAAAAGTAATAGTGATCCAACAACCCCATTGACCATTGTCGACCAGGTGGCAAAGGTCATCCAAATAGGATTACCAGTTCTGTACTGTTTCCTGGCCAGAATGCGCCTTGGAAACCATCCAAAAGATTAGGGTCTTTGACAAGTTTCTGAAGCTGTTTTAAGATTGGTTTTTCCAAATGTTTGACAAGGAATGGCAGAAGGGAGATTGGTTGAAAATTGTTGAGATCTTGTGGGTCAAGAATGTTTTTTTTATTGAGGTTTCATAATGGCAGTTTTCCACGCAATGGGAGAAATACTTTATCCTAAAGGACAGTTAAACTAGTCCACCAGTTGACATTGAGAAAAGGAAAAAAAGTTTCATGAATTTAGCTGGCCATGAATCTAAAGCGGAGACGATCAGAAATCAGCTTTTAACAGTGGCATCAAGCTTGGCCCCATCAATTGGTGTACCAGGCTTGATTTTTATTAATTAAGATAAAGCCACTGTGTTTTTATAGTGTTTTATAGGGGAGTTATTGTGGTATTGTTGTATTATGGTAGTTTAGGCTGAGCTCAGTGTTAGCCTGGGAATGTAGAGATGTAGAATATGGAACCTTGCTCTTAGAAGGTCGCTAGGGTATAGAATGTTAGTGTGTTATTTATTGGTTGGCAGCCTTCGTGGTTGGGACGTCTTCTATGTTCCTCTGTGCTTAATAAAACAGTCTGGTACTACATCTACGGCCTCAAGTCGTGCTTCTCTACAATGATGGCCATTGTGGTGTGAATCCCACACTGTGGTACAGATTTCCTGTTTTTCCAGGTGTTAGGGGTGGGCAGAAAACTCAGCTCCGCCAGCGTAGTGGATAAAGCCAACCACCCCTGCTCCCCGGCCCGGTCCCTGCTTCTGAAAGCAGCCAGGCCGGGGAGAGCCTCCCCGGGCCCCGGTGTACCCCCGTCCCCAGCGCCCGGACCCTCGGCTGGCTTGCAGGATGGGGGGTTCCCGCACCACGGGGCCCGCCGGACAGAGCACGAGCCCCGGGCCCGGTCCCAGCTTCCGAACCCTAGCCAGGCCGGGGAGAGCCTCCCCAGGCCCCGGTGGACCCCCTTCCCCAGCGCCCGGACCCTCGGCTGGCTTCCAGGACGGAGGGCTCCTGCAGCCTGGGATGCAGCATGAGCCCCGGGCCCGGTCCTAGCTTCCGAACCCTAGCCAGGCCGGGGACAACCTCCCCGGGCCCCGGTGGACCCCCGTCACCAGCGCCCGGACCCTCGGCTGGCTTCCAGGATGGGGGGCTCCTGCAGCCTGGGACCCTGGGACACAGCATGAGCCCCGGGCCCGGTCCCAGCTTCCGAACCCTAGCCAGCCTGGGGAGAGCCTCCCCAGGCCCCGGTGGACCACCCCGTCCCCAATGCCCGGAGCCTTGGCTGGCTTGCAGGACGGGGGGCTCCCACACCCTGGGACGGAGCACGAGCCCCGGGCCCGGTCCCAGCTTCCGAACCCTAGCCAGGCCGGGGAGAGCCTCCCCGGGCCCCGGTGGACCCCCGTCTCCAGCGCCCGGACCCTCAGCAGGCTTGCAGGATTGGGGGCTCCCGCACCCTGGGACCCAGGGACAGGGCACGAGCCCCGGGCCCGGTCCCAGCTTCCGAACCCTAGCCAGGCCGGGGAGAGCCTCCCCAGGCCGCGGTGGACCCCCGTCCCCAGCGCCCGGACCCTCGGCTGGCTTCCAGGACGGGGGGCTCCTGCAGCCTGGGACGCAGCACGAGCCCCGGGCCCGGTCCCAGCTTCCGAACCCTAGCCAGGCCGGGGAGAGCCTCCCCGGGCCCCGGTGGACCCCTGTCACCAGCGCCCGGACCCTCGGCTGGCTTCCAGGATGGGGGGCTCCTGCAGCCTGGGACCCTGGAACACAGCACGAGCCCCGGGCCCGGTCCCAGCTTCCGAACTCCTAGCCAGCCTGGGAGAGCCTCCCGGGCCCCGGTGGACCACCCCGTCCCCAACGCCCGGAGCCTTGGCTGGCTTGCAGGACGGGGGCTCCCACACCCTGGGACGGAGCAAGAGCCCCGGGCCCGGTCCCAGCTTCCGAACCCTAGCCAGGCCGGAAAGAGCCTCCCCGGGCCCTGGTGGACCCCAGTCCCCAGCGCCCGGACCCTCGGCTGGCTTGCAGGATGGGGGGCTCCTGCACCCCAGGGTCTGCCAGACGGAGCTCAAGCCCCGGGCCCGGTCCCAGCTTCCCCGGGCCCCGGGGGACCCCCCCGGTCCCCGGTCCCCAGCACCCGGACCCTCGGCTGGAACCAAGGAGGGTTAAGCCCATGCCACATCCTCGCCCTGACGGCCTGCCCGGGGAGCCCATTTTTCTCAACTATTAAGCCCCCACGTAGTGGGGGCTTACAGAACTGTGGGGAAGGACAAAAGTTGGAGCTAGCCCGGCCGGCCGGTAGGCCGGCCATCTGGTCACCCAGCCCGCAGGGCCATCTGGTCACCCGGCCCGCAGGGCCATCTGGTCGCTCAGCCAGGCGACCAGATGGCCCGGGACAACCCAGCGCCCAGATGGCCTGGGAGGGTGCCGTACCCAGTCGCCCTTGCAGTCCGGCGAGGGGTGGCCAGGCGCACCGAGGCAGCCACTCAGGAGGCTCCTTCCCCGGGGCTGCTGCTCGCCTCCCTGCCCGACTGGGGCAGCAGGAAGGAGAGGCCCGGCCGGCCCAGGCCATCTGGTCACCCTGCTGACCCGCAAGGGATGGTGGCCCCCATCCCCACACCCTGGTGGGGCAGGGACGGGAGAGGGAGGCCCACGTGCCAGAGGGCACGTGGTGGAGGCAGCCTCCCGCGAACCTGCGGTACCCCCTCCGCGTCCCTCCGCCGGCCCGGCGGCAGAGGGACCCACCCCTGGGTGTGGTGGAGGAGGACGTCCGCGGGCGCCCACGCACGGAGAGATGACTTTCAATAGATCGCAGCGAGGTAGCTGCTCTGCTACTTACGAAACCCTGACCCAGAATCAGGTCGTCTACGAATGATTTAGCACCGGGTGCCCCACGAACATGCGGTGCACTAAGGGCGATGGAGGCGGCCCCCTTCCGTCCGCGCTCCAGTCCTCAAGCGAGCGGCTCCACGCACCGGCCCCCCGAGAGAGGCCAGCTATCCCAGGCCAACCGAGACTCCACGGCACTGTGGTATCGTTACGGTTTAGGGGGGATTCTGACTTAGAGGCGTTCAGTCAATTCAATTCAATTCACATAGCTTTATTCGATCTTTGTAAACAGACCATAAAAGCACATAACATCATTATAAAAACTTCATGTCAGATATATATAAAACCTATATACAGTGTTAAAAAGAATTAAACAATTTTACCATGATCCAAATTCCATTTAAATAAACTTTACAAATCCAGTAAAATACCTTAAAATCAAAGTCAATCATTGTTATTAAAAGATCGTCCCACCAATTTCCTCTTTCTAAAACATGCCCACAAAAATGAGGCTACCGCATAGCATACATATGGGTCCGATAAGGCCTTTAAAAATACATTGCCACCCGATACTGTTTAAAATTATGATACCTCAAGATCGGAATTATAAATGTTTTTCTTTCTTCAGAATAATTTTTACAAAACAGTAATATATGAGGGTCTGACTGCACGGCAATATTATTACACGGACAAGGAGACAGATCTGCCAGTTTGTATCTCCTAGCCGTATACCCCAAAAGTAGCGGGATCATATTCAAACGAAAACGCAGTAAAATGAATCTATGCTGACTATTATTTACGCGTGATAGGTAGTAAAAACCCTCCCCAGGTTTTGGGGGAACCAGATCGTAGGCAATGGAGGAGTGGAAACAAATTTTCTTTCCCCTTCTCTCATAATTTGCTCTCCGGTTGAATAGGTCAGTTAACGTTTTCTTTGTGATCCTTTTACAAGAATCAGGGTCTTTAAATAGTTCTCCCAACTCTAGAGCATTCAGTTGGTCCTCTACATAGTTTAGCCACCCAATTCTTTTGTAGTAGTCCAACTTACAACAATCCCTGATAATAGTTTGTGTCAAATCCACCGTGGTCCTCCGCCAAATTGAGAGCCACAACAATAATGGTGCTAATCTTATACAATCACTAATGTATGGAAGACCTAATTCGAGGTGTAAAATATAATTTGGAGCTGATTGCGGTAAAGACACCCTATTTTTAAAAAAGCTATCTTCTGCTTGCTGGAGCTGCTCAAGATTTGCCGTCCCCCATACTCCTGCTCCATAAATTTCAGCAGACTTTGTTTTTGCAAGATAAATGTTTTTTATTATATCCAGAGGGCTCCCTCCCAACTTCTTAGCAAATCTTTTTACTGCATTAAGGTTCCTTTGCATGCCCTGCGCTCTTACCGCCACTAATCTCGACCATATATGGTCCTTATCAAAGAGAACTCCCAGGTATGAAAATGAATTGACAACCTCAATTTTCTTTCCTGCCAGCTGGAAGTGGGGGGGTTTCTCGCCTCTGGAGGCTCCTGTCACAATAATAAACGTTTTTGATTTGTTTACTTTGAGGTCAAGTGAGGCCATAAAAGTGGAATAGGCTGTGATTAACGCTTGCAGGGCTAACCCCGATCTAGCTATCAATACTGCGTCATCAGCGTACGCTAAAATCGGGAGAGGGGCTTGATCAAACTTCGGGACATCTATAGATAAAGCAGACAGGGCGGACTCTACCCCGTTTGTATAGATGGAAAAAAGAAACGGGGTGAGAACACAGCCCTGTCTTACTCCCTTTTCGATTTTAAAGTGACGTGTACACTCCCCCCTCCTACCATACCGAACACAAGCGGTGGCGTTGGCGTACAGCTGACGTATGAAGGCAATTATCGGCGGATCAATGCCCATCCCCTCCATCATGGACCATAACCTTGAATGGGAAACACAGTCAAAGGCTGCGGTCAGGTCCATGAAGGCCATATAGATCTTCCCGCCTTTTGCCTTTGTGTATTTCTCTAAAGTTAAGGAGAGGTTTAGGCATTGATCCACCGTACCCATACCCCTACGGAATCCATATTGTGCCTTCATAAAGATGTTATTAGTTTCGGCCCATGCCTCCAATCTGGCCAAAAGGACCCTTCCCATAAGTTTGGCAGTAGTGTCAAGAAGGGATATAGGACGATAATTCTTTGGTAACCCCCTCTCCCCTTTTTTATAAATGGGTACAATAATACTCTGTCCCCATGATGAAGGGGGACCTGCTGTCTGAATGCTATTAAAAATATTTGTTAGCAGAGGGACCCACAAATGATAATTATCCTGGAATAAGTCAATAGGGATCCCATCTGGACCTGGCGCCTTACTAGGAATGCATGCTTCAAGTGCCTTTCTAACCTCTGAATGAGAAAAATTAACCCTCCTTGCAATGGAGGTACTGTGCTATGAGACGATTGCTTCAAGGGGATTGGAACACCAAATATATTTTCAAAATAGCTCACCCATACTTCTTTATCTACATGTACATCTAACGTAGGATCACTAGATTCTTTGAAGTACGGGGCGTTCACTATTCTCCAGAAATCTCTACTACTGCCCGAAGTGGCTGCTTGCTCAAGATCTTCCCAGGCCTGATCCTTGAGATCCTTCTCTCTGGCTCTCCTAGCTAATTTATAGTCATTGCGTAATGCACGAATATTATTTGGATCTCTAGGATTCGTTTTTAGGGCATTTACAAGAGCTTTTTAGCTTTAGAACAGGTTATATCAAACCACCCACCATTAATAATGGCGTTTGGTGACTTAAATCTGGTAAGCGCAGCTTTTATTTTGGCCAAAAGGGCACAGAAATGGATAACCAAAAACGCAGGGGGTGTATTTTCTCCCAGACGTAGTAATATATCATCCTTAACTTGAACTAAGATTTCAGGGACTATATTTAGCTTATGTACCTGTGACCATTTTAGTTG